>CM048923.1:10956302-11323802 GCA_026686955.1 Epinephelus cyanopodus
TGATTCAGACCAAAGCAAGACAACTCTAGGTCTGAAAGCACCCATAGTTTTGACTTGTGTTCCAGTTCATTTTGTAATGACCTGTAGTACTCACATGAGGCAGAGAAAAATTTGAATAAGATTTATTTGAGATTACAAAAATGGCAAAGTCCTTCCAAAATCGCATCTTGTCTGGTCCACTGCTGACTTGATATCTACTCCTATATATTATACGTTAAAACTTAATATGATCCCAGACTACACAGACTAATAGGATAATAAAAACGATGTCATAACAGAAGACCAATTATTTATGTTAACATGATATCAAAATGTCTGGATACTGTTGTAGAAATGTGAAAAACACAGGTTAGACAGACAGATGCTGGTTTAGCATTTTATGTTAACATTTACTTATCTTTGTACTGAAAAACTATAACAAGTGCATCACTCAGCCCTCAGGTGATGCACACCTGCCCACTGAAGCAGCAGATTTTCCCCGCTGGGATCGTGCAGAGGGATCTGATTAGCAGATGCAGATTAGCCTGATGAGATCTGATTGAATCTGGCAGTGAATTCGTTTTACTCCTCAGCTCACCTCATACGCCCTCAAGGATGTAGCTGCTAAAGCAAATCAGAAAAGTAAACTGATAATGAGTGATGTGTTTTCATCTAATTTTAAATTAATCCATTGATAATGTGCAGCTCTCCGATATTAGCAGATGAAAACAGCATTAGTCAGCACCACTAAATCAAATCTGAAAACAAGCAGAGCTATGTTTTTTCCGTCTGTGACGTTATCAAAGACAAAGTCACTACTTAGGTCACTTTAAACGGTTTTACAGTATCACTGCCAACGACCAGCGAGCTAAAGGTGTGACTCCTTAAGATGTTATCAAGGTCTTATCTCCGTCTTTGGCTACTACTGCGGTCGTGTCTGTGGGGCAGGAGCTGATCTAATCCAACCTACATGTACTTGGAGCACTTTTGAAAGCCAAGTGGTAATTTTCCAACCAGAGCTTTAGTGTGGCGCCCGCTCACGTGTGGCAGGTTTAGGCCAACATCAACAGTTAAGGTCAGTCTTAACCTTCATGAATAACCTTGTTGTTGATAGGTTTCTTTAAACACACTAACATGACCAGTTTTATTACATTTTTGTGCATTTACCCTTTAATCTAAATGTCAGTTATCTTAAACAAACAGCAAACAATCAAACAAAACTCTATGGAATCTATTTAAGAGTCAGTTAGTATCAGTGCTCTCTCATTTAAAGTGTTTGGTCTGTTGCACTTGTGATTACGCCCAAGAAGTGATGTCACAGTGACTGACACAACCTGCAGTTCACTCTTACGTCACTGCAGCAGGGTGAGAGGTTGAACCACCGGAGGTCAGCAAAAACATTATTTTATGGGGTGTAATGTTACTTTTTAAAGAGCAAAAGCAACACTGCTATTGTCTGAAGAAGTGTCAGTGCAGTAACCAGTGGATTATTTTTCACTTGAATTTTACATTATTGTCTTTTTTGGCCATTTATTTTTACAAAACAGGGTGTATATTGGACAAAAGTCCACATAGAGACTGATGTGTTGTCTTCAGCTATCTGTCATGTAGCTGAACCATAATATGATCTGCAAGTTATACTGTCTCTTCATGTGTCAGTATGACAGATAGTGCAGGACTGAAAAGTTCAAAGCTTCATTTATAACTTTGACATTTGAATTCCAAATCAACATTTGAATACTGCACAGCTTCTGTTTCTAATTGGCATGTTTATTTATTCTGCAAAACCCAGTATTTAAACCAGTATTAGGCTACACTGATATTGTTAGTATTTTACTCTTTGTAGAATTAGATTCCATTGGTGGCTATGTGGGATTCTTTCTATCTCATGTGATCCAAACATTCACATTAACTTCAGAGTATTGTAAAGTCAAAATATATTGAAAAGAATATGTAATAATTTTCAAATTTTATCTTACAAAATAAATTACATTCATTCATTAAAGAATGTTGATCTAAAGTCCAGGTAAAGCAAAAGTAAATATGTGTTTGTCAAAGCACAGAAAAATGTGTTAAAAAGCACTCAGACAAATGTGATTGATTAAAAAGTCGCTAAGTGTGTAACATTTGTATCGAGCAGACTTTTAGCCCCACGCAAAAAAACGCAAACACAGAAGTGAAAACCATTTGATTCCACGATTCAGTATAATATAGTTCTCAGTCTTTTCACATTTTCAACAAGTGTTTTCTAACATTTATAATCTGTTTAGATACAAATCTCAGATTTTACTTTACCCTGACTTTGATAAATAAACTAAATTTAAAAAGGCTCATTTTATCTGATCATTTTATTCAAATTGAAGATTTTGTTTGAGGAATTAAAACTAAAATAGTAGATATTCAGAACTCGAAAACCTTTGGAGATCTGAATGTGAAAGTGATGTATGGCCCTGATGACAGTCGTGCTGCTTTATTATAAAAGGAAACTTTCCACCTTGAGACACAATCAGAACCTCTTCATAACCACTGTCTGCTCCATCAGGGACCTATAACACTCAATCGTCTCTGCCCTTCACGGTGTCCTCGACAGAGAAGAAATGCCCCAGAGGGCCCTATAAAGGGTGTCATGTTTGGTCCTGCAGGGCTCAGCTGATGCTGATAGAAACGTTATCGCTGCTGCAGCTTATGGAGCTGGAGGAGCGCAGGAACACCCCAAAGGCTGCAGCAGTGATTTTAGTTCAAGCCTTCGGGGGCAGAATGGTATAAGATCAGATATTATCTTTGCTACTTAGGGCACATGGAGATTACGTAATGTCCTTGAGGACCTTATCAAGGATCTATTGTTAGTGATGCTGCCACCCAGCGCGGGCCCTTTAGGGAACAGCTCAGCAGGAGAGCCTGAGCTGTCAGATGTTATCAGTGTGTCGAACCAACAGTCACTGCTGTGGGAAGCCTGCAGGGCGCGTTCTGTGTAAAGGGCAGCTCTCTGTGTTGACTAACTGGAGTTTGAAATGACAAAGAATCTGATGTGAACTCTATCCAGATAATTAGGGACTCTAAAATATTTCTTGGATGTTAGAGAGAGATGGATGAAATGCATGTTGGCCTTACATAAAGTCAGAAGCTTTTCACATTTCATTACTTCACTCACACCCACAGGGTTCTTTTTTTCTGGCTGTTTTGGCAGGCTCACTGTTTGATCTCCACACACTTCTCTTTGTGTCTGTCTCTTCATCACACACACACACACATGATCAAGGTTACAATATTGGAAAAGGGAATGTGAGATGCTTGTTACATTCAAAGGCAGTGAGGATCAAGGGAGGAGGAAAAGACATTGTAGAGAAAGAAGAACTTAAGATAAACAAAAGCAAAAAGTAAAGATGGTAAAAAATATTTTTGTTTATATCATGATGGGGAGGAAACAGAGGGAGGTAGGAAAAGATAAAAGTCAGGAGGAAGAGGAAAAATGAGAGTTGGATTTCAAGAATAGCAACAAAAAGCAAGTGAAGAGGGAGAAGAAAAGATGGAGATAGAATAAAGATGGAGGCATTATCGTTTCCTAACTGCCATAAATAATTCAGCCTGTATCGATCTACCTGAGGACTTAAGTGTGTGTGTGTGTATGTGTGTTTGTTTGTGTTAAAAATCCAACATACATCCACACAAAAAGGTTGCATAATGTCAGCTGCTGTTTTTTTCTAATGAAATGACTTTGACCGCCTGAGTCTCTCTCTCTCTCTCTCTCTCTCTCTCTCTCTCTCTCTCTCTCACTTTCACACTCACACACACACACACACACACACTGTATATATGAGATGCACCCATGCACTTGGGCATAATGTGAACGACCTTGTATTGTGTGTGTAGGAGTGTTATATAAATCTGGACTCCTGGCGAGCCTGTCAGTGTGTGTGTTTGATGGTGTGTTTGTGAGGCCAGCGGCAGGCGGCTGTATCAACGGACACTTCTCAGCCGCTTCCCTGTTTCATCACACACACACACACACATGGTCACACGTATTTCCTGAGTAACCTGTGTTTGAAAGTAAATTATCTTCGTTTCACGTTTATAAAGTCTCCCATAATGATCACTTAAAACATGCTGTCCAACAGAATTATTTGAACAGTGCATGGTTATTGTAGGATTGGTTGTTTTGAGCCGAGTAGCAGATCTTGTGTTGGCAGGCTGGGTCAGGTTGCAGAACTAATTGGTCATATGTGTGGGTGGCTAGGTGGGCACGGTATTGTACGTTGCTTTGATTTTGGTTTTGATTTAGGAGCAGGTCTAAAAACTCAGACCCATGCAGGACTGATGGTGGAGGATAACGTAGCCCGAATAAAAAATGTATGATGTCCCTAGAGTCATCTCCAGACACTGCAGCAATCGAAAAAACGGCCTTTTACAATGAGGTTTACTGATGGACTTGTTAGCATACTTTATTTGTGGATGGTGATGCCAACTTTCTTCACTGTGTGGGTGCTGCTCCTTGCTAATGTTAATTAAAAGGTTTAGCATAGCACTTTTACTGTTGTTGTCCTTTAGTGTAGCCTAACGTATATATCAGCTGACGCTTTATTCGCTTTGGTAAAATATTTTCACACTGTTGATTGGAGAAGTGTTGGGACACTAGGCTGCGTGTCTGCTGCTTTAATGCTCCAGACTGCTCACGCATGACAACTGTGACCTGTCAACAACGACAACTACCCACAGTTGCCCCGGCTGCAGATCTGCTTTAAATATATTGTCTCTGCTTTATTACTGCACCGTGAAGTAGTAGTCCACAGCAATGCACAGCGTTGACTAGTTGTTTTCTGTGAAACCCCAAACACACACACACACACACACACACACACACAATATGCACACAATCAGGACTTACTACTACTCATAACATTACGCCTTGAACTTTGACCCTCTTGCTTTTATATCAGTTACCTTGGAGATAAAATGAACAGAGATCAACCCAGAGGGCTCTGCTGTTGTTACTTTTCAGTGTATGTAGTTTTACTTTAAAGTTTTAACAGCATTATATTTTTTATTATATTTTTGACAGTTAGATTACATCTGCATTTCTTCCTCATGGTAAATTTTAGAGTTATGTGTAATATTTATGAGTGTCTTACTCACTTAATTAATATTCCTATTATAACTATTCAACTGGACATCAGTCATCCATTATTGCAACTTCTGACAGCTGTCATCTGTCTGTGGCTCGACCGATGTGACATATCGTCCGCTGAGCAGAGGATTGTGGGTCAGAACAGCCAGGAAAGCATGCTGGTTTACATACTGCAATAGGACCGGATGTAGTAGAACGTTCTGGTATTTTTGGCATACTGCAGTGGACATACTGTGTACTCAGACTTACTAAATCTCTTTCTATCATACTATATAGTATGGCATTGTGGGTATTAGAACACACAGCAAGACTTGACAAACACACCCTTCTATCTGATCAGCAGGATTTAGCAGCGCTCTGTAGCCTAAATAACAATCTGCCCACCCAGAGTGGCGCCAGTGACTGAAACTGTGTGTGTGTGTGTGTGTGTTTGTGTGTGTGCATTTCTTGAGATTGTCATTTGGCACAGGGGATCTGAGGTTAGGAGACAGCTGCAGTGAGAACATGAAGTCATTTTGCTGATATTCACACATTTTAGTCTTTTTTTTTCAACTGTTGTAAATGTTGTTCTTCTTCCCTGTTTTGACTTTCGCTGCCCGACACCCTCCAAGGTCACTCCGTCAGTATGCGAAGGCAGTCGAGGAGTACGTGATGTTCTAACCATGTTGTCCTTTTCCCCCTCTCTCTCTCTTTCTCTCTGTCTGTCTGTCTGTCTCTCCCTCTCTCTACAGCTCCCACCTCTCCCCTATATCCATCCTGCCTGCTGACTCTGCTGAGTAAGTACACACACGCTCACCAGCACTCACAATAATGTAGGCACTTCTTTATGTACGCTCACTATAGCAACCTGCAATTACATTTCAGCCACACTAAGTCTGAGAAGTCATTTTATGTTCAACTCAATGGGGAAAATCTTAAAGCAAACAAACTGTTTGTATGATGTTATTAAGTGGATAATAGGACGGCTGTAAATGAAACATAAAAGACCAGGTTATCTGATGTTTGAAGAGGGAGTAAAAGGATAAGAGGCAGGCGAAACAACAGAGATAAAGAAATAAGTGCAGTGCAGTGAGTGCAGAGAAGAGTCGAGTTGGGAGAAAGGTAAGAGGTCAAGAGGAAGTGATAAGGAGGAAAGAGGAAAGCTTGGCCTTGCGTTTTGATTATGAAGCTAAACTAATGCATTTTACATGGCTCAGTGCTTTTAGACCTCCAGGGACATGAACTCAGCAATCACATGACTGTCAGGCCTCGGCCCTGTCATACTTCTGCACAACATGGATACAGTATAAAGTCATTTTTTATGGTGCTATACGTTAATGTGAATGTACTGTCCTGAAGGCTGGAGGGCACGAAGCTCTCAGCAATAACACATTCATTCAACTTTTATTTTAACTCTGAAAAACATTTAAGTAAAAAACTTATTTGCAATATAGCTGAGGGAAAAACAAAAGATCATCTGCACCAAGGACACAATCAGGAAACTTGTAAAGTATGCAATAATAATAAAGACAAAATTTATTTGATATGGCTCCTTTCACAGAAATTAAATTCACAAAGTGCTTCACAAAATACAATAAAGGAACCAAACAATAAAACACGCAATCAGTAAATACAAAGGCAGTATAATAAATCAATCAAAGTTAAACATAGAGCAAATGCAGGCGACTGCAGCCTTAAACAGGAACATACCAGGAAACAAGCACCAGGCGATTTAGGCTGAGTCTAAAGCCATTTTGAAAAGATGTGAGATGTAAAGTGATAAGTAAAATAATTAGACCTCAACAACACATAAGGAAGTTAGAATTCAAGCAAATAAATCACCTGAAACAAGAAGTAAGACAGGGTGAAACTAAAATTTTGCATCTCCTTAAGCATAAAAATGAGGTAAGCTTTAGATTGTTCAGCATGATATTCCAGGTTGTGTGAAAAATTGGATTTTCAAGGATCAGCAGAAACAGCCGACACCTGCTAATCTAATCTTTTGAGTGTGTGTGATAACCTTTAAAGACATCAATGTAAGGAGTAAAAAAACAATAATGGCATTATAAATAAATAAAACCCAGTGTCTGTCACGTCTTACAGAGAGATAGGGGCACCCAATCTGAGCATACAGCTCACAGTGATTAGTATTATAGTTATCACCAGTTATAAATCTTAATGCAGAGTGATAAACTGAAAGATATAGACGTCAAGCTATGGGACATTGTTGCCATAAAAGGATTAGTCTTTAGTATTAATAAACTTGTGAGACTCAGCACAGCTCAGAGTAACTCACTACACAGATTTGCCAGGAGAAAGGCCACCATATGAATCAGTCAAAGAAAATTTTGCACAGGGTACCTATTACCCTAGTAGCATGTGTGAAAATGAATAAGATGATCTGACGAATGCTGGCATGGCTGCAGTCACCAAGGTGCCCTTATACCTTGTTTGTAGGAATGACCTGCAGTGAACTCCTGGTCAGCTGTAACTGATGCCCTCACAGAAATCTTTCAAGTTGTCGTTCCTAAATGTCCTAGTCTTCATACACCAGGAGACAAAATAGATGTGTTAGTTATCTGTGAGGAAAATGAGAGATGAAAAACGTTGGGTTGTCTTGCTGCTAAATGGAAGATTGTTTTGAGTTGTAAGACAAGAAGTCCAAGCTGTTTTAGCTGAAACAGTTTCTTATAGGGTTGATGAGCTGCTACCACACCAGGGCATCTAGATCCAGGACTAAAAGGATTATGGGACACATTAAGGTCATATTTGAACCCCTATCTGTGTATTTCATGAATTTTCTCCAAGAGGAATTTCAAGTATAGTTTGATTTAAAGGGGGAAATAATAAAAAAGAAACAGCTTTTATTGATTATCATTTTGGAAATAAAGCTACCAGTTATGAAAATACTTACACTACTAACATTCCAGTATGTTACTTATACTGACATACTAGCACCAGGGTTGTTACGATGCACAAAATTCAGTTTCAGTTTGTACCTCCATGTTTGGGGTCACGTTCAGTATGTTGTCAGCACAGCAAAGGACACTGAACAAAAAGAAATGTAGAAAATGTTGTTCGTGTTTGTTTTTTTTTCCAGTTATTGAAAAAAAAAAAAAAAAAAAAGTAATGTATTGACTCTGGCCACGAGAAAAACCTCCACAGTCTCTCACGGTTTTGGCCGCCAAAAAGCAGAAATCCGAAATTCTTTATTGATCCTAGAGAAGAATTTGTGATTCGTTGAAAAGAATCTAGAATTATAAGAGGTAAGAATGAGAGCATGAAATAGGAGTATGTGAATGAAAATGAAAAATTGAAATAGAAAGTGCATTATGCTACAGTATTTAACATTAGTACTTAAGACACATATCTAGAATGGGGAAAAACAAAGTAAATTAAAGTTGAATTTAATTCTCCAGTAGTTTGAATTTGTTCTGGGTGTCGTGCGAGTATATTAGCTGTAAGCACATCTCCAGAGTCCGTTGCTGCAGTGACTCCTAGGATGTGTTCAAAGGGCTCTCCTTTATAGGATCAAGACAAAATTTAGGTGACAGCAGCAAAAAATTACAATGAGTAAGAAAGGCTGCAAACACATCATCGTTTTTTACTGCTTATGTGTTTGTAACTGTGTTTATGTGTGATGGATAGTTATTATTAGCGGAGCTTCCTACAGTTAGAGGTTGAGTTGCTGCTGCAGGTGAAGGTGAGCCTGTGGTCCAGAGATATGTGTGCACAGTTTGTGCGTGTGTATAGCTGATATATCCTCTCACACACACCCACACCGGTCATATCTGACCTCAGCCCAACATCTTTATAAGTTTTACCTTAAATGGTCGTGAATTTGAAGCCCAGACACACTTATGTAGATATATTTTATACTCCAAACACACCCAGTATGATATCGCCTTGTTTTGGTTACAGAGCAGAAATGTTGAATATTATAAATGTTAAATAACAGAAAAAGATTCGGGGGAACATAGATCAAACTGGATGTGACGATGGAGTATGATCCATCAGCGGCAGCAGGTGGTGTGGAGGAGTGTGAAGAGAGAGCTGGGAGTTATTTTTCCCCAGTTAATGTGTTTTTTCTACGAGGTCTTTCACCTCTACTGCCGTCTGAGCTGAAGGAGAAAACAAAGCCTGTGAGAAGTAAACAAGGGAGGGGATCCTTTATGATCACACGTGGTCGAGCAAGTTAAATAAAAGCTGGGTAGAGCCTGTGGATCAACTGTCACATGTCAGCGTGGAAGAGGTCAGAGAGCGACTGTTGTTGTTGCCTTTTATAGGCTGTAATGTCCTCTACTCTCTGCTCCCTGGCTTTGAGCATTATTATTAATCGTCATCACTAAACCAGGATTTTGACTTAATATGGACTGAGAAGAAACATGTTCACTGATTATTAGGCTCCCGAAATATTTGATTCATTAGCAGATGTCTCCTGCTGTATATACATCATGCCAGTAACAGTCTTGAAGATGAAACCATCAGTTTGTGTGTTAATTGATTAGTAAAGGTCTCTCTGTTCATTATATGAGGCAGGTAGGATTATGTGAGGAGGCCCATGTGTGGTTCCGGAGAT
Organism: Epinephelus cyanopodus; assembly: GCA_026686955.1. NCBI lineage: Eukaryota > Metazoa > Chordata > Actinopteri > Perciformes > Serranidae > Epinephelus > Epinephelus cyanopodus. The sequence continues at coordinate 10,965,962 of CM048923.1, forward strand.
GAAGGTTTTAACCTGCGCATCATTACTGCGTTACAGCTGAACCTTATTCTGAAAACATCGACTTTAATTAAATGGAACAATGCGCTAAGCTTATTGGAGTCAGTGTAACTGAGGGAAAGAGCACATAAGTTAATCTCATGTAGAGACAATTCAATAATTGAACACAGTGGGGAGCATTACACACCACTGAGCCCTGTTTGTACAACAGTGGATTGTAGCTATATAACACACACACACACACACATATATGTAGTAGAAGTGCAATGATTAATCAATTAGTCAAGTCGCTGTCTAATTTGATAACCGATTAATCCGTTTGAGTAATTTCTTAAGAAAGAAAAGGTCCAAATTATCCATTCCAGCTCCTTAAAATATGAACGTTTCCTGGTTTCTTCGCTCCAGATGTGACAGTAGACTGAATATCTTTGGTTTGTGGACAAAACAAGACTTTTGAGGACGTCATTTTGGGCTTTGGGAAACAATGATCAACATTTTCCACCATTTTCATAGACATATTTGTAATGTAACATTAAGATGATCAGTTTTTGTTGTGATCAGGAAGAGGAAGTTCTTTTAAGGATTACAAAATATTAGATATAATAGGTATATTTTTAGTTTTTGGATTCTTGTCTGTGAATGTGACATTGCAGGCTGCAGTTATAAAATGCAGAAAATACAAGTTTTATAACATGGATTATTATAGAAGGCAGTTGTTAGTTGTCATCTTTGTATGATTTATTACAGGCGGATATAATTCATTATTTTTTCAGTACTGGACTGTCGAAATGGTTTCAGACATCATTTAGTTTTACATATATCAGATACACCTCAGGTTGAAGAGGACCTGCGGCGTTGGTGCTTTCATAAACCAAAACAAAGCAACAAAGTTCAACTGTTTAAATCTACTCTGGTGTGACACATCCAGTGATGCACATGAAGGCACCCACACTGAGTCCAGAACAACAGCTGACTTTGGGGGCTTTTTTAATGTGGATTTACTTGATATTTTTATTGGCTGTGGTGAGATTCAGCCCCATCACTGCTGATTACACATGGCCACAGGACCTTATCCAAAGTAGTTCAGTAAACCCAGAGAAATCTTTGGCTTCAGTCCTGTGTAGACACAATCACTGGTAAACTGAGCTGTTATAGTTTACCCTCATTACATCGGAGGAAACACAGGCTGCATTGTTGCTCAGTGTGTAACAGGGTTTTAATCACAGACTTCAGCTGATCAGTAACTAACTGCTGAACTTTAAGAGTTGGGCTGACCCCAAGAGAAACTTGTGAAGCTCAGTGGACGACGTATGAAACTAACACTTTGAAAAATTATGAGGAAAATGCTTTTTTTTTTTTTTTTGCCAAATTTGAGAATGTAAATGTGAATACAAGAGCTGTACAGAATAGTTTGAAGCTTCAAATTCACAACGTAGACATTAAAATTCTAAATCAACGCTGGAATGCTGTGGAAAAGATCAAGTTCTTATCTGATGAAATATTCTGCTTCACTCCATATTTGTTGGTGTTTATCAAAACAACATTTTCACTGCAGTTAAAAACCTGTTTGCTCTCTTTTGTTTTCCACACACAAAGGCAGGCACGCATCTTTATTAACAAAGCATTTTAAAAGCATCTTAAATCACATTTATTCATTAAAGAAAGTTTAATGAAAAAAACAAACTCATTTAATTTGAGGAATGAATCAATTGAAATTAAGGATTCTTTACTGTTGTTGTTGTTGTTGTTGTTGTTGTTGTTGTTGTGTTTTTAATTTCATGGAGATGACGTCATTAAATATGACAACAGGCATCCGAAGCTTCATTTGAACACCTCAATAGTCTCAAATACCAACAATATTACATTTAGTAAAGTCCTAGTGAAAACACATCTTTAACTTTTGTTAAATTATGACCATGTGTGTGTTTTGTGTTTTCCCAGGATAATCCAGCGAACCATCAGGGCTGCAGTGGAGCAGCACTTCTTTGAGCTGAAAACATCCATCGATCAAGACCTCAGCAACTATGACAGCCAGGGGTGAGAGTCCACACACACACTCACACACACTCACACATACTCATCAACATTCACGCATATAAAGTCAGGGTTCCCACAGCCCTGAAATTCCTGAAAAAGTTGTGGATTTAGAAAGGCTGTATTATATTGTCTGGAAATGGTTTGCAATTAACAATGTTTTGGAAAAGATTTGAAAATAAGCTGTGTTTGATTGTTTAAAATACTTCATCAAAATCCCCAAACATCTCTACATTTCTCAAAATACGTTCCTTGTATTTGTAATTTGAAATCTAGTGCTGCACTCCGTGGCTGTTGAAACATCCCTAGTTACACATGAGTGGCGTACGCAGCTAGTTGGCAATGGGATAGTCTTCACGAGCGAGTAAAGTTAGGAAGCACTTGCAGTTTTCTTAGCCACAAATACCTGAAAAGTGAGTGTCTAATAATGTATTGCTTTCACACGACAAATATAAAACATGGCTCAAGAGAGAGACAGGCCCTGTCGGTGCTGGATGGCTCTGTACCAAAACATTTGACATTGGCAACATGGGGGAAGCGGCTCAGGTCAGCCAAGCTAAAGGGCAAAAGCATCAAGACAACCAAGAGGCTGCTGAACATACCGCCAGTATTTCACACCTGCTGCAGCCAGGACAGATACCATTACCACTTCATGTCTCCTCTACAGCCCTTTTTACACAGAGATTGTGCTATAGGGCCGCTACAAAGTCCCTTCTTTGTACCACCTTTGCATTTTTACAAAGAACCAAAGAACAAGGCTCCAGTATGATATTAGACTGTGCGCCGGCAACTCGGAAGCAAAGGAGGCGTGACGTGTGGCACAACAGCATTGGCCTCTAGTGTATGTCGGAGGTGCTTTATAAACAATAACAATGGCATTAACATGGTAACAACAATCATTTACCGTCCCTGTTAATATGTCGGCTGATCTGGTCCTCTGCTCGGACGATAAGGAGCTCCTGGACCTAATTTTTTACCCAATTTGCGGACATCTTCGGCTGCTGATCATCTTCGAGTTAGTTCCTGACTGCTACCGGCTGTTGTTTAAATATCCTGCTGTATAATATCCTTTTATACAGAACAGCGAGGTGGAATAATGGCGTGAAATTCCCACCTTGCAGAGGCAGTGTAAAAGTGGCTTATGTGTAGAAGTTCATTCCATGTTCCTTGCTACTTTTTGGCTATTATTATTTTAAACTACTAAATAAAGTCATGAAAATGACATAAAATATAATGTAAAAGTTTTAAAAATTCCTTGGTAAAACTGTGTGGGAGCGCTGTACAGTGCAATGCATATACAAACATGAGAAGTTCTGTACAGCTTTGCCAAAAACAACCTGTTGTGTTCTGCTTTTTCCCATCATGCACCTGCTGGTAGAGACACACGCTACACAGATTCCTCAGTGGTTGAAAGCGACATTTGAAGACTTTAAAGATCCATATTTGCCATAGTGAACATTATGTACAAAGGCACAAAGCCAGCCAGATGGTTCAGGTTACCAGTAAACACGGTGACAGCTGTGATGTTAATTATCAAACTCTACATGTTGAGGGGAGCAGCTGCTCAGTGGACAGTCACCTCTAAGATAAAACAACACGTCTGGACGTTTTACACTGCATAATAAAACAGGCAGCATCATGTTTGCATACACTTAAGAGAAACAGCGTCAGTGTTTTCAATTCTCATTTATTTTTATTTTATTTATTTTATTGTTTCAGGGTGAGTCCCAGTGAGCCTTCAGACCAGGGTTGCCATGGAGATGAGGAGCAACAAACTGACCCTGAGGACAGTCCCTGCGATACTGAAGCAGAGACTCCACTCACGCCGACTGAGCAGCACATACAGCAAAAGTCAGAAAGTCAGAAAGATACACAGGTTTGTTGGACACACAGAAACACACACACATTTCACACGTGTTCAAACACACATCTGAAACATCCATGTTTCTCTCACACACGCTAAATGTTCACATTAATGTAACAAAGGCAGTGTTTGAATCAGATGACAACACATAAACACATTTTTATGAGGAGATTTCCCTCAAAAACATGAAATCCTCAGATCCTGACCAGTTGCTGCGTGGGCTGGCGACATATTTCCCATAGCTAACCTCCTTCCTGTCTCAGTCTGTCGGTTCATTCCGAGGCCGAATGTTTGATATTATCAGCACAGTCCATCTTTGTTCTGCTCCGACTGCTACAGTAGCTGGAATTGTGCCGGAGCAGCAAACAGATCCGACAACAGACCAGTTTTTACAAATATACACGCAGATTAATGAATATGCTCAAACACAGAGGCAGTGTTTTGTTCTTATGGTCATGAGGGAACAACATGAGGCTGATATATACTTGAAAGGAAGTGCTGCTCGATGTGAACTTATTTTTGAGATTTGATCAGAGAGGATCTGCGTTGTCCACAATCATGTCCAGTATCTACTCCCTCTGTACGCCAGTGTTGCATAGTAGGTTAAAAAATGGGTGAAGCTTTGAGTGCCAAATTCTTGACTCCACACTCTTCATGTTTTGTAAAAACGTACGACAGAAATCGGAATCCTCTTTTTAACAACAGAGACTCAACTTATTTTTATTACAGACACCCGTGTATCTGATCAATTCAATCAATCAATCAATTTAATTTAAGAATAATTCTAATTAGAGGTCAGCAAAAATATGTTTATAATGTGAAAATCTAGATTTAAAATTAAGCAGAGCTCTGAGGCACTATTAAAAAAACAATTTTTGTTTCGTAAATCTAAGTTAGTTGATGTGAACCAAAATTTAGTTGAGTTTATTTAGTTTAGTTTCTTTATTTTGGTCATTTTCCAAATTATAAAACTATCTATCTATCTATCTATCTATCTATCTATCTATCTATCTACTAGTAGATAGACAAAACAAACATTAAGTTAATGTATTTTTTAACATTATTTAAAAAAAGGACCACAAAGGTGTAGGCTGAGGCTGTAGCTTATCACACCTGCACTTTTAGCATTAATTAATTTTGTCAGCTCCCTTTAAATTGTACAGAGCAATAAGATTAAATGGAGTTCAATCAATATGGAGATGCTTGTTCATCCAAATTAAAATAAATAAATAAATTACCATGCTCACTGAATCCCTAACAAAACATTACAGTGTTTGCAAGCTAGCTAAAATTTCAGTTTGAGAAGAACTTGTTCGCCAAATTTTTAATGTAGCAACATGGTCAAATAATAGATAACAGAAAAAATTCAATTGGCTTAAGTCTGTTGTCTCCAAATTTTCTTCAAGGAATGAATTTAGAGTAAAAACTAAACGGATGCTTTAAGAAAGGTTTAAATTCAAGCTTTCTTTATTTTAAAGTAGTTTGGTTTGTGTGCAACATGATTTAAAATTAAACCTTGCTGTTGCAGCCCAGCCTTACAAGTTACTGGAACTTCATAAATGTACAGACATATTTTCACATACGTTTTTGGTAAGCCTTGTCTCTGTGGAAATCAAACGCCCTCACCACTACTCCCTCCACCCCACCGCCCCTTGAACCCCCATCTTGAGCCCCAGTGGCTCTCGTCCCAAGAACCATTTTAGCGTCCAGATGGCGGAGGAGAGGTGAGGAGCAGATGACATGGCAGACGGAGTGAGATGTGTGACTGACGAGGAACTTGTCACCTCTTTAAACAATCATCTTTGGACTTTAAATAGATCAGCCAGAGAATGACAGCAACACCTGTGTGCCAGGCTACACACACACACACACACACACACACACACACACACACACACACACACACACACCATATACTCTCTTTACATAACAGTGTGACATGTTCTTTATCCACAGCAGGTCATGTATACATAGAGCCTTCATCCTGCTCCTCACTACAACTCATTGATTCCACACAGTCATGTGATCGCCTCCCTTACATGTCTGTACAAACACTTTTAGCCTCCAGTGTAAAAGTTAGGAGCCATAAATCATTAGTAGCCCTGTAGTGTTCATTATAATTAAGAGAATGAACCCTACCAGTTTTGGTGAGGAAGTTATATGTGTTAGTTATGTTGTTAAAAGCCTCTTCACCATGACTTTGGGTTTTTTTTGTTGTTGTTGTGCACTGTGAGGAGTGAAAGAGATGACCTCATTGTTTTCTTGGTAATTGTGATGAAACATTTATGAATGTTAACGTGTGGGAGAGCTCACTTGAATATTTATTTGTGCTGGGTTCCTATTATTCTAAAGAAAGCACAAAAGCCTCAGTGTTTCCTCAGACTAGAAGGTAGTGAAACATCATGACGGGTGCAGTTTTCAACAACAGAGATGCACCTGTTTGTTTCTCTTCTTGCCCATTCATGCCTCTTGCTCTGCTTCACTAGTTTTATTTTAATATCTGGTTTCCATTCATAAAAACAGTCAGATTAATATTAAGTTCTTGCTGCTCTTCTCCCAGGATTCATTGGACTCTGGCACCGCCCTGGAGGAGAGCTCGGGAATGGACCTGGACGCAGAGGCTGTCAGAGATGCTGAGAACAACATCAACACTGCCAGGTGAGCTGGGAGGACTGTCAGTTTGCTTTCAGGTCTTTATTTGGTTCAGTGTGACCTCATATCAAGAATATACAAAGTTATTAGTGCGAGATTAAAGCATCAAGACCAGAATTTAAAGGAACATTTAAGGCTTGATTTGGACAAAGTAAATGTGATATTTAGCTCAGTGCCAGCAGAGAGAAAACTTCCTTCTTTCCTAAAGAGGAATTTGTTTTCACAAACACATGCAGCGTTGTCACAACGATCACTTGACACCTCATGTTTACTAATCACTCCAACATGCCGTCTCAGCTGGTGCTTGTTTTTACGCTGAAACAGATCTTTATTATCTCGCTCACACGTATCACACATATTAATTCACACTGCCTGCTCGTGTAGTTTCACACCTCATACGTCATCCTGCATCACGCCTGCAGCTTGTGATTGTTAACGAGCCCAGTTAATGTAGCGTGGTTGATGTGGCACGCAGTGTTAAACTGTAAAAAGGGTTCAAGCAGCCAGTGCTTTAATGCTGTGATACAGCTAATCAGGAAAAACAGGTTATAGTTAATCAGTTAGGTAAAACGATCAGTAGACAGGGCACTGATTTTAGTTGAGACATATGTGAGAGTTTCTGAGAGGTGAAGCAGCAGCTTTATGAGTTTTTCCACAGTTAATCATTCTTGATGTGGAAAGGCTTTTAGTTGTGTAACTGCTCCTCAGCTGATCTGCCACAACAGTGTCTCAGGAAGACTCCAAATAAGGTTACAGGATTATGACGAAAATAATTTGAGATCTACAAGTTATCATCATTAAATTGTTCTGGGGAGAGTTAGTTCAAAATGGCTTCACTCAAAGCCAAAGATTTCCCAGGACTGTGTGGTGGCTGAAGTCTGATCAGGTACATGAACAAAATACTCTTTTATTTTTCATAGCAATAACCAACAAATCAGCTCTAGATACTTGAGGGAAAATACCTGAAAGTTATGTCCTCTAAAAATTACAATTTGGGAAAGTACTGTGAGTATTTAGTCTCTTGATATCTTATGCATCTTTTCTTTGTTTTCAGGCAGGACAATCAACCCTGTGACAACATGGAGCAGACTCACACTGACACCATAAGCTGTGTAAGTACCTAATGGAATATTATCAGTGTGTCTCCGTGTGTGCTGGCACTAAAATGGTTTCTTTTTTGTTTTTAAGGAGCTTTTTAAATTCAAATTTAATTGACATACAAGCACACAAGTGCAGAAGCTGAGAACAGGCAGGCTTATAATTAATTTTAAACGCTGTTATTTCAAGATTGCATGATTATTATTCAGATGTCTTGGATAAAAAAGCTCAGTCTCTCATGATAACGGCTCAATTTATGTCGAATCTCCAGAAAACAAAAGGCCAGTTTCTTCTTTTATTTCTACATACAGAAATTTTGTGTCACAAGAAAATTAATTTTGTTTTTTAGACAGCAGATTTTGATGTTTGTCTGTTTATGGTGTTATAGTGCAGTAAAATCCTTGAAAGTTTATTCATTTATGAAAAGAAATCAAGGTCTTAAAGGTTGTTGTTGTTTTTTAAACAGACATAAGTAGACATGAATCATTGAAAAACTTGAATTTATATATTTTGTGCATAGAAACTAAAGTTATTTGAATTTTTTTTACATAATGTTATAAGTGAATTGTTGTAAAGAGGCTCCTTTTAATTATTGTCTTGTGTGAAGTGTGTTCCTCGTGTAAAAAGGGTTGTAACAGTAATTTATATGTCTTAAATGCCATGTTGTGTCCTTGAGTTTAAGGGAATTGGGCTTTGAAAAGGAGGAGTGGGAGCCTTTGCTTAGGCTGTTTTGGGCAGTGAAAAAGGACTCATATTTCAGCAATAAATTCTCACCATTCATGTACCAAGTAAAAATTTTCTCACATTGCACCAAATCAGGTTTTGAGCTCAAGAAAACAAGACATTTTCTTCTGGTTAAGTATTTTGTTGTCTTGCAAAATCTGCCTTTTGTTTTCTCAAAAATCAACATGAATGAACCTGTTAATCAGGAGAAAACAAGCTGTGACCTCAATATTGGCATTTAAAAAAAAATTGCAATCCCGACCATTCTTAGCTTCCATACATGAGAGTAATTTGTTGGTCTGTTAAAAAAAACATTCGGCAAAATATTGCCTCAAATTAGTTACAGTATCTATCTCCCTACTGTGCTTAACGTCCTTTGTTTCCTTTTAATTCATTTCTCTCTTTCTGTCCTTCTGTACTCCTTCTTTTTGAATTATTTGTTTCCTTCATTCCTTTCTTCCTTGATTTGTTTCTTCATTTCTCTCTTTCTCTTCCTCCAGGACTCAGATTCATGCCGCTGTGATCAGAACGCCAACACCAGCAAGACCAACATGAATCACCTGTCGCCATGCCAACCAAACCCTGGCCACAACCCCCACCTCCAGCTCTTCCCTGACAACCAATGGGAAGGTAAGACATAAGAGGGCAAGTCATTGTGTTAGAGAAGTAAAAAGTCCAATGGTTTGATGTCATTTATGTATTTTTATATGTATGATTTTAAGTGAAGAGCCAGTTATATTTTTAATGATGTTGTCTTAAAAAGCTCCTGAGCTGAGGTATCGAGACGTAAAGGTCCAGTGTGTAGGATTTAGGGGCATCTGTTGGCGGAAACTGAATATGATAAGTGTGTTTTCAAGTGTATAATCACCTGAAAATAAGTGTTTCTAGTGTTTTACTGGTTCAAATCACGGTGTCTGTTTGTTTTTGAGAGGAAGAGACCTCTGCAGATGATTTGACTCCCAGTAAAAATCTCTTAAACAAGGAATCCTGACTAGGAGTTCACACTTGGCAAATGGAAGAGGTCTTAGCTGGTTAAAATCTGCAGTCCTCACTGCTTGACGCCACTAAATCCTACACACTGCTCTTTAAGTGTATTTAATCTCAGATTCTTTTTCAAGTTTGACTCGAGGGCACCACAACACTATATGTGTTATATCGAAGGCAACTGGACTTGCTTGAGTTTCTTGAAGACGTTTCACCTCTGATCCAAGAAGTTTATTCAGCCATAACCATTGTTTAACTAATCATTAAATCTAAACAAGCCTCTTGGGTGAGAGGCGAAACGTCTTCGAGAAAGTTGCCTACGATAGAGCACTTACGATCATGTGTGTGTCCCAAAAATGTATGATTTCATCACGTTGCATTGCTCAACTTGTTAAAATCTTTGTCAGAGTTGTGATCCATACTTCTGTAAATCTCCACTGACTGAATGAATGTTGTTAGGAATGATTGACCTCACTGCTCCTCGTCTCTGCTGTCCTCTCCCTGTCCCTCCTTCTTCGTCTTCCTCCTCTTCTCCTTCCTCCCTCTTGTCCTCCTTCCATCCAAACAGCGTCACCCCCCTCCCATCTCCACCTCCCTCACATAGACTTCTCATGTATGCACCTGCAGAAAGAAGGCCATGGTGAGTAGTTTCATATCTACCCGCCCATCCAACAGTCTACCTCTCCTCCTCTTCATCCTTCCTCGTCGATGGTTGCCTGCTGGTTTGGACGGAAAACTTCATTAATACATTCTCACATTTTCAAATGTGCTTGTGTGATATTAATCATAAACAAATCCCTGCATGTGGAGCACTCGTCTAACACAGCTGGGGGACTCTTGTTTTCTTCCTCTCATGTTCGCTCGTACATCGTGCTACAAGGTCACTGGGCGGATTGATCAGGACACCTTTCCTCTCTCAAAACACTTTTTCCCCTGACTCTGCTGCTCTGTTTCTCATCCCTGTCTCGTTATCGCCACGACCCCTCCCTCACCCTCTCCTTCACCCCGTCCTTCCCCTTTTTTCCCCTCAGCTCAGCTTATTAGCATAACGCTGACAGTCAAGACACTGTTAATCATGCAAGCGAGTGACTCAGCAGGGAAATGAAGAAGAAAATTAATTTGTTGTTGAATGTATTCGCTTGACAGCCCCCTCCCAGGCTGTGTGTCTTATTGATATGTACCTCACACGTAAACTCTTGTTAGTATTACATTAATTATTAAAATGGAAATAGATGTTTGTTGCTTTAACTTAACATTATGAAGTTAATATTGACTGCATGATGTAATGGCTGTAGAATAATGACACCATCATCGTTGTTTAGGTTCCCTATAAGCCTCGCTTTCATTTTGCAATTCTGTACGCCACCATATGTGATCTCAATGGAAAGTGAGGGCTTAATTAAAGGCGCAAAGGAAGTGCATCAACCATTTTGCAACTAAAACAGGAAGAGGATAGTGCTGTTGTTTTACTCAGTAGCTATTAGTCGCCAGTTTTCAAAGAGCATCAGTGTAATTTCATTGCCGTTACTACCCAAATTATCTGTGGAAAACAAAACGCAGTGTCCGTCTTTGTAAAAGTGGCGCCAACAAAAGCACTGTTTGGAAACGGATAAAAGTGTGTCTCAGCTTTAATTTGTCTTTTCTCTCCCTCCTTTCCTGACCTCCGTTAACTTGTGCTGACTCACGCCTCTCTTTCGTTTCTGTCCTTCTCTCTTCAGACCCCGTCCCGGCTTTCAAATCCTGGCAGGATGACAGCGAGAGCGGAGAGGCGCAGCTCTCCCCGCTAGCCGGCCGCATGGTTCCTCTCCCGCTGCTCCCCCTGGAGGAGGATGGCGAGGAGGACGAGGGGGAGGGAGGGCAGGAAGCCTCCCCCTCCTCGTCCCGCTCTCACCATCACCTCCTGGCGCGACGCTTTCTCGACTTCGGAGCGCACGGGGCCCAGCGATTCCTCCAGCAGGACCCGGACGCCACCTCACCCACCAAAGCACAGAGGTACGATGCAGCTGCGGCTTGAATCACTGTCTCATTTCAGCTGGATTCTGTTTGTGGGTTTAAAGTTCTTCAATCCCAACTCCAGTCATTTTCTGCCAAGTTACAGCAGAAATGTGAATTATGTTGGATTTTTATCAGCAGTTCATTGATGCAGATATATCTCTGTCACTGCAGGCCGCGGCGAGCATCATTTGGATCCAAAGAGGCGATGAGAGGAGGAGGAGATTCAGTGACCCACCAACTCACCAAGAAGCTGCAGCACCTGAAGAAGAAAATCAAGCAGTTTGAAGAGCAATTTGAGAAGGAGAGGAACTATAAGGTACAAATACAGATGGAAAGTGACTCTGAAATGATTCCACTTATTTGCTATGAAACATTATGTTCATCACGTTATCGTATTGCTTTTTGCACAACCAATACAAGCTGTCGATGTTGATGACGTCGTGCTGATACAGGCTACAGTTTAATTTGCCAGAGTTGTCATATTTACAAATGCTGGTTCAGCTGGTTTGTATTAAATCAATCCGGTTTAAGCCCGTACACCAGACTGGACCTGCAAAACCAGAAATCAAGTCAACTCTGTTAAAACCATCAGCCTGGTGCACAAATTAGTGTTGTAAATTCTGCAGATCTGTCATGACCTTGAACACCAACTCTTCCTCTCCCTCCTCCTCCTCCTCCTCTCTCTGCAGCCCTCTCATGGAGACAAGGCAGCTAACCCCAAAGTCCTCAAATGGATGACCGACCTCACAAAGATCCGCAGGCAGATTAAAGGTAGAACCGCTCACTTTTTTTACTCTGAAGATGAATTGCGTGTGTGTGTGTGTGTGTGTGTGTGTGTGTCAGGGTTAGAGTGTCTGTGTGCCATCCTGTGTAATGCTGGACGGCTTCACCCTCCCCACTCCTAACCTTTGACCTTGATAATAACATCGCATGTTTGCTGGTCTAACACACACACACACACACACACACACACACTCTCTTACACTCACATGCCAGGGGTTGACGTGGCTCTCACATGCGTGGCTCCCACCCTCCAGTGTGCTGGTGCGTCCTTGTGATCCCACATCCATTACTTTAAATTCAGTAAGGTGAAACAGCGGAGGAGACTTTAAGTTACACATACATGAACCTTTTGATTAGAATTAAAACTGAGGCTGCAGAAGTTTTTGTCCTTTGATTACATGCTGGTCCTTCCCAGCAACACAACCATAGATGTTAGAATGTAAACTTTGACGTATATGATGTAAAGAAACAGTTTTCTGCACTTTGACGTGTCTCTTTCGCATCGTTTCACCAAACTGAACACACCCCATGAATCTCGTCCACCCTCTCATTGTGAGGTGACGGCTCTCCTTTTCCGGAGAACGCAGTGGCCGAAACATTTCTCTCTCTGTTTCAAATCAAAATTGAAAACGACAATAACTCGAGCACCCGCTCTCCACTTTCCTCCCTCCTCCTCCTATCGCCCAACCGACCGATTGATTGATTGATTGACTGATCGGCCAACCAGGACGCCAGCACCACCTTTTACCCAGAAGCACGCTGAGGCACCAGGCTTTGCTCCATTCATACAGACGCCACCATGCTCCCTCCCTCCCTTCCTCCTCCTCCTCCTCCTCCTCCTCTATCTGCTCACCTCCCCATCACACACTCACGCCCCCGCTCCACCCCTACTCAGGCCTGAGCTCTAGACCGTATCACCTCAGTAAGTACCAACCCCTCAGTAAGTAGACATCACATACACTACTGACAGTCACAATGAGGCGGCATTGTGAGAGCATCTTGCTTCTTGTTTTGGTGTGTTTCCTGTTGAAACCGCATGTTGGACGAGACATTTAACCAGAGACGACTCTCAGAAGTGTGAAGTAACAGGGGGAAGACAATGGCAGGTTTTTTTAATTACAGTTTCTCTGTATAATTGGGGACGTTTAGTGAAAATAGATAAATAAATAAATAAATAAATAGGCGCTTTATTTCATTGTGACTAAAATTTTACTCCAAAACCTTATACTGCTGGCATTATTCCAATGTAATCATATAGAGAAAAGTGCTGTGGGCACATAATAAAAGATTATTGTCAGGGATTAACTTTATAATAATACCTGGGACAGTGTTCCTGTGGAATTAAATTTTTTTTTTTCCAAAAATAAGGCCTTAATTGGTATTAAAATGTCTTTAAAATGCCATGGAAAATAGGCATGGATAATAGGGTTTTATGAATATTTCTTTTTCAGACATTCCATTATAAAATCTTAAAATAATTGTTAATATTTTATAAATAATTTACTGAATGCCGCATGCTGAATGCTGCACAGTGAAATAGGTAAAAAATGAATGATGAATTCTTTCTTAAATGGCCAAAAAACAACAAAAGAAAGTGAGTTATAGTCCAAAAAACGCTATGCATTGGATTTATATCCTGTTAAATACAGGGACAGAAGATCAGGCACTGTTCATCAACTTATATGGTATGTACATGAATATGACAGCTATGACGTTTTCATGGCAACGAGTACAACAGTCTCGAGGGCTGTCTATCAGTCACTCGCAGTCTCTGCCCTCGCAGACTCTACATGATGACATGAAATACGTCACCCTACGTCCAAGTGAAGTCTGTGAGTGAAGGCTCAGTCCGCAAGTCCAGAGGGTGGACATTTGGGTTCAGCTTAGGTGTCACTGTACCCTGGACGACACGTGGAAGTGCAAATTCAACAATAAATGAGCTTTTTAACTGAGATTTGGCGACATGCCTGAAACCACGTCAATGCCATGTGTGTGAGGCTCGTGCATTTTATGCAAAAAAATATTCAGACTCAGCATGATGGGAATCAGTGTAGTGCAATCCCACATGCGGAGTGAGAAACACAAAATTGCCAAGTCTAGACCCTAGTCTCCCTCACATGTAACTCAGCTTTGCTTATTGTAAAATTTGTCTTAATTTTCATTCACAGTGGTATTAAAATAGTTTTTATAAAGTCTCAAGTCTAACTTGCAACTGTAGGAGCCCTGTGAGAATGTAATGCAGTGTAACTGTTCTTGGAAGGAACAGAGTGTAGTTTATTTTGCAAACCTCAACAATGTATGCTTTCACACAGAGCATGTAAACACACTTGAATAGGATCATTGCAGAGTAAGGTCACGCTTTATCTAGAGAAAATACCCAGCAGGCAGCAGTTGGTCTCGGTCTGTGACAACAGACTGACTCAGGCTTTTATATGTCTTCATTGTTGATGTTTTAGCGAAACAGACGTCATTAGAGAAATGTTCAGGAAAACTGTGTTTGCTTGTTGTGTTTGGGGTCTGACCGGGTGTGGTGTTTGTGTGTTCTTGTCCGGGGTGTGTCTCTTTTCTAAGCATGTGTGTCTTTCTCCTCACACTGTGACTGGCTGACTTTAACCACCGCAGCTGTCTGTCAGACTCCTGCATGTCTGGGTGTCCAGTGAAACATGTTTTATGTGCCCTCTGAAAACTTAAGATTTTCTCCCCCTGTTCTCTATTTCTGATCCACCTGTTCTTGTCCTGGCTCCTCTCTGTACTTCACCCTCTCTGTCTCCTCCCCCTTTATCTCTCTCCTCATCACTGTTATCCTCCTCCCACAGATGCCAAACACCGCGCAGAGAGCGAGCTTGGCCCCCAGACTCGTCCTCGGAGCAACACCTTGCCCAAGAGCTTCGGCTCCACTCTGGAACAAGGCACTAGTGATGCAGTAGGAGAGGTCAAGGGTCAGCGTCCCACCAGGGAGGAAACACTGGAGCTGATCCAGCGCAGGGTCAAAGGGAAGAGGCAGGAGGACGGCTGGCCGGATGACATCAAGGTTAGCGGCAGATATTTAATCAGGCACCGAATCAGGCCTCAGGTGTCGATGAGATCCTGGATTAAATCGTCAAATAACAACGATTGATTTTTGCCCCGCAACCGTGAACAGGACATGAGTTTTAGAGAATGGAAAGATATATGGATAAATTTTTTGTAATTGATTTTGCCTTTCACAAAGTAATCATTCCTTGCTTCACAGAAGGTAAAACATTGATGACGTATCCTTTTTGACGTAATTGGGTCATGGAATCAAGCTGCAGTTAAATCAAAAAATGTAATGGTATAGTAGTTACAGCTAAAAGGGTGCTCAGACTAGACTCAGAGTCCAGACCTCCAGTAAGGCCAGATGCTCTTGTAGTGCAGCTAATCACTGCCGCTCTTCACTGAGCACTGCCTGAGCCGACCTACATGACTGGATGATGTTGGTGCAGGAGTGTAAAACTCACCCTCCACTACCTCCTTTTCTTGTACTACTGTATTACAAACTACAGAATATTTTGTTGGGTTATCCCATGCATTGTCACACTGGAAAATGCTGTTTTGAGTAGTTTGACTGGGTTGTATTGGTTCCATCAGATGTCTCACAGTCAAATTGCACAAGGCGTCATGATTAAAACAGTTTCAGCTATATCAGTATTGCATGATTAACTGTGTCCGTCTCTGCAGAAGATGACCAAGGAGCAGTTGTCATGTGAGAAGACGGTCCTTCAGAAGAACCTGCTGCACTATGAGGGTCTGCATGGCCGACCGGTAAGTTACCAAACATCCTAAAATCCTACGAAGCCGTGTTGAAACACACATTTAAACTTGTTTTAATCAGTTGTTCTGTCTCTCTCAGGTGACCAGGGAGGAGCGTCTGGTGGTGAAGCCTCTCTACGATCGCTACAGATTGGTCAAACAGATGCTCACCCGAGTCAGCATCACACCTATCACAGTACGTAGAAACACAACACGACGTGTGTTACACTACAGCTCTGTTCCCACCAAACACTTTCAGCATGGTACCTTTGGAAGACATGGTACCTAGACCCTCGCACATTAAAAATTAATTCACATACTCTTGTCATTCCAATTCTCCTGCATTAACCTCCCCTCCCTCCCCCAGGTGTCCCCCTCCAGCAAGAGGCGCAGTCAGACCCTCCAGCCAATCATTGAGGGCGAAACCGCTCATTTCTGGGAGGAGATCAAAGAGGAGGAGGAGGACGAGCGTAAAGAAGGAGAACAAGAAGAGAGGGAGGAGGACCGGGATGAGGAGGAAGAGGAGGAGGATGAGGAGGAGGGAGAGAGCAGCGGTGGGGAGATGCAGAGCTCTGAGGTCATCATGGCCGTCGACCTTGTGACTTCATCTGAGGGATCCATGAGGAGCCAGAACCAACCGGACAGGCAGAGCGATTGTTCAATGAAAACCAAGATGGAGGAGGGGTCTGGGAAGCTGGCGCTGGACCTGCGGCTGTCCAGCTCCAACGCCTCGTCCATGTAAGAGCACACACACACAGTTAATGCTCACCCTCTTATACTTCCACCAGCATCACACATATCGGTGTTTGTTTACATCTTCATTTCAATTAATGTCAAATTGCACTAATTTTCTTATTTAGTCTAAATTTTTAAGTTTTTCTGTAGAAGGCAGTAACATAAACGTTCTCTACCAGAAGCTAAATCAATATGGAGACTAACTTGCAGCTTGCAGGAGGACAGATAGCTTCTTAGGTTGCTCTGACAAATTGCCCGTGAAGCAGCTCTCCGTGCAGTCAGCTCTAACAGCTAATCCAGGAGGAGACTTCCTGTGTTTGCCTTCGTTTAGACCAGAGTTTCTCAGTGCAGACTGCGGCCCTCTCAAACTTTTTGTGCAGCTCCTGAACGTTACATTAAATGCACATATTATATTTTAATCATGCACGGTCCTTTTCAGTTCTTTCACTTTCAGTCGTCTACATTTAATTCACTACTGTGTTGCTGCATCAAACTGCACCTCCCAACAAGCCTCGCAGTAACATCTTGTAGAAACGTACTAGTTGTATGGCAACCAGTGACACCTTGCAAATGTGTCAGGAATTACGTTCTTAATTGATTTCTGGCAGCATAATGTGGAAATGAGATGTAAAGATTTTTTGTCTTGTCTATATTTTATTTTTTTTCTGTGCATGTGTCCAGTCATATGCTGGCTCTGTGAAATGACATTCAGTCTTTAAGACTTTGAACCCCTGCTTAAGTTTGTTATAAAAAAAAAAAAATTCATAAAAAATGTTAAATAATAATAATAATGCCATTGTATGGTATGTCCCCCCCAAAAAGCCAGATTCGTAAGCCTAATTCACAGTATGCCACAGTTTTAAAAAATGTCATGGTATAATATGTCGCCAACAACAACAACAACAACAACAACAAAAAACGTCTGGGGAAAAAAAAAAAGTCTGAATATTATGTCATTAAAAACGTGAACATAAACTTTCACAATATAGTATGTCATAAGAAACATTGTAATAATAATGTCATAGTATAGTTTGTGTTAAAAAACAAAACAATTATAGTATAGTGTGTCATAAAGATGTTAAAAAAAAGAAAAGAAAATCAGAAAAGTCACAGTAAGTCTAATTTTGGCAGTTTTGCAGCAGGTTTTTTAACCTTAATTCATTATTAGTCCTTCTTCGCTAAAAGCTCTGATGATCTCTGTCTCTGCTGAGTGTGCAGACAGCAGCAGGAATAATGTGACACAGACAGAAAACAGATTTTATCTCCTGAGCCTGTAATCTGGTTAATGTGTCACTGAGCTCACAGCACGCTCACACACATCAGGTCTCTTACCTGGACATGATCCTGATGGCTGATCCTCACGCCTCCACAGCTCAGTTCCTGCTCAGAGCGACCTCACTTCCTGTCTGGCTTTTCTCTCTGGACTCTGAGTCAAGTTCCAAATGACTGCTGTTGAAAAAATATAACAGAAGTGATTCAGTCAGCGTACTTCATCTTGTTACTGATATTTACCTTTAACTGTAGTCTGTGTAAATACATCCTCATGTATCCCATCATCCTTTAGGCCAGAGCTGCTGGAACAGCTGTGGAAGGCCAGAGCAGAGAAGAAGAAGCTGAGGAAGACCATCCGGGAGTTTGAGGAAGATTTTTATCAGCATAATGGAAGGTAGGTGGAAGACAGTCGCTCAGGATGCACACAAACAAAATCCTGTCTGCAGATAAAATTCAGTGTTACTCATCTCCTGAAAAAAATTAAATGATGGATACACATGCAGGATGACTTGTTACGTGTTCATGTTTTAACCCTTCTTTATCCAAGGAAGCTGAAATACAGTAGTGCTAACCAGGGAAGGCTGGACAGACACACACCAGTCAGCACAGTGAATAACTTTCCAGAGGACTGTAGTATTTCAATAGGCAATGTTAAACCCAGTCTAGAACGAGCTGGAAGTCAAAGTTCCACTAAAATATGTGCCACAATTTTGGCATTTAATAATATCATCCTGAGACCCTTTTGTTTGGTTTGCATTTTTAATTTCTTCTAGCTATTTGGGATCAGTAGGACCTGATAAGTATAAAAACGAAACATTGTCAATGATAATAAAGTCCTAATGCCTTTAACGAGCTGATGAGAAATTCCTTCAAACGAGATGGCAGCCGTCTCTGCCATCTCGTTTTTACATGGATAGTGCATTGTGCTCTAGATGGCACAAAAGTGTCCACGAACGAGGACAACAGGTCTGAGTTAAGCAGAACGAAGTATAAGGTCAAGTAAACCCAAAATGTGACGTCCTCATATGAGGACACAGAGTCTCAGGCGGATATAGCTGCTCTAAGATTTGGCCTTCATTTTATTTATGAGTCACCATTACATCCTTATTGGAGATAATCACTGTGACAGATTAGACAATGATGGTGTCTTCGATTCCTGCTGTAATGTGGCCAGAAACATGTCAGACTACATGTTGAACCCCAGCCAGTTATATATCATCTGTCACAGGCCGTATGAAATGAAGATGGGGGGCAAGAAACAGACATTGTATATTGGGAATGTCGATTACTGTGGTCAGAAGCATCACAGAGGATGTTGTAGTACTAGGCGAGACAAATACTTGTCCTTGTATTGGTTGTCTTCCACTATGAGACACTATACAGGATAAATGACAATGACCTCTGTCAGACTGGGGCCATTATTCAGCTATTGTGTGTTCCTGTTTGGAGAGAGCTGATAAATGTTCAGTAAAACGGCCCCATAGAGACTCATCAGTATCTGCTGGGCTGTGGAATATAAGCATGCGTCATTCAGAGGACTCACTCTGTTTCCTCCCTCTGCTGCAGAAATGTTCAGAAGGAGGACCGGGTGCCGATGCTGGAGGAGTACAGGGAGTACAAGAGGATCAAGGCCAAACTCCGCCTGCTGGAGGTTCTCATCAGCAAACAGGATTCCTCCAAATCTATCTAGGCCCGCCCCCTCAGACACCAGCTGCCACCGCACACATCATCACTGCTGCTGCGAGGACCCGCCCAGCACGTCATCACACCTGGGAGAGAGTGCAGAAACCGCATCACACGACTTCCCAGGAAGTGCTCTCAGTCGGACTTCATGACCTCCAGATGGCGCGCTGCGTTCATGTCACGGAGAAAACTAAATTAGAGTTACAGTCCAACATGTCGTCATTTAATCTCTGTAAATACTGTTTGTAGATAACGGCCTTCACTGGTGCAGGAACATTTCCAGGAATCTTTTAAAGGGATTTTCCTGCATTTTAACGACAGTAAACAAAGGAAAGTTTGGTGGATCCAAGACTGCAGCCAAACACTGAATGTTGATGCTGTCAGTGTTACGACACGAGAATTTCTGTCAGACCATTAGAAATAAAATGCAATTAGTAAGCAGTGATTTGATGGAACAATACGAGTTTTAAAACGTAATCAATAGTATCTTTGTGGAGATAAAGTAAAGACAAATGTGATAAAATGACTTTTAGCTGCTGTTTCAGTTCCTGACAGTTATTTTTTTCTGAAAAGGCCACAAGTAAATAATATGCACTGAGCAAATTTTAAGTATTTTAATCACAAAATCACCTCAGTCATTATTTGTTTAATAACTATGATTATCTACACGTGACTATAGAATTCATATTAGAGATCTTCTGTCAAAACTCTGAGTTTAACTTAAAACTAATGTGATGTTAGATGTTCATTTTTACAGCTATTTCCCCGTGACATGAATGCAGCAGCAGCACCACCAGTTAAACTCAAAATCACTCCCGTCAGCCACACCTGATCCTCCGCTGCCTCGTCTGACTGCATCTCATCTAAAACATGGCCGCAGTTTAGAAACCTGGAGAAAAAGGAACCGTTATTATCATCATCACTGTTTGTCTTCATCACCAACGTGACTCAAGACTTTGCACTCGTCTTCTCGTGTTTTATTTCTTTAAAAAAAAAAAAAGAAAAAAACATTCTGACTTTTTAATTTCAGAACTTTTCGTCGATCTTTGTGTTTTTTTTCCTTCATGCTGAGGAATCTTATCGGACAGCTCGAGGACTGGCATTTTAGACGCTCTTCACTCAAGACGCTCTTTCTTTCTTTGGGATGTCGCACTGTGTGAAAAGTCCCTCTTTCGCCTCTCTTCGGGGAGTCACAGTTTCTTACAGCGGCCTCCTTGGCGCGAGGAGATCGGTTATTTTATTCTGTCATGTAACATCCTGGATGCTTCACACACTTTTGACTGATTTTAAAATTCATTCACGAGTTTAAAGTTTGTGCGTGTATTGTTAAAAAAAAAGAAGAAGAAAAAAGACGTGTATACATACATGTTTGTGAGACACTGCTGTTCATGTTCTTGAATGAAAAAGAATATGTGTCGTATTCCAAGGAAAAAAATAATTGTATTAACTCCCAGTGTGATCTCGGAGCTGTTTGTAGAAGACTTTTTCTTTTTCATTTTCTATTTTTCAGCATTTTCTTCTGTTTTGTTTTACATTTTGGAGATATTCGTCAGTGAGATGTTCACGTGGTCGGCACAGTGGTGTGTCTCCTTTGCAACTCTGAACTTCATTTCCCATGAGCCTCTAAGGTGAAAAAATGCTGCTTTTAAGCTGTTGAACTCAGAAATCTTAGTTTTAAAGTCCCAAAATGCTCATCGTTTTTAATATTTCTGACAGCACTTAAAGGCAGCATTAGACTGAAGATGCTCGTAGGAAACAGTCGTATTCAGATTTGGATATTGTCGCAGACATCACGAATATTCTGCACACTTTTGGTGACTGTTCTTGTTGTTTTCCCACTTGTCTCTTCACTCGTTCAGTTTGCTGCATGGTGTCCTGAGGGATTATGGGTGATAAATGCCGAGGAGAGGAGCCAGTATCTGGTCCACGCTGCTGCAGTTTCTTTGAAACCAAAAGCATGTTGGCTACAGGAAGTGGCAGTTTGGCAGAGTTTCCTGAGTATCAGTCAGCAGGTGCTGTGCAGCTGATGTGACTGAGTAACTGACGTATCTCTGATGGTCCTGGGTCGCTGTATCGTATCGATGAGGTGCCAACACTGCCAGCACTGATTATAAACACAAAGACGCAGCTCTGTCTGTGGTTCACTGATGTTTTTTCCCCAACTGGTGAGTCAGTGCAGAGGGTCTGATGTCCACAATGCTGAGGGAGGGAAGAGGTTTCAGTCCTCTGCTGCGTTTCTGTTTGGTTGACTCTGCAGTCGGAGTTAAATGTCCTGCTGGCAGGTAAAATGAGGGCAGGTGAGGAGGAGAAAATGTGTCCTCTTCATTTCTCTTCCTTGTAGAGGCCATGTTGTCTTATATCAGACAGGAGTCAAGATGTCACAGTGTGATTTAAAATGCAGGACGAAGACATTTCCAACTATGGCTGAACTTTGTCTTTAGCTAGTGAGTCAGCAGGCCGGCTGTTGTGGCAGGTGGAGTTTCTATTATCAGAACCTCTTTGGCTCGTTACTTGTGAGATGTTTAAGGCCGATAAGACAGAGTAGTGCTTTTCTTGGCTGAACCGGTGTACATTTACCTGCCAGAATCAAAGTTGACTGCAGTCTTTTGTCTGTCAGTGGACGGCAGATGCGACGGTTTGGAATCAAAGTTTCGAATGAGTCTATGTTTGTGAGTGCTTGTGAGGAATAAGAGGGAGGGTGCGGTGCGTTTGTGGGGACGGGAACGTTTGTAGGGTTGATGTAAAAAGATGTTATTTGCACAGCATTCACAGAATGCAGCCCTTTTGTGTTTTTTCATTTGTTATTTCTAAAAATGAAGCACTACTTCTATACAAATATAAA
The DNA here is from genome assembly GCA_026686955.1 of Epinephelus cyanopodus. Classification (NCBI taxonomy): domain Eukaryota; kingdom Metazoa; phylum Chordata; class Actinopteri; order Perciformes; family Serranidae; genus Epinephelus; species Epinephelus cyanopodus. Next base: position 10,988,395 of record CM048923.1, read on the forward strand.
TATATACTGTACATAAAAAAAAAAGAAAAACACCCGAAGGAATGAATGTCAGAAATGTTTAAATTATTTCAAACATTACGTTTGGCCCCCTTTGGTTCATAATATTTGTGATGCCCTGAGAATGTGTTTTTTTATTATTATAAATATTGCTATTACTATCATAACCATTATTTTGTGTGAACATGACAACAATAATAATCCTTTTGTATCTACTCACGAACTGTAAAACCAGCTGTAGAAGTTAGTCTGGCACTGTGTGTGGCTAATCAAACCTGAACCTGCTCCGTTTCCTGATTTATTTTTGTCGCTCTGTGTAATATAAGCTAATATAGAAGCAGTACTGTAGTGAGCTTGCATGGCAAAAGAGAACATAATAGTATGAATAACATGATGTATTGTTTATATTATTTGTGCCATGAAGAAGCAGCAATAATAAAGGTTTGCGTGGAGGTTTCACAGTATCGGGTTATGGGTAACTGATGTGTGGGATAGACTTTGTGCGTGAATATTTGAGGTACAATACTTTTTTTTTTTTGTTTAAAGCCTAGTTGTTTTCAGCCTGACACCACATCGTCATACACTCTGCTTAAATGGTGTGTTTTTACTACCGTTGTCAGCATAATGTTCATGTTGGCGCTGCTGAAAAACCAAAATGAGAATAAATTTTGAAGGTGGACAGGGATTGAAAAGCCAATGACAGATGTGTCGTATCTGAAAACATTCCAGTTTTTATCATCATTCAAAAAGTGGAAACAGTCCATCGTCAATCTCTGAAGGGCTTTTATTTTAGCTTTTACTGTTTTTTTTTTTTTTTTTTTCAGTCTAACAAGGTGATTTGTTTTGGCGCCTCAGTTTTTTTTAGTCAACTTTGTTTAACATTGTGCCTGCAGCAGAGTGGTAAAATTCACATTGTAAACTGTAAATGTATTCTGTCTCTGTCAGTGTACAGTATGTTTCATCTCACACTTACCCATCTGACGTGCATGGTTGTTTCACACACCTGGAATTAACAGCAGAAGTTTCTGTCAAAGATGTCTCACAGGTCACAGCTCCCTCTGGAAATGTTTAAGAAATGATCAGTTTTTTTGGTCAAAAACAACAGAAGAGATAAAGGATGTATTTTACAAGTCTGTGAAATTATTTTTTAGTCAAGAGTGTCTTTAAATCTTTAAAATTTAAAGGAGAAAGTCATTTTGCTTACAGATGTGATGTGATCCACAGAGTTAGGACGTCACACAACAGATACTTCCTCACATCTTGGATACTAACATTTGCTGTCAATTCCTTTGACCCAAGAGGTTTCTTGCTTCCTCCGGGTCATCTTCATGTGATACTGTGTTTTATCACATCAATATATTGTATGTGCGTATGTATCTATAAATGTTTTCTTACTTGGTGAATGCTTTTTTCTGTTTTTTCTTCATTAACAAAAAGGATGAGAAAATACAATCAGTAACAAACATTTACACATGAAAAATAAAAATTTACAAGCTTGCCACATCACATCTCTTGTCTTGAGTCAAATAAACTGTTAATAGTGCAAAGTCCTCTGAAGCATGTCATAAAAATGTCGTCATAAATTACACCAAAATAGTCATAGTATAGTATTCTGTGTATTGGACTTCCACACGATGTATCCGTCCTCTCCGAGCTCTTTCTCACCTTTTTCTGTGAGGCTTTTCTGTCGAGGCTTAGGGTTAGCTCAGGAAGATGAAGGTTATAAGATCAGGGTTCAATGCTCAGATGAACAGTCACTCTGTTTTGCACGGCAATGTCTGAAGGAGAAAATTAAAAGTTGTAAGGAGCACAGTCAGAGTGTCTCTGGACTGTTAGCTCAGGGCGTTAGAAGACTGGTTGGAAGTCCTGAGTTCAATCCTCGTTAAGACCCATTAAATTTTAAAGGCAGCTGTCCAGAGGAGAGAGTGAAAGGCTCCATGAAACGCACTGGAAGTGTGAGGTGGAATAGCTCAGGCTTCTAAAGAGCTGTACTTGGGGGTATGTCATCATCATCCCCACAATGTATACATTATTAATGCACACAATAGGTAACAAGTAACCTACAACAATAGTAGACTGTAGTAATCTACATATACACTGGCAAAGAAAAAGGAGGTAGCAAAAGAAGGCAAGTAGGTCATGGTATAGCATGTCGTCAAAAATCATTTAAAAAAATGTCATGGAATATTATGTTGTCTAAAATCATACACAAAATATTATAATATGTCGTCCTAAACCATGAAAAAATGTCAAAGTATAGCATGTCGTCAAAAATCATTTAAAAAAATGTCATGGAATATTATGTTGTCTAAAATCATACACAAAATATTATAATATGTCGTCCTAAACCATGAAAAAATGTCAAAGTATAGTATGTCGTCCAAAATCATGAAAAAAAAGTCATAGTATAGCATGTCGTCCAAAATCATGAAAAAAAGTCATAGTATAGCATGTCGTCCAAAATCATGAAAAAAAGTCACAGTATAGTATGTCGTCCAAAATCATGAAAAAAAGTCACAGTATAGTATGTCGTCCAAAATCGTGAAAAAAAGTCATAGTATAGTATGTCGTCCAAAATCATGAAAAAATGTCATAGTATAGTATGTCGTCCAAAATCATGAAAAAAAAGTCATAGTATAGTATGTCGTCCAAAATCATGAAAAAAAGTCATAGTATAGTATGTCGTTCAAAATCATGAAAAAAAGTCATAGTATAGTATGTCGTTCAAAATCATGGAAAAAAGTCATAGTATAGTATGTCGTCTAAAATCATGGAAAAAAGTCATAGTATAGTATGTCGTTCAAAATTATGGAAAAAAAGTCATAGTATAGTATGTCGTCCAAAATTATGGAAAAAATGTCATAGTATAGTATGTTGTCTAAAATCATGAAAAAAAGTCATAGTATAGTATGTCGTCCGAAATCATGAAAAAAAATCATAGTATAGTATGTCGTTCAAAATTATGGAAAAAATGTCATAGTATAGTATGTTGTCTAAAATCATGAAAAAAAGTCATAGTATAGTATGTCGTCCGAAATCATGAAAAAAAATCATAGTATAGTATGTCGTTCAAAATTATGGAAAAAAAGTCATAGTATAGTATGTCGTCTAAAATCATGAAAAAAAGTCATAGTATAGTATGTCGTCCGAAATGATGAAAAAAAATCATAGTATAGTATGTCGTCTAAAATTATGGAAAAAAAGTCATAGTATAGTATGTCGTCCAAAATTATGGAAAAAAGTCATAGTATATGTCGTTCAAAATCATGAAAAAAAGTCATAGTATAGTATGTCGTTCAAAATTATGGAAAAAAAGTCATAGTATAGTATGTCGTCCAAAATCATGAAAAAAAGTCATAGTATATGTCGTTCAAAATCATGAAAAAAAGTCATAGTATAGTATGTCGTTCAAAATTATGGAAAAAAAGTCATAGTATAGTATGTTGTCTAAAATCATGAAAAAAAGTCATAGTATGTCGTCCGAAATGATGAAAAAAAATCATAGTATAGTATGTCGTCTAAAATTATGGAAAAAAAGTCATAGTATAGTATGTCGTCTAAAATTATGGAGAAAAAAAAAGTCATAGTATAGTATGTCGTCTAAAATCATGAAAAAAAGTCATAGTATAGTATGTCGTCCAAAATTATGGAAAAAAAGTCATAGTATAGTATGTTGTCCAAAATTATGGAAAAAAAGTCATAGTATAGTATGTCGTCTAAAATCAAGAAAAAAAGTCATAGTATAGTATGTCGTCCGAAATTATGAAAAAAAATCATAGTATAGTATGTCGTCTAAAATTATGGAAAAAAAGTCATAGTATAGTATGTCGTCCAAAATTATGGAAAAAAAAGTCATAGTATAGTATGTTGTCTAAAATTATGGAAAAAAGTCATAGTATGGTATGTCGTTCAAAATCATGAAAAAAAGTCATAGTATAGTATGTCGTCCAAAATCATGAAAAAAAAGTCATAGTATAGTATGTCGTTCAAAATCATGAAAAAAAGTCATAGTATAGTGTGTCGTTCAAAATTATGGAAAAAAAGTCATAGTATAGTATGTTGTCTAAAATTATGGAAAAAAGTCATAGTATAGTATGTCGTCCAAAATTATGGAAAAAAAGTCATAGTATAGTATGTCGTCCAAAATCATGAAAAAAAGTCGTGGTATAGTATGTCGTTCAAAATTATGGAAAAAGAGTCATAGTATAGTATGTCGTTCGAAATTATGGAAAAAAAGTCATAGTATAGTATGTCGTCCAAAATTATGGAAAAAAAGTCATAGTATAGTATGTCGTCTAAAATTATGGAAAAAAAGTCATAGTATAGTATGTCGTCCAAAATCATGAAAAAAAGTCATAGTATAGTATGTCGTCCAAAATCATGAAAAAATGTCATAGTATAGTATGTCGTCCAAAATTATGGAAAAAGAGTCATAGTATAGTATGTCGTTCAAAATTATGGAAAAAAAGTCATAGTATAGTATGTCGTTCAAAATTATGGGAAAAAAAGTCATAGTATAGTATGTCGTCCAAAATTATGGAAAAAAAGTCATAGTATAGTATGTCGTCTAAAATTATGGAAAAAATGTCATAGTATAGTATGTCGTCTAAAATTATGGAAAAAAAGTCATAGTATAGTATGTCGTCCAAAATCATGAAAAAATGTCATAGTATAGTATGTCGTCCAAAATCATGAAAAAAAGTCATAGTATAGCATGTCGTCTAAAATTATGGAAAAAAAGTCATAGTATAGCATGTCGTCTAAAATTATGGAAAAAATGTCATAGTATAGTATGTCGTCCGAAATCATGAAAAAAAATCATAGTATAGTATGTCGTTCAAAATTATGGAAAAAAAGTCATAGTATAGTATGTCGTCTAAAATCATGAAAAAAAGTCATAGTATAGTATGTCGTCCGAAATGATGAAAAAAAATCATAGTATAGTATGTCGTCTAAAATTATGGAAAAAAAGTCATAGTATAGTATGTCGTCCAAAATTATGGAAAAAAGTCATAGTATAGTATGTCGTTCAAAATCATGAAAAAAAGTCATAGTATAGTATGTCGTTCAAAATTATGGAAAAAAAGTCATAGTATAGTATGTCGTTCAAAATCATGAAAAAAAGTCATAGTATAGTATGTCGTTCACAATTATGGAAAAAAAGTCATAGTATAGTATGTTGTCTAAAATCATGAAAAAAAGTCATAGTATGTCGTCCGAAATTATGAAAAAAAATCATAGTATAGTATGTCATCTAAAATTATGGAAAAAAAGTCATAGTATAGTATGTCGTCTAAAATTATGGAGAAAAAAAAAGTCATAGTATAGTATGTCGTCTAAAATCATGAAAAAAAGTCATAGTATAGTATGTTGTCCAAAATTATGGAAAAAAAGTCATAGTATAGTATGTCGTCTAAAATCAAGAAAAAAAGTCATAGTATAGTATGTCGTCCGAAATTATGAAAAAAAATCATAGTATAGTATGTCGTCTAAAATTATGGAAAAAAAGTCATAGTATAGTATGTCGTCCAAAATTATGGAAAAAAAGTCATAGTATAGTATGTTGTCTAAAATTATGGAAAAAAGTCATAGTATAGTATGTCGTTCAAAATCATGAAAAAAGTCATAGTATAGTATGTCGTCCAAAATTATGGAAAAAAAGTCATAGTATAGTATGTTGTCTAAAATTATGGAAAAAAGTCATAGTATAGTATGTCGTTCAAAATCATGAAAAAAAATCATAGTATAGTATGTCGTCTAAAATTATGGAAAAAAAGTCATAGTATAGTATGTCGTCCAAAATTATGGAAAAAAAGTCATAGTATATGTTGTCTAAAATTATGGAAAAAAAGTCATAGTATAGTATGTCGTTCAAAATCATGAAAAAAAATCATAGTATAGTATGTCGTCTAAAATTATGGAAAAAAAGTCATAGTATAGTATGTCGTCCAAAATTATGGAAAAAAAGTCATAGTATAGTATGTTGTCTAAAATTATGGAAAAAAGTCATAGTATAGTATGTCGTTCAAAATCATGAAAAAAAGTCATAGTATAGTATGTCGTTCAAAATTATGGAAAAAAAGTCATAGTATAGTATGTTGTCTAAAATTATGGAAAAAGTCATAGTATAGTATGTCGTCCAAAATTATGGAAAAAAAGTCATAGTATAGTATGTCGTCCAAAATCATGAAAAAAAAGTCATAGTATAGTATGTCGTTCAAAATTATGGAAAAAAAGTCATAGTATAGTATGTTGTCTAAAATTATGGAAAAAAGTCATAGTATAGTATGTCGTCCAAAATTATGGAAAAAAAGTCATAGTATAGTATGTCGTCCAAAATCATGAAAAAAAGTCGTGGTATAGTATGTCGTTCAAAATTATGGAAAAAGAGTCATAGTATAGTATGTCGTTCGAAATTATGGAAAAAAGTCATAGTATAGTATGTCGTCCAAAATCATGAAAAAAAAGTCATAGTATAGTATGTCGTTCAAAATTATGGAAAAAAAGTCATAGTATAGTATGTTGTCTAAAATTATGGAAAAAAGTCATAGTATAGTATGTCGTCCAAAATTATGGAAAAAAAGTCATAGTATAGTATGTCGTCCAAAATCATGAAAAAAAGTCGTGGTATAGTATGTCGTTCAAAATTATGGAAAAAGAGTCATAGTATAGTATGTCGTTCGAAATTATGGAAAAAAAGTCATAGTATAGTATGTCGTCCAAAATTATGGAAAAAAAGTCATAGTATAGTATGTCGTCTAAAATTATGGAAAAAAAGTCATAGTATAGTATGTTGTCTAAAATCATGAAAAAAAGTCATAGTATAGTATGTCGTCCAAAATCATGAAAAAATGTCATAGTATAGTATGTCGTCCAAAATTATGGAAAAAGAGTCATAGTATAGTATGTCGTTCAAAATTATGGAAAAAAAGTCATAGTATAGTATGTCGTTCAAAATTATGGGAAAAAAAGTCATAGTATAGTATGTCGTCCAAAATTATGGAAAAAAAGTCATAGTATAGCATGTCGTCCAAAATTATGGAAAAAATGTCATAGTATAGTATGTCGTCTAAAATTATGGAAAAAAAGTCATAGTATAGTATGTCGTCCAAAATCATGAAAAAATGTCATAGTATAGTATGTCGTCCAAAATCATGAAAAAATGTCATAGTATAGTATGTCGTCCAAAATCATGAAAAAGAGTCATAGTATAGTATGTCATCCAAAATCATGAAAAAAAGTCATAGTATAGTATGTCGTTCAAAATTATGGAAAAAGAGTCATAGTATAGTATGTCATCCAAAATCATGAAAAAAAGTCATAGTATAGTATGTCGTTCAAAATTATGGAAAAAAAAGTCATAGTATAGTATGTCGTTCAAAATTATGGAAAAAGAGTCATAGTATAGTATGTCGTTCAAAATTATGGAAAAAGAGTCATAGTATAGTATGTCGTTCAAAATTATGGAAAAAAAAAGTCATAGTATAGTATGTTGTCCAAAATTATGGAAAAAAGGTCATAGTATAGTATGTCGTCCAAAATCATGAAAAAAAGTCATAGTATAGCATGTCGTCTAAAATTATGGAAAAAATGTCATAGTATAGTATGTCGTCCAAAATCATGAAAAAATGTCATAGTATAGTATGTCGTCCAAAATCATGAAAAAAAGTCATAGTATAGTATGTCGTCTAAAATTATGGAAAAAAAGTCATAGTATAGCATGTCGTCTAAAATTATGGAAAAAAGTTATAGTATGTTCATGGTATGATTTAACAAATACTTGTAAATTTTACTAAAATGAACCTTAAAATTTGTATTTAACTTTTAGCCACTGTGTGTTTTTGGTTTGTTATGTATTGCAAGGGTTTTTTTCAGAGGACTCCAAAATCTTATCATATCTTTCACCAACACAACTGTAATTTCATGACTTCATTTTTGCTCATTTTGAGGCCTCCTATAAGCAAGCTGTTGGCAGTGTGTCCTTTATTGAGAAACATATTCTAACTGACTTTTAAAGGTTAGGTTTTTCCCTGACGTTATTCACTCCGTTGCTGTATTTAAGTGTAGCATAGCACACTGCCCTCTCGTGGACAACAGCAGTACAAGCTATAGAGTAACGCCTGTCTTCACTGATTAATTAAATTGTATTTATAGTACTTCTCATACATCTATACGTACGTTACGTTTATTACTATACATATTATGACTGGTCAAGCACTTTTCACATTTACACATGTCATGGATTTAAAAGTACATGTTAATAATAACACTTAAAGCTGCAGTCCATTTTAGTTCCTGATATTGTTCCTTGTTTAAAACAGTAAAAAGATTAAGAGCATCAACAGATCAGGCATTTAATAACAAAGTAAATGGGTCAAACACATCTGTTAGTCATTATATAATTGCACATTTGTATGTAGAATTCTAAAATATTCTGCCCTCTCATGTATGTGAATGATAAGGACAATACATTTAGAAATATCTCTAAATATAATATAATATAGTCCAGTACAATACCATCTTTAACCATAATCTAAATAATAAACATTTAACATATAATCTAATTTAAACATTTTTGACATTGTCACCAAAAACTTACGGCAGGACTATTAGCTGTATTTAATTACAATTGATTCTATTAATGTGCCCTAAATGTTTTTAGAGGTGATTTGAACACCTGAGAAATGAGACTTGTGTCATATAATGCTGTCAGACACTTAGAATAACAATCTGAGCCTGTCAGTGGCAAACAAAAAAAAAACATCTTTGGTGGATGTAAAACAGTTTTAAGTGCTATATCGTAGGCAACTGGACTTGCTTGAGTTTCTTGAAGACATTTCCCTTCTCATCCAAGAGGCTTCTTCAGCTCTAATGGACTGGTGGAGAGTCACAACCTCTCAACTTGCGTGTGCATGTGAACCCTTACAGAGCTTAGCTTCTTAGTGAAGACGGAAGTGTTTTCTTATGACTTTCTTAACAAATACTGAGCATCACCTGAAGGTATTCATAATTATATTTCACAATAATACAATTTAATATTACTAATATTACAGGGTATGTTTGGGTGCACAGGTAAGAGTAAGAGACCCAGAAATGAAGTTTTCCCACTGTCCTTAAAATATATTTTTTATTGTATTTTGTGCTGTTGTTAGCTTGACACATCAGCTGTACTTTTACTTCAGCTCAGGTGTTATTGTATGTAACCAAACTCTACTGTTAGCAGACATTTTTCCATCAAAGCAACATCTTCTTCACTTGAATTATAATCTGCAGACTCTTCAAAGTAAACCATCACCTGCTCACTGCACACTGACTGAACAATGTCCATCAACTCCAATGTGCTCTGAAGGGAAACTCCCTGTGTTCATGTTCAACACAAAGGAAACTGACATAAAATAAAACAAATGCATCATTTTACAATTTCAGACAAAAGAAGTACAGATTGCTTTTTTTCTTCTTTTTTTTGCAAAGTAAGCCTGCTTAGTATCTGTTGTTAATTCAAATCATTTCAAGTTTGACGGTTTACAGATCACCTGTAAGTTCAGTGCACAAGCTTCAACTATTAATGTAGAAAAGTTCAACCGTCACAAACCGCACCGTCTCTCAAACACACGACAGTTAATGAACTCACAATATCAACCGTTTAGTTCACAACATCCACAGTTTATATTAAAAAATATAACATCTGCACTTAGTAAGAACATTATTCATCTGAAAACTTCCACACCATACTCCTCGACCCAAAAATAATCTACTCTGAGGGCCATTTAGTAGCTGCTCTGGAGCTTTCAACTGAGGTTAGATTTGAAGTCAACCTGGAAGAGAAATCCTAAGAAGGTGCTCTGAATCACTGAAAGCCTCAACATCTATCTTCTAATGAAGGTCGCGTGATGGTGAAAAGCTCCAAAACAGCTACTAAATGGACTCTGAAGTGAAACTGTTTTGTCAACTTGTGTTTCTTTCTGTCAAGAATGAACAATGAACTTCAGCCATACTGGTGTTTGTTTGCATGTTTATCCAGTCTCCACCAGATTGCATATAGTCATGACTTCCTGTTGATTATAGTCTATATAGTTATAGAAAACTGTTTTTAGACTGAAAAAATGTTTTTTCCTGCAGCCCAGGCAGCTGCTGACTTCCATTTGATCAACTGATTCAGACTTGAATAGTGAAGTATGAGTGCTTTTTATTTTAGGGAGCAGGGGTGCAGTAAAGAAACTATATAGAAAAATGTTTTCACTCTGGTGGCTTCAGGTGCTGACAGGAGGCTTTAACATGCTCAGCTATGCATGAAATCACTACTTATTTCAGCTCAGTCATCAGAGGAAAATGTTGGTATAGTATGTTTCTGCAAATGATGGATACTTTACATTTGTACGTTTCATACGTATCATATCAAGGTGTATAAGCTGACTCTTTCTTTGAGAGATGGAGGGGATGGAGGACGGTGTGACACCTAGACAGAGATGGAGACATGTCAGGGGTTAGAGTTAAGAGGTCAGGGGTAGCGAGACGGTAAAACGTGAGAGGCGGGACATGTGCCAAGCTGCAGACCAACAACAGTGGTTGTCTTTTGTGAATCGTTGCTACGTTTCAAGCTTTTTATTTGCTACCATACATGGGTGTTTTTTGGTGACCAGTCGCTGTGTTTCCACCTGGGACAGAACCTCAAAAAGCATTTTGTTTTTTGGTACCTGAGCCATTGCTGCATTTTCTGTTTTCTGGGATAGGATAGTGCCACAAACATGATCTTGGTTGCAACATAAAGTTTCAACATGTCTGCTACCAAATAACGTACAAATGTAACATATCCATGATTTGCAGAAACACAAGATGCCAACTTTTATTCTGGTGACTGGGTTGTTTGTGTCAGATTCTCAACGTGCAATTAATGCTCCATTTAGTGCCTCAAAAATTCCCCCAAGGGTACAAAAAACTAGTGTTTATGGTATGATAAATAAATACATTTCACCTTTGATACAGAGCATCATCATCATCATCATCATCATGAATGACGATGATTCTTAATTCTGATTCTTTATCCAAATGTGATATTAGTTTAATTAACTTTTGAGTGTCTCTAATGTAGGAAATGGTGAATGAATGGATGCTGCAGTGCTTGACTTTAAATTTTGCTGCAAAATTTGGAAAATAAAGGTTGCTAATCTCACTCCATGCTTAACTTCTGTTTCTAGATTTTTCCTAAATTGCGATTATATGCACATCCCACCTGCAGACACATGAACGCACCACAGTCAGGTCTATTCACCTGCATTACTGCACAATAACTGTCAAAAATCTAAAGTAGGATGTGGAGAACGTGTCTGGGCACATAGTAAGGATCATGAAACATGCCAAAATGTTAGAACTACAACTATGAGCTCCAAATCGTCCTGTCAATTAAGAAGCAATGTGAGTGTGTAAACTTCAAATTCACAGTGATCAGCAGAAGCGTGTCGAGTGAATTTCAAGTCATTTTAAACTGTAGTCATATGAGCTGGAGCTGGCTGGCATGAAAAACACATTCGTCAGTCTAAATGAGGCTAATGTCGTAAACATGACCTGTAAATCTGACTTAACATACAAAAACAACAGTATGGTCTTTTTTTGAGTGTTTTACTTTCTGTCAGAGGAGTTTGAGACGACAGTTGATCCCGTCCATGATTCCCAGAACATTGCAGGCAGAAATGAAAAGTCCGGCTGAGAACTTGGTTCATGAAGCAGCTCCTATAAATCTCTTCTCTTTCAAAAGCTATGGCACCGGCTAACTACATCTAAAACACACCCACCGTCATCGTCTGGATGAGCGTGAGTGGAGCACAGAGTGTTAACACGACGAGGCAGAGAAAATGAAATGAGAACCTCACTTTGATGTGAATAAATGCTGTTATCAAATATCCCAAAACAATAAATAGAAAATCTTAAACCTGCATCTTTTACATTAGAATTTTACAGTTGGGTTTCTACAGTGCATTTTGACACGCTCCCTTAGACAACAGGCAGACACGATTCGTCATTTCAGTTTGTTACTAAGAGATAAAAACACCGTGTGACTCCAGCATTATTCTGATCAGCGTAACTGGCACATTATTATTTTTTTTTTTTTTACAATTTCTGATGAAATTATTGGCCTTAAAGTGGTGAGTTCAAATGCTCCTATGAGACAGACAGACAGCAGGTCAGTCATCCAGTTGGTCAGTCAGAGAGACGGGCAGACGTCCGGCCCCGCTGCATCGGTGAGTCAGACAGCCAGCCTGCCGCTCTGTATCAGTCAGTGCAAGCGATCAGTGCATCAGTAGTGTGTCGACAACAGACTTGAGTCCTGCTGCGTCCAATCAGATCAACTGGTCTAAAGCCACAGCAAGTGGTTCTCAACCTCTTTAAAAACAATCTCAAAAATATTAAATATGATTTGCATATAAGATGTTTTCTACATTCTTTGAATTGTCTCGCAGCTCTGTAAGTCCAGGCGTCCACGTTCAGAGCAAACACACTCTGGCAGCTGGCGGCTTTTTGCTAACCACTCAACAGTTGGCGCAGGAATCCAACGACTTCGGTCTCAAAAATAGTTGCCGTAAGCTGATTTGTATTCAAGGAACTCTGGCAAATGTTTCATGATTTTAAAAAAAATGTCCCACAGCATGCCCAGGTTTCCAGGAAATTGGATAATGCTCCTGCAACAGCCAATCACAAGCCAATATTGCAAAGTCCTCATAACTGCAGCAACACTGTTAACACTGACGTCAGCCAGAAAACAGCAAGCCAGTGATTTTAAGTATTCAGTTTTCCAGGTTTGATTTGGTCCATCACATGAACGTTGCCATGACCCACTGAGCATCTAAACATTGCTGCGTTTGGCTCATCAAAGTCCCTCGACATCAGCGTCTGAGCCTTACGTCAGCTGATACAGCCTCTTTTTATGTGCTTGGCATTTGTAAAACTCACCAAGACAAAGTTCTCAGAAGCCTCAGACTCTCCTGTGGCTACTATTTCGTATCCAGTGCAACAGTGTCCGTAAAAGTCAGTTTCTCAGTGACAGAAATGGACAAAGCAACAAAATCAGTTTGTGGTTTAGCGCCAAAAAAGGTCCTCCTCCTCTTCCTCCTTGATTAAGTCAGCTGAGGATTGAGGGTGTCCCGTCCATTTGGACCGATTCAGACGTCAGTGTGAGTCTCTGTGGAACTGGCTGATGACACCAAGCTGATGCTGTGGGAGGCCTCTGGTCATAACGGCTTGTCAATCACTGCGACTCCTGTAGGAGTGAGAAGAGTGAGTGAGAGGAAGCTACATGAACAGGTAAGATGTATGATATTCTCTCTGTGATGCAGAAATGTTGCCTGTTGTGTGTGGTGTGATGATCAGACTGACCTGCGTAGCTACGTCCGTTGCTCATGTTTGTGGGGATGAGGCTCCACTTGTCTGTGGCCGGGTTGTAAAACTCTACAGAGGAGAGGTTACACGAGCCGTCGTCTCCTCCAATCACGTACAGCAGCCCGTTGATGGCGCAGACGCCTTGAGGAGAGAGATGCACACGTTAAACAAATCCTCATATGCTTTTCTGCCCGTTTTACATCTTTCTACTTTGACTCATTATTTTGATAATTCAGGATTGAGTTTAAAACAAATGTAAACTGGTAGATTTAATCCCTGCTAATAACTGAACTCTGTCTCCTACTGTCTTTTTGTTTGTTTGTTTGTATTCATTTCATGCATTTAAAACTTCTCAGTCGTTTTGTTTTCTATATTCAGTTTTTCTGTCTTTTTTAATGTAAAGCACTTTCAATTGCCTCTGTGTATGATGTGCTATATTATTAAACATGTCTCGCCTTAAAGTCAATTGTCAGTGCAGCCGATCAAGTCCAGAGGTTGATATTTTTTAAATTTGAGATGCCACTCAAATTTACAGCTGCTATTGATATACTTGTGCGCTCAACGTAAACCTAAAAACATACCTGCTTTAATCAATGAGCTTCTGCATCCTAAATGATTGCTGCTAACTGGATAATTACCAATGATCAAATAACTGTTGTAAAAGTCTTCAATCCACAGGTTAAAAAAATCAAACAGCCGTTGACATTTAAGTTAGATTAAAAGCAATGGCCACCATGCATCATTTGATGTCTCTTTAACGGACAGTATTCGCAGTAACTAACAATGTGCAACATCTGGCTGAAGGTTGCTACGTATCTGTCATTATCTGACCTGCGTTTCGTCGGCACATGTTCATGTCAGAGACCAGCTTCCACGTGTTGCTCTGTGGGTCGTACACCTCAACGCTCTTCCTCACGAGAGGACCGTCATGTCCTCCTGCTGCATACAGCAGACCGTTCAGCACACCCACACCTGCACAAAAAAAGCAAGATTTTAGTTTTTAATATGTGAATCAAAACACTGATACATATATTATTATTACTATAATTATTTTCCACAAAGCAGGATGGTGTAACTTTTCTTCATGTTGTCAGGGTGAGCACTGTGATTGAACTGCTGATAGTTGTGTTCTTTCTAGGAATTTTGCTTGTACAGCTGCAGACCACCAGGTGGTGCTGTTGCTCCATAAGACACAGACTGAACCTAGTGTAGTTGACCAAATGTAACAGAAAAATAATATTAAAAAACTGTATTTAATAATTAAAAATGATTTATCTCCAGTATGTGAACATGTAAACACCTCTTTTGGAAATCCATCGTCAGGGTGAAGCTGTATTGTTTTACTGCTTCCTTTGTGTATGATGTATGTAGAGTAGAATGTGGTGTGTGTGTGTGTGTGTGTGTGTGTGTTTGCGCATGTGTACCTGCTCCACTGCGGCGTGTGCTCATGTCAGCTACGTAGCACCACTGATCGCTGACAGGGTCGTACTCTTCCACTGTACTGAGACACTGACGGGATGCACCATCGTATCCTCCCACTGCATAGAGCTTACCTACAGATGCACACACACCTTAAAGGGACAGTTCAGCCCAAAATCAAAAATCATTTTTTTTCCTCTTACCTGTAGTGCTACTTATCAGTCTAGATTGTCTTGGTGTGAGTTCCTGAGTGTTGGAGATATCGGCTGTAGAGATTTCTGCCATCTTTTAACTATAATATAACTAGATGGCACTCGGCTTGTGGTGCTCAAAATGCCAAAAAAATACATTTGAAAATTCACCAGTAATGTCTCTAAGCTCAGTATACACTGTGCAATTTGGGCTGCCCCACATGAAAGATGACCAACGTGAATGAAACGTGGCAATATCTTCAATTGTGGCACTAAACGTGGTCCTATGTTGCACAATAAGAGTGGGTATTAGGATGAAATGCAGCATGAAATGACGCACTGATCAGCGCGACACTGCTAAATGCTAGTAGATGGCGATGCTGATAAATACACTTCGGTGCTCTCGTTGCAAAATTGGCATGCCAAGTTGGCTTCTCCTCCCCAGCCACAACCACGTCCACATTCTCCTCCTCCTCTTCCTCAGACTTCGACACATATAAATGCCACTATAGCAAGGGCTTGATTCGTGTTTCATTTTTCTCTCATCACTACAGCAGCGTAGATGGTTGACACACACTGATGATGTTTTGTTCTAGTGTACTGATGTCAATGGACGTATGTCATAGCATGCGATTTAGTAGGCAGTGTCATCGCACAGTCTGCACACATCAAACTTGCTGTCTTCACTCAAGTTTATGATCCATGCTGCAAAGTGTAGCTTACACTACATAAATCAAAAACCTCTGTTGGAGGCTTTACAGATATCATGACCTAGTAATCAAGATAATCCACAGACCTTCTCTTTGAGCACCACAAGCCGAGTGCCATCTAGTTCGATAATATACAAGAGAAGGCAGGTATCGCCAACACTCAGCAACTCACACCAAAACAATCGACTAATACGTAACACTACAGGTAGGATGAAGAATGTATATTTTTGATTTTGAGGTGAACTGTCCCTTTAAAATATGTGACATTTAAATTTTGTCTTTTCATTCAAACCACACATGATGTAATCTGGATCTCACACACACGTCTGACTTACCATCGACCACCCCTACACCCACACTGCTGCGCCTGGTGTTCATGGAGGCGACATATATCCACTCGTTGGTTTTATAATTGTGGGCTTCTACTGTGGACAAACCTGAGGGAGAGACGAAAACAGGAAGGGAAACAGATTAGATTAAATAACATTAACAGGTTAGACTGCGTGTGTGTTGATCCGTCTGTAGGTGTAAACATTTTGCATCCAGCTGGTAGACGTGCTAAGAAAAGAGAAGAAAATGGCTCCCATCTCCCCTGTGTTTACTGTTAACACTGCGGTTGTGCCACTGCAAGCAATTATATTCTGCTCAACAGAGAATGATGCAGAGCCAGCTGGGAAAAACAGTTTGAAACAACTGGACAGGGAAACTAAGTCAGCATTTTACTCTCTGAAAACCAAGACCAGAGCAAGCTGCAACCTTACTCCTCACACATTAACTTATTTTATCCAGACATTTCTTAAAGGATAACTTGGTATTTTTCAACCTGGGCCCTATTTCCCCATGTGTATGTGTGCGTATGATTCATAGGTACAACTCGTTTTAAAATCGGTTCAGTATTGAGGGAGGCGGATGCAGCAGGGAGCCGCGAGGTAGATATGGGGGCAAACGTGTCCCGTATAAGTTAGCACATTACAAGTGCTTTTTTCGCCACTGACCGGTTCAGATCGCCAGTGCTATCTCTGTAAACAGCATACTAAGCGTTTCTCTGACCCTTCACTTCCTCTGGGCTGTGTGTGACGTCATCTCGCGAGAACTTTGCTTGTTGCCCCCACGACCCGGCCCCAGATAAGTGGATGAAAATGGATGGATGGAAGTATCTCAGCTGCCTAAATAATTCACCTCATCACTCAAGGCCTCAAAATCAGCAATTACTGCAGGACTACAAATAGTAGATTGTAAAACTACAAGTTCCACGTTTCAGAGTCTTTAGTTTTCCCGGTTTCAGCCTCACGCAAAATGGCAAAAATATACAGGATCATCAGGAAGGAAATCCAGACACAAATAGCTACTTTAGTTGTAACTGCACAGCCCTTAAGTGTGTGTGTGTGTGTGTACCTATGCTGCCGTTGAAGCCCCCGACAGCGTACAGTAAATCCCCCAACACAGCAGCTCCCAGAGTGCTGCGTCTCTCCTGCATGCTCGCCACCGCACTCCACTGGTCTCTCACTCCATCGTACACGTCCACCGTTCGTTCCCGCAGTGAACTGTTGAACCCCCGACTGCGTACACACGACCTCCCATGGACACCACACCTGGTCACACAGACAGAAGGAAATGGGACAAGGTTATAACATGTGAAGATGTAAGTCCTCCATGAAAGGACCGTAGTGGTGGTTGTGTCCGTTTAAGCTCACTAACAACATACTGTTTACAACGAACATTATAGAGCATAGGACAAGTTCTTAGATTCGTTTCAAACCTTTCAGACAGTTTCAACTTATTGCAGTCTAATTTATCTACTTTTACATTTGTCAAAGTTGTTTTGACATGGGTCACACACAGCCCTACAAACCAAAGACTGACCTGCCCGGCAGCGTCTTGAAGGCAGGTCGGCTACCTGGTACCATCGATCTTCCTGGAAGTCGTAACACTCCACGCTGCGGATCGCCTTCGGAGCCTGTCCACCCACCACAATCATCACCTGCACATGCGCACAGTCTCTATCAGTTATTTGAAATACAGTAGTGTGTGTGATCTCAAGTGCTGTATCGTACCATGTGTGTGTTTACAAAAGAAAACGTGAGGATACAGTAAATGCACGTCTTCTACTATGTGTTATATGTTCCTGTTGAGCAGTGTGTGTGTAACAGCGTTTGTGTACCTTTGGGATGCTGATAGGAGTTCGTGGTCGGGTCCTGTCTGTCTTGATGAGGTGCCGCTGGTCGGCTGGCAGCAGGTGATACTTCATCGCTTCTATGAGGAAATCTTTGCAGGTGTTGTTGTTCTTTATCAAAGCCTCTTCCTCGACGATCTGGAACAGGGATCACACCTGAGGTAAATTTCACCTTATTTACCAAACAAATAAACGACACAGGACTTTCACTCAGTGTATTTAAATATTCTTGAGTAACCAGGTTACAGCAGGTCAGTGATGTGATTTCTCCCAAGTCATCAACCATACCTGGGAACCACTGTGACTTATTCTAACTGCAGAGGTGAGAGAGGACATGACCTCCTGCCTTTTTTGTTGCTTGTTAGCAGTCTGTGTCTGTGCAGGAGCAGACTGATGAGCTCTTCCTCACAGCACCACGAACGTGTCGGAATTTAAAGAGGACCTATAATGCTCATTTCCAAGCTCATATCTGTTCTAGTAGAAACCAAAACTACAGGCAATGCACCATCACTGCAACCAAGGAACGACTGTGACAGAGAATAGCTTTCCCTCGTTAAAAATCACCACTTAAAGCTTCAGATTTATTTTTAGGTTAAGATTTTCCTTAAGTCTGAGTTAAGGAGGAAGGAAAAGAGATGAGTTGCACAAAACATCCTAGTCTTCAATGTTTCCTTAAATGTTAACT
This sequence comes from Epinephelus cyanopodus, assembly GCA_026686955.1. Lineage (NCBI taxonomy): Eukaryota > Metazoa > Chordata > Actinopteri > Perciformes > Serranidae > Epinephelus > Epinephelus cyanopodus. Next base: position 11,006,941 of record CM048923.1, read on the forward strand.
TAAGGATTTAAGTTTTTTGTCTTTATCTTGGTCTTATACTTAAGGAATTGCTTAACGTTTGTTAAACACAAAGAACCTCAGTAACCAAAGTAGCGACAAAAACATTAAGTACCTCTGACTCCACCTTACCTGCAACATGGTTGAGTTTATGGAGATAAGTCAGAAAGATTAAAGCATCCTGAGAAGAGTGTTCGACGACCAGGAGAACACGATGGACACGCTTAATCATGAGCAACTTATTTTGCACTTTAAATTTCACCACAAGTCAGTTTATGATTGTGACTGTCTAAAGTCGGATCACTCAACTTACCAAGGCTGCACTCTTCCAGCCCCTTTACAATCATTTCTGAGGTTGTATGCAACAGGATCTTTCCAGTCACTATTGGCAAGTTATTTCATGTAAGCCTTAAGAGTCATAATTAAGGTGCTTAACGTGCTTTGTGCAACTGGCCCCTGAGTTTTAGTCTGACTATAGTTGTACTCTCCCTATCTGCAAACTCTTATCATGCACATGCATATTAGTAAAATGATGTTTAGAAACCACAAACCGTTTCCTGTTCATAGGTTTCTACAATCCCCTACCCCAGTGACAAGAGCTTACTGAAGACAGCTGACTTGACACCTATTTGCTTGGTTTGGTAACATGTTGAGTAATGTACAGAATGTACAAGAACAAAGAGTGAATCATGCCATACCAGATCCACCAAACTCAAACAGAAAACAAATCAGCTACACTCAGTGTGAGTTTTGGTTTAGTCACTGTTGTGCAGTTCTTGACCTTGTATCTCTTATTAACATTCTTTTCGCGACTGATTTACAGCCTACACAATATTCAGTGGCCAATTGTTCTGTATGACTGTAAACATGTACAACAATGCAGAGAGCACTGAAGGGTGACAAAGAAAAAACAGTGAAGAATGTAGAGGAAGTGGAGCAGAGCAGAATTTCTTTTACCTGTACCAGGTAATCCCTGGACAGGAGTGGAAGTCTGACATGCTCCATCAGTTTGGGCATGTACTCCAGACGAGCTGGCTTATCATTCTTGATCCAAGATATCATCGCCTCAAATACCTACAAAAGAGAGAGATGGAGCGGAGAGTCAGACAGCAGCGTGAACAGGTCAGGCAGAAACACAGATTATATGCATACAGGGTCAAATGTTAAAAAATGGTTTAATATTTCCTACTTTAACGTAATAATAAAATGACCTGTCAGAGTCAGTAATCTATGAAAAATGTTGGAGACACTGATTGTGTCATTGGAAAGGTTTGAAAACAGAGGGTTTCAGACAATTTAGATGATTTAACTCACTGATGGTGGGAAGTGTCCACCCTGTAGATACTGACCCAGCAGGATGTCAGTATAACAGAGGTGGCAGACCTTTGTTCTGCTCGGTTCCAACTACAGCTTCATATTCATTGATTTACGCACATTGATACCTGATTGTCTCCTGTTGGCCTGTGGAGCAGCTCCACTAGAGGCAAACGAGGGACTGAGTGCCCATCCTGTGGTGCACAAAGGGACAACAACGACGGTAGTTGAGGGACAGAGGGCCACTAATCGACCACTCCCAACACTTTGTTCTCTTCCAGGGTTCAAACTAGTTGACCGAACTTACTCGACTAACATACTGTGTAAACTACTTTTACTTGAGATGAACACAGGCCACAAACATAAACACACATGTGTAACATAATGCAATGCAGACATTATTTTTTATCAGTGTGTGTGTGTGTGCTGTACAAAATGCAGTTAGTATTTCTTCTTCGACTACACCACAGCCTGCTGAGCACACATAACACCACACAGACTGTAATTTGGAGCACCTGAGTGGGAAAGACTCATTCACTTCAGTCTCTGTAATTATGAGTCAGAGATATCAGGGCATCGTCAACTACATTGTGTCTACAATCTAGTGGCAAAACAGCTGCAACGCCACCATCTCTGGCAATAACAATGAAATAAAGGTAATATAAACATGAAAGGAATACTTCACGCCAAACACTGACAATTTCATTATCAGTTTCTCACCCCCATGGTATATTGAAATTGTGAAGTAAAAGTTGTTTTTTTCTTGCATGCCTTTCATGAGCTAAGAATCCAAAAATGAAGAAAATTCTTGATGATTTGAAGTCAGAGGCATCAGTGTTTAACAACAGCAAAACTATATAAAAAAAATACATTTTCAAACTTTCACAAACTCGTGCAGCATAATTCAAGTCTAATTTAATTAGTTGTACCTCTCTGAACAGGGAAGCTGCTGGTGTAACGTTGCCTCAATGTGTAGTTAGAGTTGTTTGTGTTAATTTGTGGCTTTGGTGAATCTTAACTAACCCTTAAAAGGGGCCATACACATGCTGCGTTTTGTGCCCTCAAATTCATTGTTCTCAATGAAGACAGCCAGAAGGACCACTCAAATGCCAGAGCAACACTATCAGGGCGTGCACACAATCCCAAGTGCCTATTTTTCAGGGCACGATGACTACAACCCAAGATAAACAGAGTTCAACCTTTGTAAAGCAACAGCACATACCAGATGTCATGTGACAAGGAACAATCAATCATAGCCGACAGATATTTTTCCTTTCTTTTTAAATATCAGTCTGTGATAAATATGAAAAGTCCACCTAGTGCCATGCTCTTGAAAACGGGCTCAAAAAAGGCACAAAAGTAGCACTCAGTGTCCAACCTCATGGTTTCCAGTCGGTTAAAAATGTGGCATGTATGTGGCCCCTGAAACACCAAATTCATTCAATAACCAAACTAAATGATTGAGGCAGCAGTAGACCAGCATCTCCCGTGTTTAGTGAGGTAAAAATTGCTGTTTTTGTCTGTGGAGTGTGGCTTTGAAGAGAGCATTGATATGTTTCACTTTTAGTTCAGGTCCCCCTCGGAAACAGCTGTCTGTTTGGGAAGCACTGAGCTTACGACTGAATAAATGAGACTTGGAATTATACCACATGAGTTGTGTGAGAGTTTGTAAATACAAGTTCTGATATAGTTTTGCTGCTGTTAAACGCTGTCGCCTATGACTTAAATTCATCAAGAATTTTCTGACTTTTTGGATTCTTCGTTTACCGTGAAAGCATGCGAGAAAAACAAAGTTTCCTTCAACAAAACATGGAGCAAGTAACTGAAACACAAATGGTCATCTGAGGGTTGAGTGTTCCTTTAATAGTCACTTTAATAAATTAGATAAAGAGCTATAAACTTAAGGTCCTTTTTTAAACATCTTAACAGTCTCAAATGTGTCACAGAATTGCATCAACCAAAGCAAAAAAACTTCTGTCCCACTCCTGTTAAGTAAATGCAAAGGATCTTAGTGTCTACACTTTTCTATTGATCCAGCCGGAATAAATGTGGCAGATGGTGACTGACTGTGGCGTCCACTTTGACAGTGAACAGTATGACAGTGTCCCTCTGTGCCTCAGTCACGGTGACTGCTGCTGCTGACAGCAGGATGACACACAGATGCTCCTTCAAACCCGTCCTGTCGACTGGCTAAAAGTGACAGAATGGAATACGTCTGCTGCCAAGCTGAGCTCATGAGACGTATGATGAGGACGCATGTCTTTAAATACAACTACAGATCTTCTCAGCTCTCTCTTTAAGTATAATTTCTTGATCTGGTTATATTTATCTCTGTTGTTTTGTGTTCCTTATGTAACATATTTCTCACATATCTGTTCACCCACAAGGAAAAAGACAAACTTTTGTTTATTTAAAAGGGCCGAAGTGTGTGTGTGCATCGTGCTGTCTGACCTTCTCCTCCGTGGAAACAGTGAGTTTGTCACTGGCGATGAGGCTGCACACCTGCTGCAGAGAAAGGCTCAGAAACTCCTCTCCCTGCACCACCTCGCAGAAATGCTGCTCTGAGAGACACAAACATGCAGGGTTACACACAACGCAAACCTATCAGTCAAAGCTCAGACATGATTAAAGATGTCTAAGGTGTTATTTTCAACATCTAAAACTCATTTACAACATGGCATAGCATTTTTACAAGGAGGCATTTTAATGGCTGGAGAAAGTGTTTCATAAAGTACCACCACAGAACACGCCGCACATACAGAAACACGCACACACACACACACACACACACACACACACACACACACACTGAAAAATATGACTCAAGATCTGTGGTGTGAACATCGAGAAGCTTACCGGCGTATGCGTGGGCCTGGTTGAGAAGCTGCGTGCATGTGTGCAGGTCAGCGAACGCTCTGATGCCCAGACAGTTGGAGGGGTGAAGTTGAGACTGCAGGAACTCGCAACAAACCTGACGAACATCCATCAGCTGGAGGAGGCTGGCTGCTGGCAGCAGAACCTGCAGTGACAACACACACATATAAAGTCAGTTTAAAACTTTATTGGAAGGAAGCGACGGGTCATCTTACGGAGTTGAACATGCCAAAAGTGTTTTAAAATAACGTGACAGAGCACAATTATAACGGTGTGTGATCAGTATAGGCGGACGTTAGCTTTGTTTTGCACAATTAATAATTACATACGTTGAAAAGTATTGTATTTCATGTCTCCATCTGCTTGTGGCCCATCAGCCGTCAGTTAGCTGCTGGTTTACCCAGATTATCTATGCTTCATGCAAACAAGTTATTACTTCAACAATGTTGACACTGGGCAGCTAGGCAGGGCACAGGTTTGGAGGCTGCTGCCAGACTTGGGCCAGAAGCTCTGCTTTCCAGCTGAGATCATGTCCACCAACCTGCAATCAGACCTTGTGCTATGGTCAGTCTCGCTCAGGCACGTGTGCATTATCGAGCTGACAGCGCCCTGGGAGAGTGCAGTGGGGGAGGCCTACGAGCACAAGAAGCTGAGGTACGCTGAGCTTGCAGCCGATGTACAACAACAAGGCTGGTACAACCAGTGGAAGTCGGCTGCAGAGGGTTCGTGGAGGAAGGACTCCACCTGGGCCCTCAAATGAGTAGATGGCATCTAGGGGGTGAACATGGGACGCTGGGATTCACTGCTGAACCCTCTGGAGGTGTCGTGGGCCAATTAGCGAAACACCAAGGAAGGAGGGCGCCCACTTGATAACCCAGAGGATGCCATCTCTCACTTGACCATCCCTCAGAGTCTCTAGCTGTGTCTCAAGTGTGCAATAAGGGATATTAACATGTAGTCCTACACAACAGATGCAGCTGATCAGTCAGTTAGTTTTTTCATTTACTAACCAGCAACTCAACCAACATGCCAAGCTGTTACCATTCAGTCCAGTAATTTGTCCATAAATCAAGCAGACACTTCTAAATCATCTGCACAAGGAAAATACTGAGTTTGCAACTTCAACAAAGCCCTGGATTTAGCTTTGATCTGTGCAGTGTGCACTGGCTGAACAACAACTTTTCATGCAGACTTAATCATTAAAACACCTAAATCACCCTCAACTGCAACATGTCAAGAGTGTTATTGAGCTAACAGCGTTTCTTTAAGTGTGCTCTTTGGCCACAGCTCTCCAGCCTCACCACCACATCTCCTTGCAAGCTCCTCCAAGTGGTCTTTACACCACTAAATGGATGCTGGTGGTGTGTTTGCTGCAGTACAAAAACCCAGAGAACACATCACATTTGAATTGCATGTGCCAGCAAGAGTGAAGCAAAAATAATCATCTTGACACTGTGATGTGAGCTCAAATATTGTGTGAGATATGCTCAGCCATAATCCAGCTCTGTCGTCGATGGAGATTTTTTTTTTAATTCTGAACTGTGTGATGCTTTGTTTAGTAGGGCGAAAATAGATATTGATTTTGTGAGAAAGGAGGATTCACAAAGACTGAGACGGCTGTTCACATCTGAAACACACAAATTAGCCAGTTATCTGGGGAAAAGACAAAAAGATCTTTCGATAGATAATCTGTGAATGTTTGCTGGTTTCTCATGTGAACAGTTAATCTGAGATGTTTTGGGTTTTGTTGTTTCTCTTCTTTTCCTTTATCACATTACAAGACTGGAAAATAATAACTAAAAACAGCAGCAACAGTGTCTTGTAATCCCATGTGGGATGGACCAAAACAGGCATGACACTGATCCTTGAGTTTGAGGGTTTCTCAGCCACGAAAACACTGGACAGCACTAGTACTCATAGACAGGATTTTAAAAGTATATAAAGTTACAGCTATCATTTAACACCAGCCATCATGAGGTGACAACAGAAAGTAAAGTACAGGTTTCACTTTACAAAGTAACAGACCAGGAATAGATGTCTGCTTGGCTTTTCACGCTGCATTCTCTTAGCCCAGGACTATCCTTAGCTCTAAGCTCTGTGTTAACCCTGGGCTAATTTGTCCCCTTTTCACACACATTGTTAACACAGGGTTAACCTAAGCCCTGCCTGGGTTGTATGATTCACACTGCACCTCCACTAGCCCTGGGTTAACTGCCGGTTGTGCCATGTTAACATGTTAAAATCTTATTTACGAGCTCGCTTTCACACTAGCAACTTTTAGTCTCGGGTCAGGTCCATCTTCAGATATAACCCTGCAAAGGCCCAGGGCTAAGCTGGGGTCAGCTCACTTGGAATTTGTCAGGAATGAGCCAGTGTGAATGCTTTTTTATCCCGGGGCTAACAGCTGCTTTAACCTGGGGCTGAGAGCAGTGTGAAAGCCTGTGTGTGTGTATCTGCAGCACCTCACTGGAGGACGTCAGAAGAGCACATCCTGAAAGTCTGTTAGTCGGCAAAGCGGGCAGTCAGTGTACTGTTAAAGGCATGATGCTACCAGACAAAGACGTCCTTTGCTACATCCCGACACGTTAACTTAACTAGGTCAGTGAGACAGTCTCTGCCGACACACTCACTCATCCTCTGAGTGTGTATTGTCACTGTCTCCTCTGCTGTCTGTGCACAGCTGCCCTGAAGCCTTATGTCTCCTAAAAGGGAGCATCAGGCCCACTAAATCTCTGCTTACAGCAGCTGTGACACACACACACACACACACACACACACACACACACACACAGAGCACTGAGGCAGCACAAACAACATATTCATTGTACAGTGAAAACACACTTAGAAGAAACGAAAAGTAAAAACAATCTTTCACTGAGAACGAGCCACTAGCCAAAACACACACTCACAAATGAGCCAATCAGGCAGGCACGCTGCTAACAGTGGGAGGATTTCCTGCTTCTCTCCATGCACACTTCCTGTGCTAATAATCAGAGGAAGTATCCTGCCTGCAGCTTGATCCTGCTGCATTTATTCGAGCCTGCGTCAGAGCCATGCAGCTACCCAGAGTTAATACCACTGACAGAAACAAGGCCTCAAATCCAGTGCTTTCACAGCAACACACAGCTCACAACCATTACCAGCTCCAACACCTCTTGTGATTAACACCTGCTCCTCACGCAGGGTTATTTCAGCCGGTCTGAAATTTAACAGAAAAAAACAAAACTGTTAAAGTGATCAGGCCTCTGCGTCCACATGAAATGAAATACATTGTTCCTGTTGTAATCCGGTGTCCCTGAGTTTACTGATTATTTATCTCGTTATGCCAAATACATGTTTAAAAAATTCCATATCAGAGTGTTTGTACATGTTTGTCTCTTCTCTTTCTGTAGAACCAGGTAAAAAGGTTTCAAATGTTTGATGACTCATCGTGCATTCTGGAGCGTTTACAAAAGTTCATCCAGTCAAATGAGACTAAGGGCAACAAGCTACCCACACCGGTCACATAAAACCACACTTCACCATTTGTGGGTTGGAGCAGCTAACAGATTTATATGGAGAGAGACGTGTGTTTGCATATCAGTGGGCTAACACTTTGTATTAATTTCCAAAATGATGTGGCAGAGGTGTAATTAATTCATCTCTCCTTCTCTCTTGATCTAACGACAAGGGATGTGTGTGTGGAGCCACCAGTCTGCTCTAAGCCCACCCTCTTTTTAGTGGTCCAATCAAATGTGAAGGATTTGATTTAAATCCCTCTTTGAACTGTACACTGTTCAATATTCTGTTCCACTGAAAAATACTTCACAATAAAGAAGCTAAAGACGCTTTAACTTAAGTTTCAAGGTGGATTTTAAAGGGAACAATTTCCCTTATGATAAGACAAAACTCAGATGACTTTAAAATCGATCAGCCAAAACATTCAAACCACTGCTGGGGGAAGTGAGTAACATTGATCATCTTGCAATATTGCAATGTTTTGCTGGGAAACCCTGGGTCCTGGCATTCATGTGGACGCTACTTGTCGTGCTCCACCCACCCGAACAGGGTTGCAAACCAAGTAAACCCCCTCATGGCAGCGGCACTTATCAATGGTAGTGGCTCCCCAGTAGGACAATGCACCACATCACAAAATCTGCTCAGGCATGACTCGAGGAACGGGACAAAGAGCTCAAGGCGCTGACCTGATCTCCAAATACCCCAGATCTCAACCTGACCCTCAAACATGTGCTGGAGCCCCAGAGTTACCCCTGAACCAGGGTGGGTGCTCCTTGGACCAGACTTGGCTCTGACCTGTTAAGGCATGGACACCTCTGGAGGGTGTTGGCTTCAGATCTTCTGAGTCCTGTGGGTTGTGAGGTGGGGCACCAGTACGCCCCACAGATGTTTGATCAGATTGGGATCTGGGGAATTTGGAGGCCAGGTTGATGCCTTGAGCACTTTGTCATGTTCCTCGCACCATTCCTGAGCAGGTCAGAAAGCAGTCAGTGTCTTGTGATGGTTTTCTTACCAGCAGATATCAAAACACTGACTAAGTATTCATTTAAATGTTCAGGTTGAAAGTCAGCTTTTCCCAAAATAAAAGTATAAAATAGAGAAGGTATTTTTATGTTTAAATGCCTTCCAGTATTTTGTGCATCTCAGACCAAAACTGTCTTATTACAGGGCACTCTCAAAATACATGCCAGTGATTTGCACCCTGGCTCCCACACACACTCCAGCACTTGGGAGCCTCTCCTGTAACGTGTGGTTTCTGCTTTTGGGTAATGAAAAATCTAATTTGACATTTCCAACCAAATTCTCTCCATGTTTATGAAGTAATGCACTTCCAATGAAAGCTGCAATAACTGTACCATTCCTCCCTTGAAATCTCAAAATGACCCTGATGTAGAAGTCTGTTTTTAAAGCAAAAGTAAAGGAGAGGCTCATTCACAAACTAGATTTTAATCTTATCTTGGTTGTATTCTTTTGTCTTATCCACTTTCACAACTACTAAACATTAGGCTACAATCACTGTATTCACTGCACACAGGAAACCTCTCTGAAATTCAATAAGTTAACAATTGTTGGCAGTTTCACTCTTGTGAAACCTGGAGTGTTGTTGGTGTTAAACACCAGCCTGTTATGTTGTTACTGACTTTTCCTCTGTACCCAAGACAAGTTTCCTTCTCAAAAACAAGAAAGCTTTACAACTGTGTGAGCTCTGAGCCCGGGTGTCATTTCGAAACACTGCGTACACACAAAAAGAGGCCTGAAAGAGGCGTATGCCAAACTTGACGGCAGAGTGAACACACCTGTAGGGAAACTCTGAACCATGTGTATGAATATTCTGGAGACAGGAAACTGGCGACGACGCAGATGGTGAGGTGGTGGATTGAAGCCAGATTGTAGAAATTAACTGTGAGCGCAATCATTTTACCTGCACACATTTAATTTCGCCTCATATCCCTTGTTACTTATGGATCCACATTAACATTCAGTCTAGCTGTTTTATTTGTGCTAATGAGCCATACATTTTCCGTAAGCACATTTTAACTGTAAAAACGATGAGCCAACTCGAATCTCACACTGAATTACACTCATTATTTCGTCAGCACCGTCTCACCATCACATTCACACCCCTGGAGCGCAGAGGAGAGGGGCCGGACTGCTGCTGACACACAGCTGTGGCGCACTTCACAGCTGTTGACGTGCACATCAAGGCCCGCTAGCTCACCCGGTAGAGCAGGTGCCCCATATACAAAGGCTGTGTCCTTGCTGCAGCGTCCATTGGTTTGAATCAAACCCGTACTGCATGTCTTTCCCCCTTTCACGCTATAGCTGTCCTATCAAATAAAGGCAAAAGGCCACAAAAAATATCTTTAAAAAATATATATACCTTCCGATACTGTAAATATATATCACCAAGTTTTCATATAGTTTTGGGGCGTAAAATCGCTGCAGTGAACATGGTTTTTTGGTGCACGGAGCACACTGGAGACACCGCAGCGGCTGCCACACTTTTCATTCTCCAGTCCACTTACGTACATCTTCACACACTTATTAAACTCCAGATCTTAATTTCTGAGTCCTAATCGTCACACAGGCCAAGATCGCTGCGACAAACTTAAATAAATGAAGAAATTGTGTTCGCTTGTCAAACTTTCATCCTTAAATGATATCCCAGCGTGACGGATACAACCGATTGTCTGGATTATTTTGGCACTGTATGAAACAATGAGTCTAAATGTAGCTCAGCGTAAGTTCAATCAGGAAGACTTTCTTTGTGCTCATCCATTCACAATACCCTCCGTCCCACTCCCACTGCTTCCTCTAATCAGCTGACTATGGGTGTCCACTCTTCTAGTTATCCAATCAAACTTCACAACGATCTTTATCAGCCAATCAGGATGCTACTGCAAAGTTTTAAATCTGCTCTCTCCTCTGCTGCTGTCAGCTGTCATTTTAAGCAGAACTGTCGCACCTCCAGCCATCGTATCCAGAGTCCAGGATGCTCTCAGTGAAGGCTCATTCCTCTGCTCATCCAGATCATCAGCACTCCTCCATCTCATCTTCACCACCTCTACCACCACCACCAGCAGCATCTACTCCACGGTGGGTTCCCCATTTGACAATGGATTCATCATCATCATCTCAATCGGGTCTTTTACTATATAAAATGACTCTCTCCTGATTGATATGCTGTAAACATGTTAAGACTGAGGTGACATTCAGCTGTCGCCATGATTTACCTGTAAAGTTCAGGCTCATTTCGATGCATCAGTGTTCATGAGGTGCTTTGTATTGACCATTTGGTTGAATGTGGGCATGTAGAGGACGGGATATGAGGCTGATCCACGTGCAGACAAGTTGATTTGGGATTTATAAAAAGAAAACTGTGTACTGGCAGGTGTACGCATGGTTTTATAAATCAGAATACTTTTTGCTCCACACCATTTTCTGCTTTTGTCCACACATACACTTTTAGTATGAGTCCTACACGCTGTTCTATAAATGAGAACCCAGATTTTTTTTGGCTGGGAGCAGCAGCACTACTTCATTCAATTATCCAAATTGCAAAATGGTTCCCTGGTAGGAACAGCTGAACCCTCCAACAGAGGAGAGGAAAAGCAGAGAGGGACACAACTCACAAAAAGCCTGAACAATGAGAATTGTGTTAACGTCCCGCTAATTCTGTTACTGCTGCTGATATATGGCATCAACATTGGAAACGAGGTCGATGTGGCCGTGACACAAGAAAAAAGAACTGTATAAAGACAAGGAAATGCTTTTTCACTCACTCCCTTCCTCGTCATTAATTCACTCTAACACACACACACACTCTCACCTGGACATTGTCCTCTGTGACCTCTATCTCAGCCGTGTAGATGTAGTCCACCAGCTTCCTCAGAGTCTGTCCGTCCACCTCTCTGATCTCCACCTGATGGGCTTTGCTCTCACTCATATCACCTACAAAACACACACAGTTAGACACATGCCAGCCCACACACACACATCAGACATAACACAAACAACAGCATGAGTGTGTATATACCTGTGAACATGGCACAGAAGTAGGGGCTACAGGACGCCAGGACCACCCTGTGCCGGCACCTCAACACTCCCCGCCACCAGCTGGACGTCGCACAGCATCTTTTTACTGCAGCCCGAGGAGAAGCAGAAAGTGAGAGTGAAAAAGTGTTTGTGATAACTGCTGCTGTAAAAATAAATATGCAGACATGAGCCAGGGAAAAGGAGCATCTCTAAAGCCAAGTATGAACGGGACGGCTGCCAGAAAATGTGCCAAATAAAGTGATAATCTACGGAGCTGCACTTTTAAAACTCCTCTAGACTGTAAAGATGTAATGCAGTTGGAGGTTTTCACAAAATGGCCCTATCAGAATGAGAAATAAAATATCGGAAACAGTTTTATTTTAAGTAGGGTCTGCACACACAACACATCTGTCTTGGTGTTTTGGTGCATAGTGATAAATAGGCAATAGAGAATATGAAAAGATTTGTACACTGGCCACATTCTTTCTGTAGGGACAAACTACACACCTCCTCAGTTCGTTCATAAGCTGGAACGCCTTCCTCATGTGGGTCTGGTTGAAGGTGTGCATCCCTCCATTCACCGTGTCCTCCTCTGAGTCTGTGTTACAGTGTGGACGCGGCGAGGCCGGTGTGGCCACCAGACTGGTGAGACAAGAGAAGCAGTGTCAGGATCAGTGGAGATAAATGGTAACCCAGCAGTTAAGACTGCTCTATGGTTCATCTCGGGGGTCATGAGAAGACGATGGGAGGGGGACAAGAAACTGTATAACAGTGGTAATAGTAGTCAATGTTTTGATCATACTTGTTTTGCCACTGTCTTCAACATGGTGTTCTACCACTGAAAAGACTGTAACTGTAAAAACGATCGTAACCGGACTACGAAGATAAAATTGGCTTGAAATTTAAGGCAATATTGGATCAGATTTTTGTTGCAAGACAGTGATTAAAAGCCTTAATCTGTCAGGTGACCTCACAGGATTAGAGCAAAAAAAGATACTGGTATCGTGTCTATTTATCGTGTCTCACTGACTTTACGAAAATGTACTATATCACATTTTCACGATATATATTATTAGAGATGCACCAATCAAATACACTGGATCGATACTGGTATCAGCTCTGATACCGATTTGATCAGGCAAATTCTAATCAAATATAGCTTCTTTTTCATTGTACAATAAAGTGTTTCCTCAGTCAGTTACATTTCAGCCACAGGAGATTGTTTTATTGCCTCATTGCCTCCGCACTGCAGAGAAAAAGTTGGGTAAGTACATCCCGTGCATGAAATAAAATCACACCTATAGATGTATAATAAGATTTTATCCATATCACCCACCGTTACCTTACCAACGTCCTCACTGCACTGAATAATCACTGAAGCCAGCCTGTTTAACTGAGGATCCCTGTCGTATTCAAGATAATTGAGTGACACTATTTCTCGACCCACATTCTTTAATCATATTTTTAAATCAGAGGGAATTTAAGGACACCATGAAACATCATGACAAGACCAAAACCAATAATGCGTTAGTCCATCTCTCAGGACTTTCTGACCTCCCTGCCCCGCCTGGGCCTCTCAGCAATCCACTAACATGCATATGGTTTCTCTTATAAAGGTAAAATAAAGTCCTACAACAGCTGGTCACTATAGTTTTTTTTTTTGCTAATGTTAAGCAGGAGTACATAGTGCATTTGTTAGACTATTTTCAGCCTTGGATTAACGCACATTTGGTACAGCGGTGAGTGTTCACAGCAACAGGACGTGTATGTGGGACTATGAGAATAACAGAAGTTGGGGTCATGTAGGGTTGCAGCGTATGAGATTTTCACTGTACGATAAGTGTCTCACAATATCACAGAATTTCTATTATTATCAGACAGACTGACCCTTAAAGGCATGAAAACAGAAGGGTTATTGATGGTTGAACTAATGTTTTATCAGTGTAATTGAAGCTTGGAACCATTTTGTTAATGGAAGTTTGTGTAAAAAGTCTCTCCTTTGAAAATAACAGAAATAAAGGGGTGATTCAACGTCCAGATGCATATTTTTTTTTCAGTGCCGTAGATAAGCAAATGTACTCGGTATGATAACCATCAACTTTTATATCACGGTATACCTTGAAACTGGTTTATCGCTGCAACCCTACTTCTCACGTCAGCCTTCAAGTTCAAGTTTGGGCTGGACAAGCCTGGAGTTTCTGGCTGCGGCAATATCCAAATGCAAAACACAATCACAGTAGCTAATTGAGACTATTTCAATTATGTGACAACAAAGCAGCGATGTAGTCGAGACCACGTGAACCAAGACCGCTTTAATGGAAGTATGTGTAAAAAGTCCACCCTTTGATAACAACTAAAACTAAGGAAAGATTCTCAGGCCAATAAGTTGAAATTTGTGGCTCATTCAGGGTCCACATGTACTTACACTTACATTTATTGCTTTTTAAGACCCGTTCAAGACACTTTTTAAACCAAATTTATGACAGATTTTTTTGGACAAATCATGTTGTATGTATATAACATGTATGTGGTCTTGTGCAGAGGTTAGTGTTGTGTAGGAATATGGTTATTAGAGTGAGTTAAATCAATTTATATTTTGACAACAGGTAAGTGCAGGTATGAAATAAAATGACAGTATTATAGTTTGTTAAAGGTTTGTAACATTACAAATGTGGACTATTAATGACTTTCAAGGCCTTAAAGCTGCAACACTGAATTTAAGACATTTTAAGACTTTTTAATGACCTGTCACTGATGTGTTTTTGGACTAGGGCTGCCACAAATGATTATTTTCATTGTCGACTAATCTGTCGATTATTTCTTCGATTAGTCGACTAATCATTTCATCGAAAAATGTGTTAAAATGTTGAAAAATGTCGGTCTGTCTCGCCCAAACCCGAAAATTATGTCACCTAATGTCTTGTTTCGTACTCATGCCAAAGGGTTTTAGTTCACGGTCATGGGAGAGTGTGTAAAGCTGCCAATATCTGAACGTAAGAAGCCGCAGTAAGAGTATTTTGGGGGACTGTTAAAGTACTTTTCTATGAAAAATGATGCTCAAACCGATTAGTCGACTACTAAACTAGTCATTGATTATTTTAGTAGTCGATTAGTCATCGATTAGTCGACTAATCGTGGCAGATGTCCACAGCACAGAGGTGACACAGAAATATTTAGGCTAACGACTGGGACAAACTTATTGTTGGTTTTCTTGACAATACAGGATGCAGCCAGCCTGATCCTTTAAGCCCTCCTCACACAGGCACACAAAGAAAAGAGTAAAAGCAAAAACATTTCCTGTTGTTGCCCAATGTTTCATGAAACAGCAGGAAAATATGCTGCTCTTTCCCCACGCCGTTTTGAACCCCAACACTTCTGACAACATGTAAATTAAGATTTAAGTGCAACAGTTAACCTGATGTGACCTGAGCTCACCTGAGAGCAGGTGGCAGGGAGGAAACAAAGTGTGTCATTACTCAGACTTGATTTAAGGGGACATTAACAAGGTTTAATACCACTGTCAGTAAGAAACCAGAAGGCTGTTTCCACTGAGAGTGAACAGAGATGTATTTTATCTGGACACTTCTGTCTTTTGTCCACACAGTTTGAAGACACACAGCTTTAACTAACCACAGAAATAACATGTTAATTCACAACAGCACAAGCCAGTAAACTAACCAGCGTGAACTCGTGACTCTGAAGGTTTTACGCAAAGCTTCTTAACGTCCAAATATTTAAAAGTTGACCAGAAAATGTTTTGAATTTGTTGAGCGTCAAGTTAACAGGCAGGCTAGCTGTTAGCATTGCTAATCATTTAACTTCACTGCTAACACATGATAGCTTCCATTAGCTGCCGCTCAGCTCGTGGTAATAAATAATTTTGGGAGGCGGACTACACTCAGGTCACTGTCTGCAAACAAACACGTCTCAGCTGTCTACATGTTAACTTGGAGTTTGGTAGCAACTTAACTGCATCAGCTGGGCAGCAGGCGATGCTTAGCTAACTCACCGAGGCTAACTAGTCAACAAGGCTAGCTTGAGTTGGTGTGCTGGGAGAAAGCTCTGGTGCTGTCTGCGCTGGGTTTCTGACCGGTGGATCATGTGAGGTGAAATGTTACCCAACAGATGTAGAAGCAGCGTGAATCACAGCTTTACTAAATAATCCCTAGCGCTGAGCCAACTCACCCCAACGACACACCGTCCATCCTCCCGCAGTCAGATACAACAGCAGGCATGAGAGCTGTGCCGCCGCGCACAGATCCTGTGTGAGCCAGAGGTGCCACTCTGCGGGTAGAACATGGAGCTGAAGTGGAGCCAGCCAACCCCCAACATTTAGTCTGTTCAGACAGATACTGATTGATAAACTGCAGCTGGGACAATGTATTACATGTTAAAAAATAAGGGGAAGTCTTCCTGAGAAAATGGGAAGCGCTTATGGATCCACGAAGACCGCTTACATGTCCTCTGACTCTCTGAAGACATGAACCATTTCCACTGACCATTATCCCTTTTTTATTATTTAATAAATAAAAAAAATCATTTTATTCATTTTTATCTATCATTACAATTATTATTGATATTATTATTTTATTATTATTTTATTTTAATTATTTCATTTTTGTTATTATTATTGTTATTTATTTTTATTTTTATTATTTCATTTTTGTTATTATTATTATTAGTATTATTATTGGTATTATCATTATATCATTATGTTATTTATTTTTATTTGATTCCATTTCGATTTACTATTATTATTATTATTGTTACTACTACTATTAATATTATTATATGATAATTTTATCTAATTAATTTTATTTTAATTACTTCTTTTTTTTTATTATTATTATTATTATTATTATTATTATTTTTATTATTATTATTAATATTATTATTGGTATTATTATATCATTGTTATTTATTTTCATTTAATTTTATTTTAATTACTTCATTTTCTTTCATTATTATTATTATTATTATTAATAATATTATTATTGGTATTATTATATTTTTCATTTTTATTTTAACTTATTTTATTTTCATTTTTCCCCATTAGTTAGGTTTTTTTGTTGCAAAACATTAAAAACAAATAAATGAATAATTGAAAAAAATGTATATATATATATATATAGTATATATATTTATATAATCATCTTTATTGAATGTTCCAAGTTATACAGGCTACAACTAAAATGTTACATATTAAATAATGGGAAATGCAATGTAAAAACAACTTAATTACTCACATGCATAGATATCAATCAGTTTTGCTTATATCTTGGAGAGAGAAATAATATGTTGATTCAGCTTATTCACAAGAAATCCTGCACATAAGGGACACTGTTAGTCAGTTATTAGTCGCTTCTTTAAAATCACAATATTAAAAAAGGAAACAAAGGAGCTCCTTTTTTCCCCAGATTAGAAGTTTTTATTTTATCATGAATTTAATTTACAAAGAAAATACCAACAACTTCAATTAATGATTGTTTTAATGATCAATCATTTGGCTGAGCACTTATTTACCAGATCCATCGTCCATCTAGAAGCAGAAGATTTGCTTTATCAATCCTGAAGGGAAATCCACATTTTTTTCACTCTGTTGTCATATAAAATCAATCAATCAATTTTATTATAAAGCCTGATATCACAAATCACAATTTGCCTCACAGGGCTTTACAGCATACAACATCCCTCTGACCTTTGGACCCTCACAGTGGACAAGGAAAAACTCCCCCAAAAAACCTTTAACAGGGAAAAAATGGCAGAAA
Source organism: Epinephelus cyanopodus (assembly GCA_026686955.1). Classification (NCBI taxonomy): domain Eukaryota; kingdom Metazoa; phylum Chordata; class Actinopteri; order Perciformes; family Serranidae; genus Epinephelus; species Epinephelus cyanopodus. The sequence continues at coordinate 11,024,427 of CM048923.1, forward strand.
CCTCAGGAAGAGCAACTGAGGAGGGATCCCTCTTCCAGGACGGACAGATGTGCAATAGATGACATACAGAACAGATCAACATGATAAATTAACAGTAAAATGAATAAAAACAAACAGGCCTGAAATACACACACGTGCACAAACAGGACCTATATATGCATTAAATGAAGAGATGTCAGAGCGACAAGGCTGCCCAGCAGATGTGAGTTTGGTGCCTTGCTAAAGGGGCACCTCAGCAGTGCCCAGGAGGTGAACTGGCACCTCTCCAGCTACCAGTCCATGCTCCATATGTGGTCTGGATGGCGACTACCTTCAGTTCCCAACTCAGGCCCCTATGGCCTGAGCTACTGCCGCCCCTTCTACACAACTTGTCAATAACGTGTGAAATTGTGAAAATATACTGTCCTGAATTCCTTAAGCCTGCTACAGTTTATTCAAATGCCTTTTGATACTCAGTTTACAATACTTTAAGACAAAAAAACGCAGTAAATCCATGCATTAAGACAGCTGGAATGAATATTGGGTATATTTTGCTAGGTACAGTGACTTCATCAATAAACTGGTTATCAAACTAGCTGGTGATTAATATTCTGTCAATGGAAAAATCCATTCGTTGTCTCAGCTCTGAAATGAAATATTTAAACATTTGTAGTCCAGGCAACATTCTCTGCTTTTATACTGGCCTCTGAGCAGCAACTGCTAACTTTATATCAGTTACACCAACAGGGTCTGATGCTGCAAAGAGAAATCAAAGATACACACGTGCTATGCTGAATAATAATAATAATAATAATAATGATAATAGTTTTGCCTGTATATGCTAGCTCAAGAAGATCAAGAAAGTGGATTATATTAGATCAGTGTTGGATCCTTACACTGACTTCCTGTGTGTCAATGATTTGTTTTAAAATATTGCTGTTCATAAAGCGCTGCATGTTTAAAGGGTCATCGCACTTCTCTGATCTGCTGCCATGTTATGAACCTACCAGACCTCTCAGGTGGTCTAAGACATGAAGACTAGACAAATCAGCATTCAGGGTTTTTCTGCACCACATCTAATACTCATGGAAAACTAAACATCTGCCCCTTCTCCAAATTATTTTACATCAGAGCTTCTTGTTGTGATTTTTAAAGCTAATTTTAGCTTCTACTTCTTTAAAAACAAGTTTTCTGTTGTAAACATGGCTCTATACATTATATATACATTATCTTGCTTTCCTTTGAGAGACTATTTTTTATCTTATATACAGCAGACTTGTCTCATTGAACGCTGCCATACAGATTAATTTACTTCATCTGAAACAGTGTGATGCCATTCTGCAGTCTACGTCATTAGACTGATTAAAAATTAAGTCATTACCTTAATAACTGTCCAGAATATGTGGTATGATGATAGACAAACTTGCTCCAGACAACAGCCATGTTTTTGTACCCAGAAAGAGGCTCAGAGTGAGAGCTCACACCCTTTTCTTTATCTCTGCTACCAATGATTTCAGTGTTATCCACAAAAAAGGACAGTTTTGTAAATGTAGATTACTCATTAAAATAAATCTCTGAAAATCTTCATGTCATTCATGGACTGCAGTTAGACATCCAAATTGTGTCCAGCAAAATCTATTAGTTGATATTTGGAAAGATGAGACATATTTGGGAGCCCAGAGGCAGCTATTAATTGTATTTTTCTTTAGATCCTGACCACCTCCTGTGCATGTGTTTATAAAGGTTAACAAAACCCTTTTTCCAAGGAAAATCCTGTTGCTATTGTTAAGCTCAAAAGACCTGCTCCATTTATTTTTGCCTTCACTGAAACCAGTGCTCAAAATTCAACGTTTAAGATTGAGGAAAAAAAAAAGAAATCACTAAAAACATGTGAGATCAAACCTGAATAAAACTGGAATACTTCACACTACATCCATGTGGGCACAGGTGAATTTAGTTGGTTATAATCCTTGAGTATTGTCTTATTTACTCATTAAATTTAAAGTTACCATATAAATTATTCTTAAAAAATACAGCAGTTTGAGGAGTAGATCAGTTATAGTGACTACTCTGGTGATAAAGACAATCAGCTTCTTCTACCTACTTAATCTGTGCTGGTATAAAATGGCCGATGAACTGAAAATGCATGGATGTGCAGCCAATACTCCCTCCTGCTGGCAGCTTTATGAACTCATGAGGTTACAAAAAGCAGATTATCCAAGTAAAGCTGCTAATGTGTGTGCACTCCAGCTCATGCATTACCTACTGAAATGTAACGCACACGATTTTAATTAAGACTACGAGATTAGATTGATTTTCAAAACATTAAAAACTTTAATAAAAGCAGAATCAAACATAGGGGTGAACTGAACACATGAATTTCAAAACAGTTTTTAATCTAAACATAAGCCTGAAATGGGACGGGAAAGGTGAACAAAAAAAAAAAAAAGAAAAAGTAAATTTACAGATAACAAAACAGTTCGTGACATTTCTCAAAAAAATACTTTGTCACGAGAGTGTTTTAAGATCAAGAAACTCAAGCAATCGAGTCCCATGCTGCCCGACACTGCCACCAACATTACTTATAACCCTGAGTTCATGATGCAAAAAATAACAGACACATGTGGCTGGTTTGCAAGACGAAACAAACTCAATTTTTTAGAGTTGAGAAGCAGTGACTGACATTAATTACGGCTTTACAAATGGTTCAAAGCAAGTCTTCCCCCGACATAACAAAAGTACAGTTCAATAATTCACAATTCTTAGTAGTAAAGTCCATAAGGTGTGGAATAAGAGGACAGATGGGGTCCGGGTGGGGGGAGCTTGGATCCAGGGGACAGTCTCATTCATTCCGTGTGGGTGATGGGCACTGCTCCCTTAAACTGAGCTCAACAAAGACCCCTCACCCGGGCATGTGTGATGTGTGTGTGCGTGTGTGTGTGAATTCAAGTCCGCTGTAATTTTCCCCAATGAACAAAACAAAACTTGGAGGGAGCCTCTAGTAGCCACCGCCGTAGCCACCACCGCCGCCGCCTCCCCGGCTGTAGCCACCGCCGCCGCCGCCTCTGTTGTAGGGACCCCCGCTCCTGTAGGTGGAATAGCCGCCCCCCTTCACTGCACCATAGTTAGAGTGCTGCTGTCCGTAGCCATCCCCAAAGTCACCGTTACTGTACCCACCCATCTGGTTGTCGTATCCCCCCTCATCGTATCCCCCATACCCGCCGTATCCTCCGCCGCCACCGCCGTTGTATCCCCCGCCATAGCCTCCTCCGTAATTGTTGCTGTAGCCGCCTCCGTAGCCGCCGCCACCTCCTCTTCCGCCGCCATAGTTTTGCATCCCCCTTCCGCGACCTCGTCCGCGGCCGCCGGTGGACATCTCCTGCTTCGTCAGAGCCTTCTTCACCTCCACCTTGTTCCCGTTGATGGTGTGGTACTTGCTCAGCACCGCTTTGGTGGCGGAGTCGGTGTCCTCGAAGAAGACAAAGCCGAAGCCTCTCTTCCTGCCGGTCTGCTTGTCAGAGATGATCTCGGCCTTCTCCACCACGCCGAACTGCGAGAAGTACTCGGACAGGTTGTCCGCCTCGATGTGGTCTTTCACGCCGCCGACGAAGATTTTCTTCACGTTGGCGACGATGTCCGGGTTGTTCGCATCCTCGCGCGCTATGGCCCTCTTCAGCTCCACTTCTTGGCCTTCGACGACATGTGGCTTGGCCGCCATTGCTGCGCTGGCCTCGTCCGGCGTCGAGTAGGTGATGAAGCCGAAACAGCGAGACCGGCCGAGCTGCTGGTTCATCACCACGACGCAGTCGCTTAACGTGCCGAACTGTTCGAAGTGCTTGCGGACGCCATCTTCTGTGGTCTCCACGTTCAGTCCCCCGACAAAGAGCTTACACAGCTTGGCCGTCATGATTGAATTTCTTGTGAGGATGAAACAGTCCCTCTTCTTCTTCTTCAATGAGCGACGTCAGGGCGGGGCGGACTCGCTTGCCTTCGTAAGACGTAGCGGTCGCTGATTGGTCAGCTTCAAATGAGTCGGCGCTCTCATTGGCTCGCAAGCGGTTCACGTAGCTGCCGCCTTCAAGGGGTGTCGGAAAACTCAGGTTCAATTTCTGAGGAGGGAGGGAAGCGTGGACATCAACCTTTGTGCCCGTCCGCTATGTTCCTGTGCAACATATAGCACATTAACCCTCTGACACACGCTGGGCCGCCGGCAGACATCTTTGAGAAGCTGTAGAGGGAAGAGTTGTAAAGTTAATGACACTGGTATCATATGAACTGAAGACTCCAGCGGTGGCAAACATGTTACACTAGCGTCATATGAATGAGGCCAGATGACTGTCCTTATTGTTTTAAGTTTTGGCGAGAGATAAACAGCGTGGTCATGTTCACAGAGGCCTCTACCCACGTTATCTGCATCAAAGTGGTTTCTGTGGTTACCCACGTGCTTCCTCATTACAGACAGGCCCAGTCTGTGCTAGTCCCACACAGTTTTGAGCACATGTGCACCTACTGCATGTCACACACACATTACACATTATTTTCACCCATTGTATCTGACTATTTCTACACTCTGTGGTCCATAAGCAGTGTTACAGTTGTATAAAGTGGATCTGACCGGAAAGCTGAGACTGTTGTGAAATAAATGAGCCCAGTTTTATTCATGTGTGATGGTTATTCCCCTTAGTAGCCATCTCACTGTATTGAGTCTATTTCACTATAGTAGTTTCCAGAATAGAAAAGTGTGAAAAGTTTTTGATAGTAAATCAACAGCACATATTTTTCTGTGGTGTTCCTCGAGGTCTTGGTGTCTTAATTTGGTATTTTAGAGGGACTGAGCACTAAAATAGTGTAACAAATTACATATACACTAAACTACACTAAAACAGCTTATGAAAGAAATGCACATGGGAATAGCTGTCATATACTTCTATTATAATGTCCCCTTAACACTCACTCAACTTTCAAATTTCAACAGGCATCTAACCAAAACATGTTTACTATATTTATGACTAGAATAACTTGACCCAGTGTTGAGCTGCGGCTCAAATTAATCTTCACGTTCCCAGTTTTAAGACGATGCATGCCACTGCTGTGTGGCTTTTACTGTTCACCTGTCTTCTTGCCCAAAGTGTAGCGTTGCCCCCAAAAAAGATAAAAGTTAGTCTATGTGAGTCTCTGTTAATAAAGGCACACAAGGTACACGGCATACATGATACCTCCTTAAAAACAACAGCTATCATGCTTTCATCATGATAAAGCCCCATATTCTTTAAATACACCAGAAATTATTTTACTAGATTACTGATTTAATAACTTATGTAAAATAAAACTTGAGGGGTATCCACACAGAATTTGTAATATAAAGGTGTGACATAGAAAGTGTATAATCTGATTTTTCCTGTTTTTGAAAAAATGTCACTTTTCTACATTTTCAAAGAAAAAAAAATAATGTCCGCTAGCTGCTTATTTACTAAGGACGGATAAGGTCTTGAAGCCATAGCTAAAAAATAAGAAGAACAAATGTACTGAGCCACAAAATTATGTATGACACAGTTCTGCTTACTTGGATGAACAGAGCTGACCCACTTCGGTGACTTGTGCTACTTTCTCTACAAAATTTAGATTATTCATACGACTGCATGTGTTACGTATGTGGAACCCTGTAGCCAACAACTCTCTTCATATTTGCCTTCATTGTGAACAGTGTTTGACATCTCAGATTTGTGCTTTGAAATTGTGATACGCAGCTGTTTCACTGTTTAAACTACGGTTACAATATCGGGATCATAATCTGCTCTGAGAAATCAAGTTAGTCTTATTTATGTCATTCAGTATTATTAATCAGCCTCACAGTGTTTTACAACTTGTACAACACACAACATCCTCTGCCTCTGGGCTCTTCAGTCAGATAAGTCAACACTTCCTTAAAAAAAAAACCAATCCTGTAACATGGACAAAATGGAGGACACCCTTCAGAAGAGTACTAAAGGAGGGATCCATCTTTCCGAACAGACAAACAAAATGTTAACTGACAGGAAGAGAACTGGTCACACAGCGCATAGCGAGAATATAAAAAGACAGGAACTTCCAACACACTGTCTGTTCACAGTAAGTGAAACTCATCTCCGCTCTGCTCCCAGGCTGCTGGTAAAAACTCACAGTGCTTCTACAACTGAGGTCAAAAGAAACTACAGGAAAGAGAATTCATGTTGCAACGTGCCCGTGTTCAGTCTGCACCCGCTGCAGTTCTCTGATAGACTTGTCACCATGAAAGCTGCAGTATCGGTTTTGGGAGACAGTCCAACTTTAAAACCAGATCATCAAGTTCTGTCTTGTTAGTTTCGAGCTAACTGATGCAACACTCAGCTGCTTATCTGCCATGTGTCGGACTCCCAATTGAAATTCTACAAGCTTATGGTATCCTGTAAAGTTTCTGACATCTTGTGAAGCTGTTACTGTGTGTTTTGTTTAGTTTGTCTTGTGTACATGCACGATACCCACTCCTGACAATGGTTTCACACTATTCCACTGACCTACAGCTGAGCCAAAATGGCTGCTGGAAAACATGAATATAAACTGGGCAGGATTTTCCTAGGAAAAAAAATAGACAGACAAATACACCAGCAGTGGTTCATAGGTGATTATTAAGGGATCACGTCTGTATCATACGCTCTTATTTTCTGTGCTCGGCATGTGTAAGGTCATGTATCCCCACAGCACTCTAATGAGGTCAGGACTTTATAAAAGGGTAGAAACCAGATCCCAGACTGTAAGCTGAGGGCATCCAAGTCACACGGTGCCAGAAACACATTCACAGCGAGGCCAAATGCCTCAGCTGAATCTCGGTTTGGCTTTCACTTCTGCCTCCAAGCGTGTTTACAAACAGTAACCACCAATCCTGCACAGTATACCTTAATAAATGATACTGTTAAAGGCTCTAAAGGACACACACCATGTTTTTTTTGGTGACTAACTGAATGTTACCATAACTTATGATGCCATGAAACCTCCACAGGGCTCCTTTAGATTCCCCAAAATAGTTAAGCATGTTTACATAGAGGTGCAGAACCATGTAATTGTAATTTAGGCTGTGAATGTTAAGACAAATCCTCTGGTTTCACCTGAAGTGCCCAAACAACTTCACCACAGGCCAGTCAAGCCCACTGAAAAATTTAAGCACTGATTTAGACCATGGTTATAGAACCATGACCCAAAAACGTAATCAGATTGGAAGATTTTATATGTATGTGTTTGAACGAAACATGAATACATCCACCAACTCCAGACATTTGGTGTCACCACCTCTGCAAACCTTAACCGTCCAACACAAACCAGATCACAACCTTATTTTGACCCCTTCATTGAAGGTATCACCGTTGGCAGACATGCAACCAACTACTCTCGATATAAATAAGCAACATAACAAAGTGTCTTGGTGTATAAAAATATATAATTTATTGTAGATTCATAAAAAGCACAGCCAACATAACAGTTGTTTCCTGTTCTTATGGGATGATCAGAAATCGTCAAGCCCCATTATCCTATAAAAAGGTAAGAGAACAGAAGGAAAATTTACACTCCAATCGCCACGTCACGCATCACTTTAACAGTATTTCTGTCACACGTAACCAAAGTTATGTGTCACAGCACGTCAGACAGGACCACACTACAAGAATGCCCTTCCCTCCAATTTTTCAAAACCCAAATTGTCTCTTGTTGCAGTGGTTTTGGTTTTAATAACGACACCACTGCTAAATTAAGGAGGAAGACTGTTATTCTGTCAAATATATTGTTTAATTTTGAGCTCTCTTATGATCACTTTAGCTCATTGTTTAAACAGAGATGAAGACCATGTCCGTCTTTATCAGAGAGGGCTCTTCAAGTAATGATCCTTCCTGCTCAATTATCAGAATCAGTTTAAATTACCAACACAATGAAAACCCATCAGACTTCACCTACAGGAATACACACCCTTCAGGTATTGATTGACAGTTTGGCCGGCAGACTTTAACGAGAAAAATTACATGGGCTGCACACGTCTTCTGAATGTTAATCAGGAGAAAACAATGCAACTCTCTCATTAAAATGTTTCCTAAAAAGGTGCTGAATCACAAAAAATGTACTCAGTTGCCAGAAAAATTAGCCCATGGTCTTTATTAACACCTTCCAGGACTGTTTTATGCTCATTACAAGACTGGTATTAAGAAAAAATGCCCCTACTTCTGATCAGTATGATCAACCTCTTGTTTACCTCGCAACACTGCCTATCGCCAAATGCTGCAGTGCATTGTAATAAAGTCAAATGCAACCGTAGTTATGTAACTGGCATCTTATTTTGCAGCCTTTGACCTGTTTACAGTTGATCAGGCTGCACAGAGATGAACCACTGCAATATCTTGGTTCTTCAGGAAACGCCTTATTTTGACACATTTATTTGATAGCTGCTTCAATCATGTTTTGATGGCAGAGCAGAGGTTGCCATGAGGTCTACATGCAGTATCCTGCACGTGAAAGCCTCTACTTCCTGATTAAGTAACTGCAAGACACACGTGGGGCCGTGCAACCATGTGATTTTTTTAATCACTTTTGTCTGCAGGAAACCGTTCATCAAGTGTGTTAAGCCTCCAAGCTCTGTTGCACTGGATTTTTGGACCACTGAAGCCATTCACATTTCATTAACACTTACCACAGGTTAAATAAAGAAAATACCTGCAAATATCAAGTCTGTATCTGCGCTTATGTGTTCAACCAAGTATCGCAGCCCATTTATTTTAAATATTTGGAAAACCAAGTCACATTGAGGCTAAGCTCACAGATAGCCTGTCTTGGAGTTTATACTAAACTGCTCCTTGAGCAGTTCTTTGAAAATTTGCTTGCTTACTTTTAACTGCAACAACTGCCTCTCATTGTACACCTGCTCATTCTTGGCCTATGTGCTGTTATTTGTAGTCAGTTTTTTTTAAACTGGTGCTTTGTTGCTTATTGTGTCTTATTACCATTTTGTGATGTTAGCAACCCTTAAGTGTCATAAAAGTTGCCATTAATTAAATATTGATTTTATGAAACCATGAAGACTTATTGAAAACACAAGACAAGCATAATCATAAACATTTATTGCATTTTGAAACCCACAGTGCCCGAAGTGCAAGCTCTGACTCCCAGGTCATCATCAGCAAGCGGTCCTAAATAAAACTGAAAGAAAGGTAATTAAAAAGGAATAAAGGAGAACATTTAAAAAAAAAAAAAAAAAATCACATTAAATTTTAGTTTTCGGGCATTGGGGAAATATATTTGAGATCGCACTGGGGCACTGTGTTATCAAAATTCTCCCAAACTTTATAATCATCCAACTCTTCGTTAAAACCTTTCAGGGGGGAAAAAAAAACCCATGTTAGACCACACTGGAGAATCCTTTGTGAAAACTGACTTCACCTGAGGGGGAGAAGGCACAACCACTCTCCGGTACCCTCGTCGGCGTGCAGACACACACCCCATCGTTTTCGGGGTGATGTCCTCGTGCCCAGGTTACCGTAGCAACCTGGAGGAGACGGGAGAGAAACAGAGTAAGAAACTGGACTGTGCAAAGTTTCCTGGAAGAGACACCAATGTACTCGTTCCATTATTTCATATAAATGGTGGAACAAAATTTGGGTCCCCTTCCACCCACTTAAAAGTTCATTAAAGGCCAAATCAAGTAACCCCCCCATTTTTGTTCTTATTTTAAGATTAGCTACATAAGACGCATTGAGCTATGATTAAAGTGTCAGATACTTTAAGATTAAATAATGGCGCACTTGTGCACCATCTCACAAAAGATATGCCATACATGGTTGACCAACACAGAGTGAAGACAGGTTGATTTACATACCTAGTTTGCTGGATGTGGATATCCTAAAGAGATATTTCAGACTCCTATCACAATCGACCCCAGGTAATCAACAGGGTCCTGATGTAGCCTACAAACAAACTGCTACGGCTATTATGGCTGGGATAGCATACTGGAATACGAGTAAGAACACCTAATAGGAAGTAGGAATAATCAAAGATAAATATCAGAGCCCTCATGTCCACATATTGATATGTATTCAAATATGTAAAAGGAAAGAAATATATATATAAAAAGTCATATTAGCATGTCTGAAAACCACATAATTTTAAAAACACAAAGTTCAAACCCTACAAAGCCTACATGCATTGGCTGTGGGTAGACTACAACCATTCTGTAACCATTTCACCCACCTGAGAGTAAGGGATTAAACTGTGGGAAAGATGCCATGTAACTAAAGATCAAGATGAGGTCACTTATAAAACCTGTGGATGAACTTGAGGAAGCCTGGTTAAATAAGTAAAATAACTAAGCTAAGTGGTATAACGTTTTATTTAAAATGAACATACATAAGCATACCAAAAATGTTTTAAACAGTAGGTTTTGTTCTCCAGACATGAAAGTATACAATATACATTAGATATTGCTACAGGTAATGAAAAATGAACAATATTTAGACTGGAACTATTACTATGCGTGAGGAGAGTTTGGTAGAGTACAGTATGGGGGAGAAAACAAGGAAACTGGATCCTGCAGTATCACGTTCCCACCTTGGCTGAATAACCCAAGTAGATAATCATACAAATTGATGTAATGACAAGCTATGAAATCCAACACGACAAAACAACATGCTTTCTCATCCTCATACATTGAAATCACACTAAAGTTTACTCCAGAAAAACAAAATCTAATTGCTTAAAATGCAAATATTAGGATAATCATCAAAACAATCCTACATCGAAATTTGCAAAACAACGAGTGAACGCAAATAAAAAATAATATTCAACTCTAAACGACAACTACACGCGTAGGCGTGGGTACATAATAAAAAAAGGGGGATTCACTGTGTGTTTTATTCTTCATTTTAACGTGTCCTAGTTGAACGGCAACAACAGCTGCTCGTTATTATCAGGCTTTCTGGGAAGTGACCTTCCTACCTGTTTGGGTTTTGAGGTCTGATGATTAGGGGGGTCTCTGTGTCCGTATCTCTGCCATTGTTGGATTTCACGGCAGACGCCCCGTTACTGAATTTGATTTTGTCGTCCAAATCCTGGCTGGAGGTAATTTATGGCAGGGGTGGGGGTGGTTGATTAGTGCGGACTCATCTAGTAGCCGCCGCCGTAGCCCCCCCTCGGGTAGCCGCCGCCACCGCCGCCTCTGGTGTAGGGAGCACCGCTCCTCTGGCCGCCGAAGGGCGTCTTCATGGGGCCGTAACCAGACGACTGCTGACCATAGCCGCTGCCGAACTCGTTGTAGCCGTTTCCGCCACCATAGCCACCTCCATGGTCTCCATAACCACCGTAACCTGGTCCGCCATACCCTCCGTAGCCGCCGCCACAGTTGTAGCCTCCGCCATTTCCGTAGTTGTAGTTTCCGCCGTAGTCCCTGCTGCCGTAGCCATTTGGATTTCCCCTCGTGCCTCTTGTTGGTCTGCCTCTAGGCCCCATGCCGGTCCTGTTGGCCGCCTGCATCTCCTGCTTTGTCAGGGCTTTCTTCACCTCAACTTTGTGTCCGTTAACGGTGTGAAACTTCACCACAACAGCTTTGTCGGCTGCGTCGTGGTCGGTGAAGTAAACAAAGCCGAATCCCCTCTTCTTTCCGGTCTCCTTCTCCGAGATGACTTCGGCCTTCTCGATCTGGCCGTACTGAGAGAAGTAATCGCTCAGGTGCTCTTCTTCAATGTCGTCTTTCAGGCCACCGACGAAGATTTTCTTCACCTTTGCGAGGGCCTCTGGCTTGTTGGCGTCTTCTCTCGCCACGGCCCGCTTCACCTCGACCGCGTTGCCGTCGACGGTGTGAGGCCTAGCCGCCATGGCGGCGTCGGCCTCCTCCGGTGTGGAGTAGGTCACAAAGCCGAAACAGCGGGACCGCTGCAGCTGCTTGTTCACGACGACGACGCAGTCGGTGAGTATACCGTACTGCTCGAAGTGCTTGCGCAGGCCATCGTCGTCGGTGTCGACGTTGAGGCCACCGACGAAAAGTTTGCAAAGCTGGTCAGTCATCTTTAGATAACGAAAGGCTGGCTGATACTCAACTGAGCGCTGATCTCAAAATGGCGGAGGGAGAGGAGCGCAGCTGCATTTATAAAGAACGCGCTGTGTGACGACACACTGGCTTGATGTTGACACCTCTTCCGGCCCGATACTGTTTCTTTGTGTAACAAAAGACCAACAGCTGTTTAGTTTAAAACGTAGAAAACGACCCAATAAAATCTACAAAAAATCATATAATTATAAAACGCAAACAAAAATATTTCTACGTTTACACATTATGACGCTCATATTGTCGCGTGCTACATTTGGCAGCGCGGTTTCTGTGTCACATGGTTATAAAACGCATCGACCGAATGATTGTTGTCGTGATATTTACACATTTTGCTTCCCCAAAAATACAAAAATAAATCTACATTTTGTCTCTTTCGACATAAATGTAATCTGATCTGATTCATCCAGACATGCAGAGCACACATCATTAGGCCGAGTTAACAGGAAGCTTTTGAAGGTCATCGTGAGTACATGGGTTTCAACTAAAACCACATCCGCAACCAAGAATACAATCACCCTGTGTGAATTATATTTAAAAGCTGAGCCTGCCCATTGATGATTTTATACAAGACATGGACACTCATATCAGTATATGGGGCAAAAAGGCAGGATTCATCACAGTAAGCAGCAGCAGCTTAGTTAGTGTGAGAGAAGCTGAGGACAATAGAAGCTGTTGATGGACTGGGCAAAAATCTATAGCTCTAACAGCTGAGTAGTCAATCAATGAGTGTGCAATTAATCATTTAATTCTTTCATAATAAACCAGTGGTTTAAGCAAGTAAAGTTAACTGGTTCCAGCTTCCAAATTTGAGGATATGCTGCTTTTCTCAGTTTTATATCACCGTAATTTAAATATTGTGGCCTTTCAGGTGGAATGAAACAATTTCCAATCACCATTTTGGGCAGAGTGCTAAATAACTGAAGTATTTGTTGCTTGTAGTCCCCTAAAAACTGAATTTCCATGCAAGAGCCCACAAAAAAACCCTTGGTGGAGGCCGATTCATTGTCTTTGGAGCAAAATCTGATTTGCACCTTGGTGACATCAGCAAATCAAGGTTTAGCTTTACAGATTTTGCCGATCGAAGACCCCATAGTCCAATTTCCTGCTAAATCTTGCCATGTCTGCTTAATTCTTTTATCCTGCTCATGTATTCACATGAAATCCATGCCACAGATAGAGTTTATCACCATTTGTAAGCATGCTTTTCACTGCCAGACCAAAACACGCCCTCACAGACCGTCAGCCTCCATGGAGATGTAGTTTCAGGTGAAAGACACAACACTTGGTCGTATTTCCATGTCAACAGAGATGCAGTGAATTGTTAATCTCGTCACACCTACCGCAGCTTATGGTAATACTTGTGTCAATGCAAAGTATACACTGCAAATAATGAAACAATGAAATCAAAGTTCACTGAAATCTTTATGAGGCATATTGCTCATGAAACAATCCCTTTAGCTAATTCTACCAACACAAATACACAGGACAGTCTGTGTCTTTACAGATACAGTTCCAAATCATGTATGGACACAAATGAGGCAACTTTTGGTTTGTCAATAAACAACAAATGGAAGAAATGATCGACCACAAGACTGATCATGGTTAACATAAAACTGCATTTTTTTTGGATGGCTTGGTGTGGGTGTTCAGGGGTGAATGTTTGTGGATTCGTTGTCACTGAAGTCCAGATTTGTGTGCATCTTGTTTCGATCACATTCCTAGTCCATCCAACATCTACAGTAGGTTTCAAAGTCATAAAAGATGAGTGATGTTTTCAGCTGACCGAACTCTTCCCTTGTGAGTTTGCAAGAAAAGGCAGGATTGGTTAACATTTAGATCGTGCCTCTTGATGTGTTTTTAACTACATGTAGTGTTGATGCAGTTGGTGTACCTTTATGCTACGTTAACGCTGTGGAGCGTTGGTGCTGCTTTGACATACGCAGAGCACAAGACTGAAGAAATATCAGCACAGTCTTTCTCTTTATTATCTTGTTCACTGCTGGAAAAATAGTTATGAAGTAAAACTATATGGGCAACGCTGAGTTAACTAAAACCACCGTGGGTTTCTTCTTTAAACAGAATAAATGTCACTAAAATGTTGTCCTTCTTTAACCTGGAGTAAAAAAGAGAAATCGGTTGAAGAAAAATGAAAACGGCAAACTTAACACACAAGAAAGGAAGACAATTTGTTCAATATTGAAAAAAAAAAAAAAAAATCACATCATCGATGGTTGTCTTGTTTGAATATTGCGTCATTTTCATTATGGTGGTAAATACACCATCATTAATATTGACCGAGTTTGTGAAACTAACAGCGTCCTCAGTGATGACCAGCTTGAGGATACTGTGGGCTATATCAGGTTTACAACACCCAAGAAAACACTTGTTCAGGTCACACAGCAATCTTCGTAGAAGGGTAATCTTCCTTGTCGTTACTTGTCCCCAAACCCCCCCCTGAATTTATACATGAGGATGATCAATTCCTATCTAATATTTACATTTGAAAAGGAGCCAGCTGCGGCCCAAATCAGGCTCCGGTTTCACAAACGTGGGGGGATGAAATGCAAAAGGTGGGCAGCTTAAAAAGGTGGCATTTAACATATATCCCCCCCAAACAACCCACCAAAAAACATGGCTAGAAGACAAAGGATGTTGACAGCATGCATCACAGAATGAGATGCTACCACATGACCAGGAGGCCAGCCATGTTTGTTCTGAAAAAGGCCCAAATTGTACGTGTTAATCTTGTTAATGGAGCGAGTTAACAAAGTCCTGCCACATGTTATTTTAGTAACAAAGGAACACCACTAGTGAAAAGTCAAAGTAACCTCAACAAGTTTTTATTCGTTGTAATAAAATCAAATAACTACCTAGCAGTTTTTCACCCCCACAGTCCTTCTCTGTAGTCTCTACACTTCCGAGTGAGGGCCTGTACGATAATGACAATGTTGATAGTCCATGTGCTTGAATGGATCAGATCAATCAACTTCTTGTTCTCTAGCCACATCTAAACCAGTCTGAAAGGAGAGGATCCCAGTCTCTGTGTGATAAAATGATGGGGGTAAGGGAACTGGCAGACTTGATCTGATCATGTATTGGGAGAGGGGGGTTGTGGAAAATGTCAGGTGTGTCTGTGGTGGGGGAGAAGGGCACTGGATCACAGCTCCACAGGTGGCTATCTGAGCAGGCCGGGTCACAGGTGATGAATGACGGGCCGTATTCCATCATGTTGATACTCAGACGGGCTATCTGAGTGATCACATGATGTAGACTTTCTCAGCCTGAGAGAAGTTGAAGACTTCTTTGGTTCTGGGACACACCACTTTGTCATCTTGGCGGATGGACAGAAGGGACTGGAGGAGATAATGAGCAGAGGAGGATCAATTAGAAAAACTACCATTTATATGACAAACATCTTTAGCTCATAATCCTTGTAACAGTGTACTCACATTGTAGCCGTACACATATCCATTAGGCAGCATCATTGGAGGGTTGTTTTCATTCATGACCTCCCCAGAGATCTTACAGACTAGTCTGGAGTTGGCGCAGTGAGCCATGGGTAGCGGCTGGGCCAACTTGTTAAGGGATTTACTGCACACTGGGCAGTCGGGGTTCTTAGAGGTACCATCCTCCTTGTAGCACTGACTGGAGCGGGCGAGGAAGTTAAGGAAAATGAGTGAAATCATTTTTTAAAGTACAATGTGGTCGTAAGTCCCACAGCTGACAGCATCAGTGGAAAGAATAATACACTCTCTGTGCAAAGTCAATTTCAAAGGTTAGTATGAAGCACTGGTGCATTCTGGGTATGATTTGCATCTCTTGCAAAGGAACACATTTGATGGACTCCTATTTGTGCTTACTTATTTAAAGTATCCTACTATATTATAAGTAAAATAACAAATATCTGTGCTTATCATCTTCATCAACTTTAAAGTCAACCACAATCTACATCAGTCAGTAAAGAAAAAAGGTATAATTCTTGTCAGTTTCATATTAACATCTTTTACTCACAAAGGTTTTATGGCACTGAAAATGACAATTATAGTTTGAGGAGCTCAATCCCGATAAAGAGAGCGTAAGAGAGGCTACAGCGTGATGATAAATTACACCAAAGCACTAAAAACTACTGATAAAAGAACTGGTAACATCAAGCTTTAAATACTACAATCTTCAATAATTTAGCCCCCGTGCCCAGTTAATACTGAGTTTCAGTAGCCGTCCCTACAGAGAAATAAGTGTATGTTAAATAAATCGGTGCATATAAAAGTGCCAGAGGCTGGAACAAGCGTTATTGTCTGGAACAATTAGCATCTCTCACCCTTGCAATTTAGTTACATACAAAGCAGAAAGCAAAAATGCAGTGGCAGAGTCTACAGAAACTGACCAACTGCAAGTCATGTAGCTTGATGCATTGTGGCGGCCTTCATGAGGATCTGATTCTTTGCCAATTTTTTTTTTTTACTCACACTATTTGAAGCTAATAATCCATGTAAAATACTTTTTGCCTTTGTATTAAAAGCAAACAGACTTTGATGAAACAAATAACTCACTTTTGACCGAAATACATCTGTAGATGCACCCCCCTGCAGTTTCCTCCAACTAGTTTTATTCACGATTAAAAAAAAAAATTCTACAAAAACTTAGAAAGTCTGGCTGTAGAGATAAAAACAAAGGTCAGGAGCAACTCATAATTGTAAACACAGTATGGTAGGATACGGTGTCTTGATGGCAGACAGACCAGCCTGTAGAGTGATAGTGAAAGACAGAGTTGTTCCCCAGCTGATGCAGTCTGTAATTGTCATATCGAAACTGCTGGATCAGCATCTTCCAGCGGGCTGGATCCAACAGATCCTGGTGGTTTAGAAAAAACAAGACACAGAGCAGAGTGTTTTACAGTAACAGTCTCCTCAACACCCACTAATTTCTGGTTCTGAGAAAGCACATACAGCGAGGAGCAAACCACAGTCACCCAACTTGCCCTACAACGTGCTATTTTGTTTCCTACACAAGCCATGTGTACTCCACAAACATCTTTGACTACATTACAGTCAGTGGGGTGATGTAAACTGCAACACACAGCAGACCGTAGCCAAGTTATCCATGTCATGTCGCCAGGTTGTTCCAATCCCAGGGGCAAATTGTAACACGCACGCTCTGCCGGTGTGTTGCCCTTGAGAGGTTGTTTCACCTGTCCTCCGGAAATGACGCCATCAGGGTATTGTGTCATTTCCCTCTGAGATTTGGGTGTAATGTTTGATAACATCATAATGAAGTGATAACGACAATGAAGGTGAGGATGTTTTGACAACAAACACGGTGCACTTGAGGACAGCTGGGAGACCTGATTTTAACAACCTGAATAACTCCAGATCTCAAGTCCATATATATGGACAGACGTTTGTTTGAGCGAACAGTGATCCCCTTGCTTCCCTAAGTGTTTTCATCACAGAGACATTCGACAATCTGAGTGCATTTTTTAAATTAAATTACAGTTAAATCATTTTTGTTGGGCTGTAAGCTGTGGTGGTAATGTAATCCCGTAGGCTGACTTTATTAATACAGTGGAAACAGCCTATAGTTAACCATGACACTGATCAATCTCTGAGGGTGCTCTCAGACCTAGAGTTGTCTTGCTTTGGTCTGAATCAGGACCAATTTTGTTAGAAAGTTGTATATACATGCCTAGAGTTGGTTCATGTTCTCACAGCAGCATTTCCAAGCGGACCAGATCAAACGCCTTGTGTGAGAAAGCTGCTCTTGATCGGTTTGAATTTCCATGTGGGAAAAATCCAGGAAGTAACCAAAACGTTGAAGAAGAGAACACTTGCAAGATAAATGTGACGCTTTCTAATGTCACAATGGAGGGACAACTACGCAGGTTGATTTTAGCGCTGCTCATCGTGGACTATATTGCTGTCATTGTTCATTTTAGTCAAATCATAGAGTTTGCAAACGAACTTGAGTTCGATTGAACCGAACCAAACAGGGCAGGTGTGAAAGCACCTTTACATGGATCAAAAAGCTTGGGACAGAACTGTTCCTATACAAATGCTGTTTTAATAATTCACTTATAGTAATCAAGTAGTCCACTTACAGTATTTTAATATGCAAATTTAATTACAGCAATTCTATTCTTTTTTTATACTCCCATTACCCTTTGTCTCGTAATAACCCATCTGTTTCCAGCTAGCCACCAAAGACTGGTGCTGCGTGCATGATGAAATCATGACGCGATAAAGAAAGTCATTTTCTCTCAATAAAAAAATGAAGTGTCCTCCAAGTTTATGGCTGCTAGTGATGGAAACAGATGCACACAGTGGATGGCACCTGTGATTGAAGCCACCCTCATTATGTGTTTTGATAATGCCCAGTTATGTAATAAAACAGCTTTACTGCATTTTGAAATACTCAATAAAAATTCAGTAAATACTGAGCTGTCTGTTTCATTACTTTAAATTCATGGAGCAAAAACAAATGTACGGATGTCAAATAAGAAAAAATTTGACATCAAAATCAATTAAAAGAATCCATTTCTAGTGTTCAATTTGACCCTGACAGACGTGATCACTGTAAGAGGTTTCCACTGTATATAACTGTTTTCCCACTAGTGTAATATAAGGGGAAGGGAGGGCATTTGTCCAAAGATGTACTGATAACTGATCATAAATTTAACATTGAAAAAAGTAACTGTGATGATAATTTAGCAATAAAATGAGCAGCCCTACAAGCACTGGCAGCAAACAGACACTCAGTTCTGGCACAAGAAGCTGGCAAAAATGTGGCCACACTGGTTTGGCTCCGTCCATCTTCTCTGCTTGCAGAAATGCTTTTTGGAGCAAAGCACTGTTGTTGTGGTGCCATGATACAACTCTGTTACTCAGAGGAGTTTTAAATGGAAGTTTAAAAATAACAACACTGCTACTGAGAGCAGCTACTCCAGGACGAGTTTCAAGCAGCTCAGGAGGGAACTAAATTTATTTTACAGAAGGCGACAGACGCCCTCTAGTGGCTGGTCTGTTGCTCTACAACTGTCTTTGCTTTACATCTCTATTTGAGTGGTGTGTTCTCATTAATAACAAGCATGTTATGTTCATGATTTATCCACAGATATATTCTGTGTTCATCATGATGAGTGTATATCTTGGTTTTGGCATTGCCATGTGAAGTTTTGTGTGAATAGTTTACAAAATATTGGACACCCAGCTGAGTATACAATAATATACATTTGTTTGAAATGAGTCTGATCAGATAAAATGCCATTAATATTCACATCTGTACCCAGAAATTCTTTAGGTTTACCTTGTATGGGGAGATATGTGTATCTGATGGGAAGGCCAGCATGCCCATCACCTGCCGGACCTCATCCAGCTGTCCACCCTCCGCTTGGCTGAAGTGCTTCCTTGCATGTCTGAGAAACACAGAGACACATGAACAAGATCAGTAGGTGATACGATGTTAGTGACTTCTGTAGTGGTTAAAACGCAGAAGTTGCAGTCAGTGTGTACATTTGTGCACGTGTTACCTGACTGCATCCATGCGTTTGTTTTGTCTGATGAGTTCAATGAACTCCTGGATTCTCAGACTGAACTCCAGACAGCTCTGCCACAGAAACAGACAAAAGAAGTCAGTAACTTTAAACCACTGAAGAGCTGCAAAATCCTCACAGTCTCCATTTGCCCTTCATGGACCTTGACAACAGACAGGAAACGCGGATCTCTTTCATACTACTCCTGCAGTGATGGTAGATTCTCAAGATGCCTTTCAATATTTTATCACCCAAATGGATTTTTGGAACAGAAAACACACACACATATCCCACCACTTTGGCTAGTAGAGTTTATTAATAACAGTTGGAACTAAAATGTACCTGCATTTAGCAGTGAGCTGGAGCTACAACAGACCAAATTTCACAAGTGCTCTCATGAGAATGAAATCATAGACATTTTGCCTAGTGCTAGCATCCCAAATTTTAACTAACAATATGAATATTCTGCCATCTATGGAGTACAAGGTTGACTTCCAGTAAATAGTCACAGCTAACTGGGAAGCTTATTATGCCTTGGTGGAGGTCTACGCTCTACTGAGTACTTTCTAGTTTAATAGGATAATCTCAGGATTAACACTGTTACTTGCTGCCACTGCCAAAAGGGCAAAACACACAGGAAGACTAATTAAATCTTAAGAGGGCAGTTTCAGAGCACAGACAGTGTGGACACTTGTTTAGAAAGAGTAGATATATGCTACACAGAAAACCAAAAAGCATTTGGCCACCTCTGCCTACCTGATACGCTTCGGCTCATCTGGTCAAGTTATTGTTACTATTATTATTTTGTATATTTGTTATGAGCATGGCTTTTGTCATTTGTCAGGCCTTTAGGCTACAGTTCCCCCAAAATCAAAAATACATATTTGTCCTCTTACCTTTGGTGCCATTTATCTATCTAGACTGTTTTGGTGTGAGTTGCCGAGTGTTGAAGATATCAGCCATAGAGATGTCTATCTTCTCTTAAATGTAAAAGAACTCGACTTGTGTTGGTCAAAGCGCAAAAAACATGCATATGAAAAACTCAGTAGCAATGTGGAAACGCTTTTCTTTCTACCAAACTAAACCTGCCAACCGTATCACTGTGCAGAAGGGAGCCTGCATCTACTGCAAGCTCACCTAGCACCACTGAGCTTGCAAACGTTATAGCTCAGCCAAGGAGGATGACTTTAATGTTTACACCTCAGGCTGTCATGAGAATGAGCCTCTCATCCATGCGTAGTTGCATGCTTGGTCATGTGCAGTGATACAGCTGGCGAATATGGTTTCTATGAAAGTGCTCACAACAACGTCTGTAGATCATCTTGAGTAACCAGGTCATGATTTCTGGAAAGAGACAATGCTGTTGAGTTTTACAAATGTATGCTTTTGATGAGTTGACTGAGTGACTTCTAGTTCCTTTATGTTTGAGAGAAAGTGCACATCTCTACTGCAGATATCTCCAACACCTTCGCACAACAGGTAAGAGGATTTGGAGGTGAACTGTCCCTTTAACTTGGATTTGTGAGGTCAAATGTGACTCTTGTAAATGACCTACCTTCATCTTGCGGAGGCGTGACTTATTGTCATGGCACCAGGCTAGGCAAGTGGCCGTCTCCTGCCTCTCCAGAGACTCCTCCACCTCCTTAGCTGTGAGGAACATCTCAATGTTGACCAGATCCTAAACACACAGGTGAGTGGATGTGTTAATAATGTAGAAGAGAGACATCCGGAAAAAACAAAAGGTAAGCACAGTAGTGAACAAAAGATCAGATTCAGAAACAGTCAAATGAATTCACTTATCAAAATCATGTTACAGTTGTCAGAGTGACTGAGGTCACAACACACACAGACACACACATAATAAATGTGTATTAAGTTACACTGACAGTATGAATGACCTTAAGACACAACGGAGCATTCACACAGACAGTTACCTCTATACCGCTCTGTCTGGCCAGTTTAACAGCTGTGTTGTAGTAGCCGCAGCGCAGCAGATGCTCCACCATCATTCGGTCCATGCGTTTCTTCTTCCACAGGTTGACCGAGGCCGGCTGGTCGCTGCTGTGCTCCTTCAAGTGCTCAATGCGACGCTTACACAGCTTGGCACTCTCATCTTCTGCTTGGATGGACTCAGCAGCCTGTCGGACATAAACACATGAGATATTTACAAAAAAATCAATATGCATCATGTAAAACAGAAACACAAGTTCGAATTCATGGCATTCATTCTTAGATTTCCTAAAAGAGGGAGCAAGTTAGTTTTTTGAACAGGAAACACTGAACTTATTACAAACCTGTTGTGCTGCTGATTACTGCAAACTGATATTTTAGCCTGAGCCTCACACTGAAGCCAAACCACAAGGACTTTCAAACCTTGAACACTGTTCAAAACAGGCCAGCTGCTTCCTGTTCTATAGATAAACTCTTTATGTGATGGAGGTCAGTTGAAGCCAAGAGATCACACAAATGTAAAAATGTATTCCCACAGCTGCATGTTACATTTATATTAGGAAATGTTGTTTGAAGTGACAGCAGTGAACAGTGAAGAGTCTTTCATCCTACAACGCGTTTACATTCCTCTGTGCACTGTTGCGTGAAATTTCCAAATAAAATTGAATTACTTTGTTTTTATTTAATATGACATCTCTGGCTTATGATCCTTTTTAAGCCTTGAAATAAACTCTCACTTTAAGATTTCATTCCTGACTTTTGTGCCACTTTTCTTCTACACCAGCTGGACCGGATTTGGCTCAACATATCTGGGAGGGAAATGACTCCCACAGCCCGAGCACAGCAGTGTAGTGTCTAGTATAACCTCGCCTTCAACTCAGTGAGTACTGAGTTCTTATGTACCTGCTGAACAACACGTTGGCACAGAGGGAGAAACAAACTGCAGAATGTGTTTTGATCACTTGTTTTCTGTCGCTTTTGAAAGGTCTGATAGAAGAACGGGCCAGGCAGCATTCCACCGCCGACAAACACAATCCACCAAGGCCACAGTTATACCAGTAGAAAGAAACCACGGCCACAAAAGGTGCTTTTGTTAACAGGGGTGAGTAATGTGGCTTTTAACAGTTGGGTCTAGCTGAAGGGAGATCTTGTTCATAGATGAAAAACTGCTGGTACCAGGGTCAATACCAGTGCTTGTATTTTTTTTAAACTACTAGGGACTGAGTGAACATAGAGTTTTCCCTCTTTAAACAGAAAGTGTATGTACAGTATTTGTGTTTTTCCAAGCTTCTAAACGGGTCGCCATTTAGGATGATTTCTTGGCCTTATGCACACTAACAGAACAGAAATAATACATTTCTTTTCTGCTATATCTTCATCCATCCAAGGCCAGATTTAGAAAATAACCTCCAAAGTGGTTACAATTAAAAAACCTGTTCCCTGAAGTGTAGTATCAACAGAGACAACAGTACAAACACAGACATAATAATGGCAATAAACCTTCCACAAACATAGCTGGCATAGCTGCACCTGCCACCAATGTTGGGCATATTCTCTGTTGAGTCTGATCCTCTCTGTGATCAATATTTCGTACAAGAGCAGCCCTCTGAAAACTGAAATAATCGAGGCAACACCTTTATGTAAAGTGAGTTGATCAGTTAGAAATTAAAACCCCAAAACAAGCGATCACACTGAGAGAGTCAGAGGCAAAATACCTGTGATTAAGCACATCAGCACACAGAGGGTAACTGCCTGTATTAGTCACAAGTGTCAGTCATCCAACTGTCAACCATAATTAACTCAAAGAGAAATGATCAGACTGATCTGAAAACACTGCTAATTACATTAAACTTTCAAGTCTTTGGTGTGCAGTTGGCTCTTTAGAAGTTTTACATCCCAGTCCTTGTGCAAAATTGACCATCGTGGCAGTGCCTTAGCCAGTCTGGAGGGACATTGACTAACCAGAGTGTGTATGTTGTTGTACATACATTAGATGTTTTCATGGGCGTACCCAAATATCTTGGGAAGGAAGAGGAAAGGGGAGCGAGACACATCTAGATACAGGCAAGAGATGTGAGCAGATTATCATAGTTTCTAAATGTGCAGTGCAGACGATACAGATGTATATAACGGACCTGCCCTACAGACAAAAATCCACATCATCACAGCCTTGTGTCCAACAAATCAAAATCTAGACTTACAAAACACTCCTTAAAGACAATAGAGAGGAAACTGCTGCGTTAAAGTGTGCGTTTGTGTACATCATCTGTATCCCTCACCTTCCTCTTCAGGGCGCTGAGCTTCTCCACCACACCATCCAGCAGTGACACCACGGAGTCGACCACTGGGAAGCTGCTCAGCGTCTTCTCCAGCTCTGCGACAACCATCGTCACGTGACTCGTCTCCCGGTCGATGTTCTTCTGAGCCGCCCTGAAGCGTTTGTTCAGAGTCTCATACGGCACCTGCAATGGCAACGCCAAGGGCTGTTTACCTCAGAGTATCAGACATTCAGGTGTAGCGGTGGCAGAGAGCAACAGTGCAGCTCGGTACGATATCTCAAAGCATCATTAGTGAACAAACATAGGAAAACTCATTAACGTTTGGATTGTGGGTTTTTTTAGATGGCTGAGCTGTAATGGATCTTGTACAAAACAAAAAAACATACATTGTTGTACTATACTGAGTGAAGAGACTGCTGTACACACAAACAATCATATATTAACTAGGAATGAACAATCTATGCGAATAAATACTGATAAACTTCTCTTCATTACGACAAAATTTCTTTTCCAATATGTAAAATAACTTTTTCTCCTGCTGTTAATGTATCTTTCAAAAATGTCACCAGCAGTTGGAATGAGGTTAGCACTATCAGCACTGTGCCCTGTGAAGTGTCGTCTCGCAGCCTAATTTCATGACATTTCTGCAGTAAGAACTCCTCAACACTCAAATTAAAGCAGGAAGCAGATAACTGGCCCCTACGTCTACAGACTGCAAAAAACTCTTTCTTGCTACTGCTATGTACAGAGTCTTTGATCATTTCTACATTTAATTTCACATGCATTCTTATTTGTACTGTACCAACTAGAACCAACAAGATCCACTTATTCCCTACAAAGTTCCTGTTTTAAGTTTTCCTAATACTTTCTGTAACAATATCTTAATAATGAGGCTTTTGATGTGTTTATTATCATTTCATTGTTGGCCTTATAACTGACTTTAAAATGGAAGAATTTGTTTTCCACAGCCTTTTAGGGTTTATGGCCAAAACTAGGGCTGAACGATACGGAAAAATTAAATACCATGGTATTCGTGACCAAATATCTCTACATCAATATTGCTGCAATATTGTGGGGTTGACTGTTGTTGCTTTCATAAAATATTTACACAATATTCGATAAATAATAATCAGTAATATGGATAAAAGGACTAAGTGGGAAATGGCAAAGAATAGACCAGCTAGAAGAGGCTGCTGAGTTCAGAAAATGGCATCACTCTACTGTAATGCAGCTTTTAAAGCCAGGAAAAGACAACACTTAAGATTTTACGATATCCAAAACCTCAGGCGATATCTAGTCTATATCAATATTATATCGCTCTACTACCCAGCCCTAAACAAAACTACAATA
Organism: Epinephelus cyanopodus; assembly: GCA_026686955.1. Lineage (NCBI taxonomy): Eukaryota > Metazoa > Chordata > Actinopteri > Perciformes > Serranidae > Epinephelus > Epinephelus cyanopodus. The sequence continues at coordinate 11,049,601 of CM048923.1, forward strand.
TTATATAAAGAAGCTTCTCTTTTGTGTCACCATTACGAGCCAACATGGTTATCTTCTCCACATGAACTGTGCAAAGTCAGTTTAAACAAAGCTTGTATGTTTGTCTCTTGCAAAGGAAGAACAAGTCCAATAAAATGTAATTGCCACATCTAGTAAACGTTTTACCAGATAATATAAAACTTTATTTATCTCAAGGGAAATTTCTGTACAACAGTTGCAATCCAAAGAGAGGAGGGTAGACACAAATGGTGCAAATGTACAAAAACTGAGTAACAGTATGGGTGATAAATTATGGCAGGGTTGCGTATACCATATGTATTTTATATATATGTTTGTACAGTATTTAGACTGAGGTAGTTAGCGTAAAGAGTTCAAGACTGCATGATGGCACAGGCAGACTGTTCATGATTAGGTCTATAATATTTCTTTTAATGTGCCATTACTGCACATTACATCCCTACATGCTGAATGCTATGCTGATTATTAATCTATCACAACAGATAAATCTCACCTTGACCACAGTGAGGGAAGAAAAGCTCTGTATTCAACGAGATCTAAAGACTATTATCCCTGATCAAAGCAAACAGCGCAGTGTTTCCCCCCTTGTACTACAATACAAGATGTCTCCGCAGATACCTGTGAACCAGATTCATTTGACCGTTGTGGTTCCTTCTCTAAGATACTGCATATAAAACAAGAGGAGAGCTTTGATCCATTACGAGGATTTTCTTCTCCTCAGTTAGAGCCAAGTTAATTTCACAGGTCACTAGCATTAGACAGGAAGAGGATACAACAAAAATGTTGCTGCTCTGCAGGAATTATTATTGTTATTAATCGAATCTATCAGCTCTAATTTTGCCAAATTAAAGCCCAGAATGAGAGCCTTTAATTCAGATATTTAATTGCACCACAGAGCAGTTTTGTATGCAGTAGTAAATATTCATTAGTGTCCTGCTGACAGAAACAGAGGGCTTATTCTGTTTAGGCATGTGTATGGCCACTGTATGAGAGGGAAGAGGTGGAGAAGGCATTGGCTTTACATCAGTCTCCACCATGTTTTTTCCCCTGAGGTCTACATCAAGATCAGGGTTGGCCACTGATACATTCTACTGGTCAGTGTTTGTCCAGCAAATATTGATTTTTAGTGACACACTTGGCCACGGATCAACACATTACTTGAGGGGGTCGTGAAATGGAGGCTTCAGTAGCCAGATCCAGCAGATGGTGATGATTACACTAAGATGTAGAGAAAGACAAATCGATTCATAAAATATGCATAAAGCTTCCAGTGTATGCAAACAAGCAAGGTTGAGCGGAATAATGCAGCAGAACTAAAGACCATAGAGATTATGTGAATCATTTTATCAATAAGTCGTTTCTCAAATAGATTCTGAAGAATATGTACTACATTACCACAACATAAAACATTGATGTGTATAATATAACATTTTGGGGCTTTTGCCTTTACAGGAAAGTTTAACAGGAGACAGAAAACACAAATAAGTGAACATGATTTCTTTCTATTATGATTTTCCTGTACAGTTTGATAAAATACAAATATTCTCTCTTTAATATGACTGGCTACTCTTTTACAGGGTGTCTACAGGTTTCAGACAGGGCTGCACAATTATTCAAAATATTATCAAAATTGCAAGATGGCCAGGTGCAATATCCACATTGCAGTAGCTGCATATTTTTTTTAAATGAAGTGTAAAATATGTCACAACATACCACTAGAAATAAAGCATTGTGGTGCTACAGAGAAACTCCTGCCTACAAATCATATTCCAGACACAAGGGGACATTCTTCTTTGGTTCAAGCCCCTGCAATGATCCCATCCAGATCATTTTTTAAAAATATTTTTCTCAGGGAAAATGAAATGCATAAATTACCATTTTCACTAAAAGCAAAACGCATATCGCCGTCGCATTATCTGTTAAAGCAATATCTTTTTTTGACATATAGTGCAGACCTGTTATCAGACACTTAAATCAAAGGATCAATCAAATTTAAGTCAGATTTTTCTGACAAATCATGTCTTATTCAATCATTGCAGGTAAGTATAAATCTAAGCAGAAGTGAGTTAGGTTAATCTACATTTTGCCAACAGGTGAGTGCGAACATACAGTAAAAAGACATTATTAGGTTAAGTAGATTAGTAAAATCAGAATTGTGGACTTTTACACAGAGGAGCCTGATTCATTTTGACAAAAAGAAATTACAGCCTAATATCTATCAAACTGAATCTAATTCATTTTAATACTTTTAAAAGGACCAGCAGATGCCCTATTTTACACACAACCTTGATTTACTTGACAGCTTACATGTAAATCTGCCATGAACACACTTCAGACAGCCATTATATACACCAGGCAGACATTGTGTGAGTGGTTGTCTGTCATGATTTGTTGGGAGGCGGCTCATTGTGAGAGACATCCACCAGCACACGCCAAGCAGCGCACATTAATCATTAATGATAATCAGGATCACTATAATCATTAAATGGCTTGAGCAGGCTAATTTTAGTGAGGCTGAATGATGATTTTGTCTTACGTTGAATACAGACACATTCTCTCAAATATGCAGCATTACAATGTCATTTCACTGTGATGGGCCTGCATCTACAGCACACAGATTAACAAAGCACTGGTCACAAAGTCTAGCCATTTATGCATGTTTATATATACATTAGGTTAACCATTTTCTTTTGAGAGTGCTTGTGGCAAACCTTGAACTGCTCTGGGTGAAAATATTCATAAACATTAACAAGGACATAATATCTACCACATAGTATATTTTGTTGGTAATGCAGATCCCTCTGTGCCACATTAATTCTGCTTAATATAGCTCCAAATGTATTCAACACAGCTCCCCCCAGCAGTAGACTCCCATTTGATGCCAATTATAACCATCACTCCTGTCTTAAAATGGTGCCCATCATCCTTACTGCAGCATCCAAGCAAAGACAGACATACCCCTATACCACAGCCATGCTCTCCTGAACACACAGACGACTTAACATCGCCAACCACACGTTACATCCATCATGACAACGCCATGCCATTAGTTACCACACAAAAGCTGTCATTACATTGCTACTCACAAACGAGCTTTAACACGACGACGCTTTCTTTCTTGCTGTGTGAAGGCGGCTGAGCACAGGAGCAGCCCGGGCTTGTTTCAGCTCGTCTTTTAGCAGTGGTGTCGCAGTAACGTTATGTGGAATGGAGGAACAGTGCGTGTGTGCGGCAGCAGGCTGTGATTTCTCTCGCTGGCCATTTTGAAGTGCAGAGAGGCAGCAGCAATCTGATGACACTGCGCTAACTCGCAGGGCTGATTCTCTGCCTGACAGCGTAGCGTTACGGGCTCTACCCCTGTGATTTCAACCGATCCATCTTGCAGCCTGCTACAATTTGCATGCCCGACGTTACGTTATCCGGTAGGCTACCCCATCTTTTGTGACGATAAAAGTGGCTAACGCTGGTTTCACCACAGCAAGCTGGCTAGCAGGCCAATCACGCCTGTGAGCCATTTCTTTGACGCCGTGGCTGGTTGTTAAACGCATGAGCAGCCACGTTGTGACACATCTGCCTGTGGTGATGTTTATTAAACGTCTATATCATCCTTTAACTGAATTAAACCAACAGACTGTCAGGTATCCAGGTTAGCACGGCCATTAAAGTCGTTCACACGCGTTGACCGCACAGCTAGCTTACGTTAAATGAACGCAACGTTAGCTAACATATGTAGCATTAACTGACAGGTCATAACTCATGTCAAATGATCGTATTGTGAAAAACAACAGGGTTAAAGTGAAGCTAACAGCTCTGAGGCCCTCGACACACTTGACGTCAATAATATGGGCTCGTTAAAGGCAGCAGACACCCAGCTAGCTAGCCACCAGCTACTGTTACACATCGACATACTTCACCGTTGCCGTCGCTTTTAAAACACAGGTAGTTAGTGCACGCTGCTACCTGGCTAAGCTAGTCCAGCTAACGTTAGCCTCCCTGTCAAGCTCGCTGCTCTCGCTATCAAATGGACTAAAAATCCACATTTTGCAAACAGCGTCAAACACGTCGTGTGTTTTACACGCACCACAGTCGCGAGGCTATTGCTATGTGGCAGCTTGAGCTTTTGTTTACCTTCAGGGTGGGATATTCTTGGACTTTGAGAGCCATGGACAGTTGAGATGCTGTCTCTTGCACCGCCATCTTGGTTTTGTGGTTTTCTGGTGGTTGTTTGTGTTTTTTTTTCCGACCAGCTCAGAATGGCCTCGGTGCTCATTACCGCCATCTGCCGGGACGGTGTCACACCTGCGTCTGTGTCACGAGCTTTGTGCAAACACAAAGTCGTATCCAGCATATTATTTGCATACAGTCACTATGAGGCTATTGCAGACAAAACAATAACACCACAGGATACTGTCACTTTACCTTTATATAGGCTACTTTACTGTTTTACAAACTGTTTACTCCTCTGTGTATTTACTACTCATAAAGCTTAAACAGTTGTTTCACTCCTGTTTAGTTTTATTCATTTGCATACCACACAATTTGTATTTATCATATTTTATTTATGTTTTTACTTTACCTTTCACTGTTTTACAATAGATAGATGGATATACTTTGTTGCCACTCAAATCCACAGTCAACACTGCACATCAGAACGAAATTTCATTGCATTTGACTCACTGAATAAGCAGCAAAAGTGCTACTGCAAATAATAAAAATAACAATAAAAATGTACATATGCGTCAACTAATACAAGTCCATCGAGCTCAGACCAGAGATCATGTGAGAAGGGGGTTATCGACTGAGTTTTGAGTTGCAAATCCTGGCTGTTGTGCTCCTGATGGTGCAGTCCATGGTGACCATTCTCTCCAAGAGCCAAGAAGGGTGCCGCCATTATGTCTTAGTGTTGGGAAGGTTACTTGTGTCATGCAGTAGAGATTATTTGTAGCCCTGTTAAAAATCTATAAAGTAATGTAACTATTTTAATAACTTCATCGTAGTTATGTAACATCTTACATTTGATTACCTTTTGATTACTTTGATGTCCAGAAGTAGGCAATGCCAAAACAAGCCATTTCAACACAGCGAAAAGATGCAGAGAACAGAATGAATGTTATATTCTACATATTCACTTTTTACTGAAAAGAATATATTCAGCTGTAACCCATTTGTAATCACCATCATTTTGACTATTTAATGTGATTTAATTGTTAATTTTTTTCCCCCGGTAAGTGTGACCGATTACATTTATTTTGTAATTTAATTACATGTAACTAGATACATGCAACTAGTTACTCCCCAACACGTGTAATTTACTTTCTTATCTTACTATGTCATGATGAAAACTCTGTCTGTCTGTACGTCTGTTCCATGTTTTTCTTCTCACTGACTTGGTCAATCCATGTGAAATGTGGCACAGTGGTAGAGGCTCATGGGAGGATGCGAATGAAGCAATATTACATCAATTGGCCAAAGGGGGGCGCTATAGCAACTGACTGAAATTGCAAACTTTGAAGGAGCATATCTCATGCCCGTATGTCGTAGAGACATGAAACTTTGCACAGAGATGTCTCTCCTCATGAGGAACAAATCTGCCCCAAGGACCCATAACTTCCGATTGTATAGATTTTCTGTCATTTTGATTTTTTTTTGAAAAACACTTAAAATCGATCTCTTCCTAGGAAGTTTGACCGATCTGCATGAAACTAGGTGAACATAATCTAGGGACCAATATCTAAAGTTCCCTCTTAGCAAAAGTTGGAAAACTTACTAAAACTGAGCTTCTATAAGGCAATGAATATTGCAGAGGGCGTGGCTCATCACATAAAGGTGTATAACATCTCAAGGGTTTCACCCATCACCACACAACTTTGTAGGCATATGACCACACATAATCTGAGGGGACCCCTCCATTATTGACCCCATCAAACAAAATGGGGGCGCTAGAGAGCTAATTTCTCATCTAGGTCTAACCGCCATATCGATTTTTAATAAACTTGGTAGATGTGTAGAACAGGACGCCTCAAGGTGACTGGAGAAATTTAACTCTAATTGGCAACTGGGTGGCGCTATAACAACAGAAAAATGCTTAAACATGGCTAAAATGCAACCAATCGCTGTGGCTGCCCCTGTGGATCAATGTTTGACTTAATTTTTGGTATGTCTAAGTCATGGTATGGTATGCTATACATAATCATGGAAACTGTCAGTGTGTCTTTCTGTCTGTCCCAAGTTTTTCTACTCACTGATGTGGTCAATCTACTGTACTTTCAATAAAGTGATCATACTATCAAATTCACAAAAACTCTGTCTGGATACATTGCTCTTCTTAATGGGTTCATGTGACTATTTCATCTGCAATTTCCTATGACCTGTATCCCAAACACACACCATGTGAAACTGTACATGGGCAACTGTGCATTCAATGGGTATGAACTTGTAGATATTTAATGAGCACTTTTGGGGGATGCCTGAGGGCTAAGGTTGTCATTAAAACAACTGCTTATCTGTAATTGTTACACATATGAAAATAAAGAACATGGGCATTTCAGCTTTAGGCAATTTACCTGCACACTATGAATACTGCGGTCCAGAGTGGGAGTGCCTGTAAATGTTTCTGTGATTAAATAATGAACACACTGTCAGTCAGCGTCATTAATCGTGTGTTCTTGTACTCCTCAGGGCGGCTGTTTGGAGAAACCACCTAAAGCAGAGGTGAGTTTAAACCTTATCAATCATTACATTTACATATAACTTCATTTTACAGAGACAGTTCATCTCCAATCTAAACATATGTATTGTTCCTGTTACTCACAGAGCTAGATTTTTTTGGTGTGTGTTGCAGAGTGTTGGAGATATCTGCTGTAGAGATGTCTGCCTTCTCTCAAATATAATGAAATCCGATAGCACTGGGCTTGTGGTGCTCAAAGTCCCAAAAGTGCATTTGAAAAACTCAACAGCAATGTCTCTTATCAGACATCATGACCCAGTTCCTCAAGATAATCCACAGACCTTGTTGTGAGCAGTTTCATGTAGGATCAATTGTCTTTCTACTGAACTACACTCGTCAATCGTATCACCTCACAGAGGGAAGCATGTTGAGTTGTTCAGATGTATTTTTTGGCACCTTGAGCACCACAAGCTGAGTGCCACAGACATCTCTACGGCCGATATCTCCAGCAATCTGCAATTAACACCAAAGCAATCCACACTGATAAACAGCACTACAGGTAAAAGAAAAAATATGGATGTTAGGGTGAGCTGTCCCTTTAAGACATCAGTTTCCTGGTACCTAATAAGGCAAATCACTGCCAATACCAAACATAAAGGATGACAGGTGTAGGGAGTGCACTGCTGACACAATGACTTTTTAAAATGAGCAACATTAAATGAATCAGCAACAATTTCAGTGACTAATAATCACAATAATTGATTTAAGTTGTTGATAAATAAAGTATAAATAGAAATAAGTAATATAACATGTCACCTTGTCCTCTAAGATATTGTAATCAGTGATTTTGTTTTATTTTCTGATATTTTATAGACATTATTAAATAGCAATAAACTAAATTAATCAAATAGCAACTGATGATGAAAATAGCTATTAGTTGCTGTCCTGGTGTCATCCACAGGTCCAGTTATTCACATCCAAACATCTTCAAATCAGCACTGAATACAGTCAATAAAATATTTACAATGCAAAAGCAACAGAAGTCAGGAGATACAGATGTCAGAAATCAAATATCTGAGAGGAAAAAGCCTGACACTAATGGGAATGAGGAAATTTATTATTAGTTGAAGGAAATCCTGAATTTTTTGTCCATGTGGAGACAAATCTGGGGTAAAGTTCAGGACACACACCTGAAATTAAGTGATAAAACTATGATGGGAATAATAAGGCTTTTATTAATCATCACAATATTTCATTCCACTAAGAGTGACTGCCATTTTTCAGTCTACCTTCAGGTATCTTTTTCACTACATTGAAATTCGGACATATATTATAGAATTTATTTTTAGATATTCAAAGCACAGGTTACAGTCCGTAAGTACAAACAGTGCACCCCCTGCACCTGCTCCCTATCACTGCCACATGTCTTTTCCTGTGTGAGTGAGAGCATACTCTCCCCAGCCGCGGTGAACATATTGCCATTGGCCGCTGTCCAGCACCGGGCTGTGCTGATTGGCTGGCACGAGCTCTAATCGCTTACAATTGGCCCATTATCTGCTGCATGCCCCACCCCCACCCAGCTTAGGAACAAAGTGGAACAGTGGACACACAGAGAGGAAGGTGATGCAAGGTTTGTGATGCATTTTTGGCCCCCGTATCGAGTGCTTCCTGTGTGTAGCATGTGTGTGTAGCGTGTGTGGATGCGTGTCAGTGTCTACGTGTGCAGAAATGTGCGAGTTTGTGTGACAGCAGCGGCTGTGCGTGCAGCTCTGCACTGTGTGTAGGTTTTTGAAGAGATATAACTCCGTGCCAGTCCAAATAACGGGGGAATGACTCTGTGCATGTGTGTGTGTTTACAGTATGAAGGCTTGTTTGTGACTGTGTGAATATCAGTGTGTACAGTATGTGTGACAGGATGATTATTATTTATTGATGAATAAATTGGCAGAGGAATCGGTATTTCTGCATCTTTAATGATGGGTTTTACACAGAGCGGCTGTTGACTGTTGGTGCAATTTATTGAATCTGGAAAGAAACTATTTGTCTTTAGTTCAGTTTATTTATAAAATGGTCTTGTCATCAATTTACATCTTATGTAACACTTTACCCTGATGCTGATATACAGGATCTTACCACGCATTTTAAAATTTCAGTTCCCTGCTGTTTATATTGGGTTATGCAGGCACTGAAGTGAATATCCTCTGAACTAAAGGTGGCTGCACTCATCTGTCATGACCATGTTCATCAGCATACAGTATCAGTTTTGAGGAATGAAAGGGAAATATCAATTAATTTCAACCTGTCTCCTATCATCCTAAATTTGTTTCAAGTGACTAGTGACATAAAAATAATAGTTAGCATGTTAGCCGTTAGCCTAGATATAGCCGGAGCGCATAGTAGCGTCAGACCTGTTAAAACGTAAGTGAAAGGGCACACTTCAAGTGCAAAGTTAGTCCATTAAACAAGCTTTTTTTCCCACTAAGACCGCCTCATATTGTTAGGATAACTGTCAGAGAACATATAGAAAACGACATGTAAACATGTTGTCTTACCTCACCGGTGTGTGTTTTAACAGGTAGCTACATGTAGCTACATGCTAACATCAGGGGAACATTTTATGTTTCATTTCATTTCATTTATTTATACATGAAAGGAATTAAAAGTAACATTGTGTGTTACAGTTTAAACCAGGGAAGCACGCAATTAGTTGTCTAAAGGATTAACAGTCCGCCCCCTTGCTAGTCAGCACCAGAAATGTTATTTGGTTAAACCTATTAGTGTTTCATTCATGTACAAGGCATGTAACTGTCACGCAGCCGCCCACAACTAGTAGGCGCTACAGAGCCGTCAGACAGTAATCCCCCTTCCAGCGGTAATGCTGGAGTAGACTGGAGTTTTAAAACAGTACGGTGGGAAAGAAGTCCTCTCACAAAACCAGCAGCACTTTGTCTTTTTTGAGATGTGATATTATTTGTTAACTTTAAGTGAGTTGTTGTCAGATAATGTGCAGGGTTTACATCCATACCGCACGGAGCAAAATCATTTTTGTCGGGTAATCTGCAAGGTTCAATGTTCAATGCCATTATGTCATTAAACTCTATTTTCATTGTGGGATACTTAGAGTCCACTATATAGGGTATAGTCATTCTCACTATACATTCGGACAGCACTACAAAATGGCAAACTCACTAGTGGATTATATTGTGAGTAGTGAGTGATTTGGGACACAGCCTTGTTTGCCGATGTCGTTAACTTAACCCTGATTGTGGATCATATTCTTGCTGGAACATGCCTGGTTTTGTTTAGAAGCTTTTATTGTTGGTTTTTAACAAGAGAAAATACAGCTATACACAGTTACTCCTTGATTGCAAGTACACTGCTACATGTAGTTACAGGCTAACACCAGGGAAACGTGTAGCCTATGTACCTGGGGCAATGGCTCTACCTGGTGAGCTACTGGGTGCCCCAGTCCTTGCAACGTTTTTCTTCAGCAGAAAAGCGGTGGCGATGGGGAGAGCTTCATCCCAGTGCTTCATAAAAAAACATTTGTGGCACATTTTTAATGACATGCTGTGCGTGGGTTTTGCTCATATGACATCAGTACCCTGACATTAATGTTAGCTAGGTGGCTAAAGCAAAGCTGTGTTAACAGAAGGTTAACTACACAGTTGACAACAAGCTCACAACAGCACGGTGATAAAAGAACAACATTCATAAGCAACATCCAGTGTCTGCTGGCCGATCTGTTCCCAAATTGACTTTCCAGTCTTTGTTGTGACAGTAGACCAACTAAAGGAGAAGTAGTGACATCACCGGCGGCTTTCTGAAAACTTCAAAGATTTTATACAAGAAGAATTCAGAGTGGACGCACAAAAAGAGCGGAGTGCTTGGAAAAAAGAGGCTGAGTGCAGTGTTTTATCTCTAGGCAGCCGCCTGCAGCTACATACACTCTCCTCAATGGGTTCAACTGGAAAAAGACAGCGGTGCCGAGAAGAAAATGCTTTGTGGACACAGGCCCTCAGAGCAGACTGGGCTTTTTCAGGACGGGGGGCTTAAAGAGACAGGTGCTGTAATGGAGCGTTTCAGAGTGAGAGTGAATACAGGTGTACCAGCGCAGAAGGTATGAAGAAAATAAGTGTTTTTGGAACAGAGCTTGAGCTTTCAACAAGCTTATACAATTTCTTAAGGATCAATAGATAAGTATACCATGGCTGAAACGATTGATTATACTTTAATCTATCTATAGATATATACATACTTTACATACGCTTTACAGACTTGTAAGTAGCATCAGGCCGGCTCAGACCAGGGTCCTGCCCATCACTATTCATCTGCACACACTGTGATGCCACACAGCTGTTTCAATATCAGCAAAGTTTCCCTTTATATTCATTGTCTTGTGTGGCGATCAGCAGTGATGTGGTGGTTCACTTTTACACTGTGATCTGTAGCCTATAGTTCGGCTTTCTAACTATCTTTGTCTTTTTAACCTGTTGTTGCTGCTGAGTCAGTTTGACATCCTGGATATATCCTTCAAACACAGACTGTAGAACTTCCTCCAAAAATATAATAATATTTCTTCAGGGAGTGCAGTTAGTTACAGTATACCTCTGACCTTAAGTTCTTAAGTTCTCTGCACTGAACTTTATGTAAGATTAATGATTCCTCGTCCTTTTTTGCCACCATTTCTCTTCTCTAATCCTCCTCCTCCTCACCCTCCTCTTCCTCACGCTACCTTCATTACTTCTGATTTTTTATTGCTTTCCTTTTCCAATCCGCCTCTCACCTCTGCTTTTCCTCCTCACCTTCATTCTTCTCTCCTGACAACCTGCTCCATTCATCTCTTCTGTTTCTGTCCTGCTCCTACCTATACCACCTCCTTTCCCTCTCCCCTTTCCTCCCTCCCCTCCTTCTCCTCGACACATGGATTAGATTCTTCATGCCTGTGCCACCTATCTCCTGCTGGAGTCGATTAGATTGCTAGTTTCTCCAGTATTTGCTCTCTCCCCTGTAGTGGCATCCACATTGTTCTGCAGCTCACTGTCAGTATCCATAAATCCAATTTGCTGTGTGTGTGTGTGTTTCTGTGTGCCTGCATCTGCACATTTGCAGCCAGTCCAATAGTCACTGTGTGTTTCTTTGAAGCTATATTCAGAGCTGTGGTGCAAGTGTGCATCGTGTAGCTGTGTGTGTGTGTTTACATTCACATTTCTTGTCATGCATGTGTGTGTGTATGTGTGTGTGTACACGCTTGGTTGCATCTGCATGTTTTGCAGCTGCGTTTGAACCTGTACCACCGTGAGACAGTGCTTTTCTTCCCCCATGCATCTGCTTATGTGTGTGTACATTTTTTTCTCTTGTATCGTTGTACGTGTGCAGGTGTGTATCTTTGTAATTAAGTGTGTTTTGCATGTGTGTGTGTGTGTGTGTGTGTGTGTGTTAGTGATAGCTCTGGGTCTAGCTGGCTGTCAGTCTTGATAAGGCCAGTGGTTGGGAGGCGTTAGTTGGGGCTGCCGCTCGCCTGGCCTCCGCTTGGTGGATCTGCTGAGAGGGAGCTGAACCATTAGACACGCTGCAGTGACTACAGAGAGAGAGAGGAGGTGGGAGGTGGCGGGGGTGTGGAGATGTATGGTGAGGAAGGCGGGGATGGAAAAAGAGAGTGAAAGATGCGGGAATGAGGAGTGGGGGGTGTGGTGGGGGGTGATGGAGAGCGAATGAGATCGGGGGAGGTATTGAAGACAGAAAACAAGATGGGCAGATGGAAGAGCAGGAGGTAAAGAGATGGGAGGGGGGCAGCCGACAGAGGGTGAGGTGAGGAGCAAGAGGTGGAGGGAAAGGAGGAGGAGAGAAATTAAAAAAGAGGAAGAAAGAACAGCGAGTGTGGAGTGATAAGGAGAGGAAAGGGTGTAACTGTTAATGTCCACCCTCGCACAATATATGTGTGAATATCTGCTCAGTTTGCACACATGAAACACCGAGTGTAAATAAACAAAATGTAATATATCCTCCCCTCACTTCTTCTCTTTTATTCCTCCTTTTTCTCTCATGAGCAGCATTAAATATTCTGCCCATCATCACTTGTTCCTTTATTCCCCCGTCTACCTCTTTATCCCCCCCCCCCGTAGCTCGAGGAGTACAGATATTGTCCCCCTGCACTGTCTTCTTCTCTCACCGTCCTTATTTAGAGGCACCGAATATGTTTCATGTTTCCTCTATCTCCCGAGGAACATTTGTCTCTTGCGTGTAAGAGGTGGTCGCAGTGAATTTGCCTTCGGCCCCGTCAACCCAATAAATGTGTCTGTAGCTTCTCACATTCTTGACTCCAGGTTGTCAGTTTGAATTTGGTAAAAGGACTGAAGCCAGACCTGCACACTTTACCCGTTCCTTGTTGAACAATGATCTTATAGCGATACCATCCCCACATGTGTGGCCTGATAACAAGTACAGAGATATTTTTCAATTACAAATTAATAGGGTTGGACTTGAATATTTGTTCATTGAGTAGATATTTGTTTTTCAATTTTGGGATATGGATATTTTTATTTAGTTATTTTCTGCTAAGTGTAGGCTATCAGTGGAGGCGTACTGCAAAACATTCTTGCACTGTTAAAATGTGAAAATATATACCATGTCAGCTTGGGTACCTGACGTTTCAGTGTATGCCAATACTAAAAATGACAATAAAGGAATTATAAATAAATTTAAATCTTCTAAATATAAATCTCAAATCTTAGGCCCTGTCTACATATATGCAGAAATTCTTGAAAGCATTTTTTTTCCTACGTTTTGGTCACTTTTCCACATGCAAATTCTGACCAATCAAGAGCAGCTTTCTCACACAAGGCATTTTATCTGGTCCGCTTGGAAATGCTGCCATGAGAACACGAACCAGCTCTAGGCAATTATACAACTTTGTAACAAAGTTAGTCCCTGATTCAGACCAAAGCAAGACAACTCTAGATCTGAAAGCATCCTTGACAGAGATTTTTGAAAACATCTTCAAAAGGTGCAGGTTTTTTTTTTACAACTCATGTTACTTTGTATCTGTGTGGATGTATAAAACAGAGTGTTTGAGAAACGATAACATTATCTCCTCAATTTGTGCTTTGTGTTATGAGTATGTGCCAGAAACAATAACTTTTTGTGAGCCCTGATTGGTCTACTACCTCCTTACAATTTAAAACTTAATACTGCTGCGCCCATTCTTATCTGGTCCGCCAGAAACGATGGCTTTTGATCAGGCCCGGTTGAACCAGCAGGTGGTGGAACAATTTCGAGAGTGAGATTGTTGTCGATGAGGAGTGAAAGGAAAATGTTCACATGTCTAGAGCATCTGTGAGTTAGTGCCTCTGCTCTCATATGAAAGGGTAAAATCAATGGTGACTTTTACCTGTGCACTTTACTATCTATGCAACAAGAGATGATTGCAGATGACGGCTAATGCTGACAGACGTTTGGCGCTGTTTTTGTGTTGTAATGTTTATGGAAAGATTTATAAGACAAAGGTCATGTGGATGAAATCATTTTTAGAAAGCAGAGGTGGAAAATATCAGTTTATAAAAATATCTGTATACATCTAGACAGGACTTTAAATCTAGAATGCTGTTTTTGTGTCTCACAGCGCTTTGTCAGGCGTTGTCTCTGATTCAGAGCCTATTATTACGAGCATTTATGTAGGTCTATAATTTATTCATGAAAAGAAAAATTGTCACAAGCTGTTATTATGTCACAAACAGTGCACTGATAGATACACCAAGCCTTTTGGATTTTTTTTTCACAAATTACAAGACAAACGACGACACTGTGGAATAACAGAATCCTTCAGAATTAATGCCTTTAATTTAAACTGAAAGACATGTTACAGTGCTGTGTCACAAACAGAGAAGAGTCCTCCCCGAGCCATGGTCAGTTCCTGAGCTCAAAAATCAGAAATGAATCAGTTTAGCAATTGAATTTGAAGAATTTGTTCAGTGTAACACATCATGCTTATTTTGGAGAGATGTTAGGTAGCTGAAGTGCTCTTCTTCAAAAAGCAAGTCGCTGATACTTTCTGCAACATGCAGAAAATTCTGGTGTAGTGCCCCGTCACAAAGCTCCTAAATCCCATAGCAAACTATGGAAGTAGCTGTTGTGATTGGAACATTATTCACGCTCCACTACATGGGATTATCCTTGCCTTAAATATGATCAGAAACAGATTTTGTTGGACTGCTTATTGAGTTGAGGTTAAAAAAAAGAAAAGAAAAAAGAGGAAGAAGTCTGAACCTCAGAGACAGCTTCAGGTCTGTTCAGGGTGGCTGCCACTCTTAGCTGCCATTCAGAAGGTAACTTCAAGTCAACTTCTGCATATAAAACACAAGGGGTTTTTACCACTTCCCCCTTTGCAGCACTGCCTCAGACACAGATTTGATACTTCCCCCTTTGCCATTGTTCAGGGCTGCTGTGTGAAACAGGCATCTAAAGATGATGTCATGGGTCAGGCAAGCAGAAAACTGCTATGTTACTGCACACAAAATGAAGAATCACAGCCTCTAGTTTGGATCTTAAAGACACCCTCTGGTGAAAATCAACTTTTAACCTTGTTAACGTGTCCATACGGTGTTTTTAAATGCTACAAGACATATCATGAGCAAAATAAGCAGTGAATGCCTGTCTATGGCTGAACTGCAGTGTACCAATGACAGACTCATACGTTATCAACATCAAGAAACTGGTCCCTCAAGTATCATTGACATGCTATAGTGAACAGGGACTTCAGAGGAGAAACCAGGTGTAGCTATGTATCGGTATTTTGCAAGCTAAATTTCACTTTAAAGGTGCCATATGTAAGAATGTGGCCAAAACAGTTACTGCACTCAAATTCAAAATACTGCTGCGAGTCGTGTCCGCCCCCCATTCGAGCAAGTCCGGCTGCTGCCAGGATACAGCGGGGGGAGGAGCCGGCTGCTAATGCTATGTACTGGTACACTGCTAATGCTGCTTGCCGTGCTGCTAACATTTGTTTCTCAAAAATGTATGATCGAAAATGAATAACAGTTGAAAGTACTTGAAATGTCCATCCCCGTCTAGCTATGATGCTAGTTAGCCAACTTTGGCTAAAGCTTACCTGTCAAGGAGAAGAGCAGCCACTTCGACAACCGATTTCAAATTCTTCTTCGCTTTCAACCATCTCCACCGTTCAAAAGCATCTCCTATATAGACCCTCGCTTTGCCTTGAGTTTTGTCTTGACGTTTTTGGGAATTATAACGAGGTAATTTGGATTTAGTCACACCGTCAGCTATTGTAGCTCAGTCGTAACTACTGGTAACCCGGATGCTGACACTCTAGTGACTGTGTGACTGGTAGACGGCAGTGGGTGGCGCAACAGGCCAAAACACAAATTCAAAACATAAACATGATTTGCATACCGTAATTTTTTTTTTTTCAATGCGAATATTCTGGCTGTACTATTGTTGTCAGTGAGATCAGTATGTTATATGAACATATTCCTTAGTCTCTGTGACATATTAGGATGATTTTACGACTATTTGCTTTAGATTTCTTAGATATAGCTCCTTTAACTACAACCTGTCAGAACTTGTCAACTGACGATTGGGAAGCAAATTTGTTTTTCCTAGATGGCGAAGATATGACCCGCCCTTCATTGGTTGGGTTGGGTTGGGTTAGGTTTAGGCTTGAAGAGAATATCAGGGTAAGTGGGTCGAACTGTAACCATCCTAGGAAAAACAAACTTGTGATCAGGAACAAAATGTATCAGCAACGCATTATTGGCTGTGATGTCAAGCTGAAG
The DNA here is from genome assembly GCA_026686955.1 of Epinephelus cyanopodus. Classification (NCBI taxonomy): domain Eukaryota; kingdom Metazoa; phylum Chordata; class Actinopteri; order Perciformes; family Serranidae; genus Epinephelus; species Epinephelus cyanopodus. The sequence continues at coordinate 11,066,077 of CM048923.1, forward strand.
GCTCATGTTATCTATTATGTTTACACGCAGAGGTTTGTGTGTTCCATGAGCAGAGGGGCTGTGCTCGAACTGCGGCAGGGTGGCTGAGGTGTGACCAATTTGTATATTTATAGGCATTTTTTGACCAGTCTGCACCATAAGGACTAGCAACTATCATAATTTTAGAATGCCACTTTGAGAGACTTGTTGTGAAAAACTTTGACCCACGGTTAAAAACATTTTGGAGACGGAAAATTGGCGATGCAGATGATGAGGTAGAAGCCTGATGGTAGAAATTGTCAAATATTTTTTGTTGCAAGCCATTTTTGGATTTTGTCCGTATGAAAGAGGAACTATAAGTGTGCTACTGTTATTTAACATTCACTGTCTCCTAATATGGTGTCACTTGCAGCTGGTCTATGTCATGTAAGTGGGTTTTTTTGACACATGTTTTGCTTTAGCTCCAGAGTTATATGGGTTTCAGTGTTTACTTTTAGTTATGAGGAATAATTGAGTCATGTCTCCCCCACCTGGTGTAGATATCATTAAATGAACACACCTAGTCACAGTGGCTGCTGGTGCTGGTGGTATTTGCCTGCAGCACTTCACTACTGTAAGCAGCAGCCACAAAAACAGGCCAACTTTGAGCCTCACACTACATGTACCCATGCTGACTTCTCATTATGTATAATTCCCATCAGATTTCTCTGCTCTCTGACTCAGTGCCATCGTGGGTGAGGTAGGAGATGGTGACGAACCTAACAGCTGCAGATTCCAGTTGGATTATTTTATCAAAGAAAAAGCCAGAGGCTCAGAGCTATCTACTCTTTAAAGGGAGCCAGAAATCCTACGTACAGCCCCGCTTTAGTGTCTAAATAAAGCAAAAAAACAAGGAGGAGCACCATGCTCATTTTCATGCTCATATGCTGCCAGCCTCTGACTGCAAAAGTTGAAGATAAATGGTGGGGGTGATAACATACGAGTAAGGTCACGAGTCAGCCGATTGACAGTGTTGAAAACAACTGCTTCTCTGACCCTGCGCCTCTTTTTGGATTTGAACAGTTCGCCCACTGGCTGTCTGTGACATTTACCAATAGTGAGGATGTGATGTAACCATCATTGCTGTTAAACTAGGTTAGGCCCTGGCAGTTAGAGGGGCGTCTGAGGCTGCTTATATCACTGTGGTTATCAAGTGGCCAAGTGTAGATGAGAGCAATTGTAACATCAGCACTGCAGGAGTAGAGAGAGGCTGAGAGGGTGTATAGGTGCCACCCAGACCAGAGCAAAGACATGGAGAGGTGAGGAAATTAAAGTGATTTAAAACGCTGCCTGCCACATGCATCATGGGAGCAGAAAAAGCACATGCCACATAAGAAGGGTTAGTGCTCCAATGTTAAAGGGATAGTTTGATTTTTTTAAGTGGGGTTACTCACTTATGCATAGTCATGGTATGAGTTTAGTAGATGTCAGAAATGCCACGTACCCAGTTTGGAGAAGGAAGTAGGAACAAGGAAATTAAGCAATCTAGTGCTGTAGATGTGAGCAGCAACAAAGAGACAACATTTTATCCACCTAAAAACTTCAATATCAGTTTAAATGTACACCATATCTAGAATATTTTGATAGCTTTACCTTACTGTCAGACGTGATTTTCTGCGGGGAACTGAAACTCTTTTCAAAACCAGATTCCATTAAGAAAAACAGTAACTTAATACTGCTGAAAACATGAACTGTTGGTCTATCACTGCCTCTATCAGTTAGTTAGTGTTATTGTGTTACTTTGGTGTTTTTAATAGTTTGATTAAATTTACTTCACACAATAACACAAACAAACTAACTGATGGAGGCAGCAGTAAACCAGCAGCTCTTGTGTTTAGCTAAAAGTGTCAATAGTCAATAGTCAACCAAACAGTCGATCAGAAAGGTCGTTAGTCGGCAAGATTTCATTGGTCGCTTAGTCGCAGAAAAAAAAAGTGAAACTCTATTAGGAGCTACGCCTTGTCAAAATAAATCAAAACCTACATGACTGGACCATGTGAGAATTTAATTTGAAAGGACAGACACAGGAAGTGGCCACACTCAGCAGTCAGACAGGAGTCAGGTTACAAACCAATCACAGCCGACAGATATCTTTCCCTTCTGTAAATATTGAAGGCTACCCAGAGCTTTACATCTGTCCCATGGATGATAGGCCTACACACTTATAAACAGCTCCTGGAAGAAGATCAGCTCTGCACTCAGGATTTCAGGTAGGCAGCGGCAGATGTGAAGGCACAAGAGTAGGAGCCAGTGCCCGACGCAATGTTTTCCAGGCGGTTAAAGACGCAGCATGTGTACGGCCCCTAATTTCCAGGGCTGGTACCTGCAGTTATTCCACAGGCTAGTTAATATTAAGTCGGGCAGGAAATCCAAAGTGTGGGATCATTTTGAGAAGGTGAAGGACGAACCCAAGGTGATATGTAAACTCATCTTCATTGGTCGACTACAAACATGACGTATCATCTGAAACATGGAAGTAGCTACATGCCCATCAGCCACTTAGCACAATCATTACTGTTTTGCTGACAGCGTCAGTAACAGGCGGCTCGCTCAGTGTGTGACGTGCACTTGTAGATAAAATATAAGCCTATATTAATGAAGGTTCATTAGTACGGTTTTGTATTTCTCTGTAATGTAGCACAGTGTTGTAGCACTAATACTGACTATGGGTAAGTAACTCATATAAACCCACGTCAAAAATACGAACTATCCCTTTAACATCACCCTTTGACATCATCAAATAACATAGTGTTATGTCTGATGTGGCACCGGCTTTGTCTGCTCCCATTATGCATGTAAATATGGCAGGCAGTGTTTTTAATCATGAAATCACTTTAATCTCCTAACCTCTCCGTATCTGTGGATAAGTGCCTCATACAACCCACTTCAAAAGATCCAAACTGTCCCTTTAGCCTTTAGTACTCTACATTTAACAGTTAATGTATATTTCTATGGGAAATAAAAATCAGTACAAATTAATCTGGGTCTCAGATCAAACAGACAAACCGCTATCTGTTGCAAAGTACAAAAGTAATGACATGGAGTGTTGCACAACCCCCTCAAAATTCATTTACAGAATCATAGACAATGATTAACAGTTTCCAATTCATTCAATTTTGTCCATTTGTTTTATGGAGGCGAAGTGACTTCCTAAACTTTAAGCCAATTTCAGAACATCAATGATTTGTAACAGGGTAAAGTGTAAAAGTTAGTTCCCTGTCCCTACTTAGCATTCAAAATACATTTAAATATTCCATACCAACATTATTCTAAATATTTTGAACAGCCTGTGAAGTTTATTCTTCTGTCTAAACTTCCCTGGAAGCTGACATGTTCTTATACAAGATGAGACGTATCAAGAACCCCACGTGTTGATTGTCACAATATAATAGTCAGTATAGCTAGCAACAATTCTGCCCAATTCTGGCGCAATAACATTAGTGGTTTTTTAGTTCAATTTATGACCCATGTAGCAAGAGTTTTGCAGGGTTTTTTCTATAATATTACAATAACGACTATCACAAAGTACAAAGAGTTACATTACATCGAATACACTGAACTAGAATATTATCAGAAGCAGATTTTACCTGATAACTTGGGCGGTGGAGTAATTAATAAAAAGTACACTTACATGTCATTTAATTTAATTTTGTTTTTCTTACTCATGACCATATCACATGGTATTACATTAACAAAACAATGGCACACAGTGTGGCTAAAGTACAACCAATGTTCCATAAAAAGAAAGGACAATCTTCAACAAAAGCACCTAGTTTATGGAAAACTTTTGGCTTATCTGATTGTAATCACAAAATTAATTCAAACATAGATGGACAGTTTAAATAATACCTTTCTCTGTAAGTCATTTAGCTTACATTCTGACATTAAAACAAAATATGATGCTCATCTCCCACATGATCATCATCACAGAGGTTACAGATCCTCTGGTTTCTGTTCAGCTCTTTATATCTTCCAGTGACTTTAAGAATTCTGGTGTTATTCACTCTAAAATTACAAATATCCTGTCTGTACTTTTGGTTTTAATGCATCAGATACCCCTCCAGTTTAAACTCTTGTTTAATTTTCACATGAATATCACATGATGTCATACTTCTGACTGATCTTTTAGCCTCTTTTCAACAGTTTTTAACCAGTTGATGTTGTTACACATTTGTGTGAGTCAGAGGTGAGACAAGCCACATTCATCCAGTATCTGCTTAACCTGCAAGACCCATGGTGACACATACACACACGTATTATGCAAGCTGAGGAAACAGTTTAAATTATTCGACTGAGTTAAGTTTCTATACCCTCTATCAGCCTCCCCCAGTAGCCACTGATTCTCGTTTTAACTGCAATACAGAGTGGATATCTTCCCAAGTTCCCATAGACCAGATTACTGCAGGTTGTCAAGATATATTTTAGAAATTTGAGATGTAGTAACCAGCTTGTCCAAAAGATCACGTGTGATATCTGCAGGTAAATCAAGTTTTCTACACTTACAAAGAATGGCTAACATTTCATGAGAAGCTTGCTTATGCAGCTCCTCAATGGCGGTCTTAAATGAACCATTATAATTCAGGACGACCCTGAGATATTTAAAGCTATGAACAATCTCAAATTTTTCTCCATTACACACAAATTATGTGTGGCTGTATGTGTTTGTATGAATACTAGTGCAAATGCAGCACCTTTAACCTCATAGAAATTCTATAAGGGCAGTGTAATATTTAGTACTAGCTTAATGAAGTTTGAATTATTTAATAGTTTTTGGTAATTGAAATAACTTGTTTATTTTTAGGTTTAAATGTCCTGAATGAACACCAGCACACTTGGATGTCAGATCTGAATTTGTACAACTGTAGAAGTAAACTTGTAAAGTAAAATTGGAAGCAATTAAGTTTGGTTTGGAAAACACACTGATTAAAGTGTCAAAACAAGTTCCCGCTCATTACAATTAAGTTTTATGAGCTTTTTAATTGTTTTCCTGGTGTCACACAGAACAAGTTTTTCCTCTCTTGCTCCAGACTTGTAATTGCATAACTCTTCTTTCTTTTCTTTTTTCTCCTCCCTGTCGTCTTTCAGGAAACAAAAGATGAATTTTGGCCAGCGTTGGCTCCTCCCCATTCCTGCTCTCTCAAACACACACACTCACACTCTCCCTCCCCGCCATTTCTTTTACACTCTCTTGCCCTCCTATAAATGCAGCAGTGCATTCGGTGTGTGTGTGTGCACGTGTTTTTTTTCTCTTCAGTGACAGAGACAGAGGGAGAGACGGAAAGACAGAGAGATTTGCTGTAATAGAAAGTGAGAAAGGGAGGGGAGGGAGGTAGCTAGAGACGGCAGGGAGGGAGGGAGGGAGGGGTAAGACAGATAGAGAGAGCGAGCGGAAGGGAGGGGAGAGAGAGCGAGAGAGAGAAAAGAGGGGGAGCACATGTGTATGCTTGTCACTAAGGGGCTGGGAGAAGGACTAAGGGAAGCGAGGTAGCTGGCCACAGCCGCCATATGCTGACTGGATTCCTGTTCATGTCTGCTGTGTGAAGACTGTAGGTTTGTGTTGTGTGCTGGCCGGCCGGGGAACACACCATGGGAAGCTCACATCTCCTCAACAAAGGCATGCCTCTAGGTAAACAACTAGCACTCTGCTTTTATGTGGGAACTGTCTGAGAGTGTGTGTGTGTGTGTGTGTGTGTGTGTGTGTGTGTGTGTGTGTGTGTCTAATGTGTGTGTGCCAATATTTATGAACTCAGTGTACATTATTCTGCCTTCCTCTTCCCCTCCCCCTTCTCTCTCTTCCTCTCCCTTTTTCCGTCTCCTCCTCCTCCTCCTCTTCTTAATTCTCTCTCACTCTATTATCTTTTTTATCGCTCAGCCTTGCTCTGAATGGTTAGCCTTTTCTCTAGCTTCCCTGTGTGTGTGTGTGTGTGTGTGTGTGTGTGTTTGTGTGTGTGTGAGTGAAGCGGCAAATCTCAGCTATTGAAGGGCTGCTTGAACACCTCCATTTGTGGCGACAGAAATAGATCTCGCTCTCCTTCGAGGGCTAGCAAGGACATGACACATATTTCCCTTTTCATTGTGCTTCTTTTTACGGAGAGTGGTTGCCTTGACACACACACACACACATACACACACACAAAAATCACATGCATGCACACACACACACACACACACACACACAGACACACACATGCAAGAACTCAACTGACACACATTCAAGTATACACATGCATGCACGCAGCCGAATTCACACGCAGGTGACAGATGCTACTTCTGATAGAGGCTGGAAAAGACTGTTCTAGAAAATGGGATCAAGGTAGGGCTGCTGAGGAATAAGAAGGGGGGAGTTTGGGTGTGGAGCAGGAGGAGGAGGAGGAGGGTGTGAGGATAAATGATCATCCACCCTAAAGCTGAATCACATCTGTGGTCACCTAAATCTGGATTCGCGGAGCCGTTCCTCCCAAAAGAAAACTGTAGACATTGTAATCTGTGATGTCATCAACAGGCTGCGGGCAGTGTCTCTTGATGACATCAAAGATTAAAGTTGCAGCTCTGATCTTTTTCCTCCAACCCCCCCTCTTCTTTTTTTTCCTTCGGGAGTGATCTCCACATTCGCCCTAACTAATGCCCCAACAGTCTGAAGAATCCAAGGTCACGGGGGATAACGACTATGAATTATGTTCCAGGGATGATTGCCCTTTTTAAGATGCTTGTGCACAAATCACTGCCAATCAATAATTGTCAAACTCATCTGGTCACTGGATGTGTTTTGGCGCACAGCGGTGATCAGTGAACCTTTCAGAGCCGATTTAAAATCAGTTTGTCGTCCCCGGATGATTGATGGATGTGTTGATTCGTGTTTCGGAAAGGCAGGGGTGCTCTGATCCATGAGTGTCGAGTCACGTCTGATCTGATTAGAAAGGCCTCCATCACTGACACAGACACACACCAGTCACTCTCCCCTCCTTATGAACAACAGATCAGCTGGACAAAATACCAAAATGTGGTCTTATTGCTCAGCTGGAGACTTGTCTGCATTATTCGACCTGTGTTATTTGAATTTATAGAGCAAGCTCACAGGCTGATTAACAGGTAAAGTGTACCGGGGTTGTGCCTAATAGCTGCAGGCAGTTTCCCACCAGGAGGCTCCATATAGACACTTCATTATGTCAAAGGACACAGTCAAGGAAGCTGCTCATGTTGGGACACGCTGCCGACTACAAGTCATAAAACACACCTGCACGATGTGGACTACATATACACTGTAACAGCAATGAACCTGTTTCATCAGATCAATTGGAAAAATAAAACTTTCCATTAGCTTTACATGTCTAAAACACTACAGATCTGTTTTAAGAATGTTAAAGAGACAATGTGTAGGGTTTAGTGGCATTTGGCGGTGAGGATTGCAGATGGCAACCAGCTGAAACTTCTCCCAGTTAGAATTCCTTCAGTGTTCACGAGGTTTTCGCTGAGAGCCGAACAGAGGTCTTGTCTTCTCAAAAACAATCAGACCAGGGGCCTCTTTCTCAAAGAGTGCGTAGGATCTATACTAAAAATGGCGTGCGCCTAAAAGCATTCGACAGTTTCTACAATCAGGTCTCAACCTCACTATCTGTGTCACCGATTTCCTGTCTCCAAAATGTCCGTAAGCGTGGGTCAAAGTTTCTCCCATCAAGTCCGGTTTTATAGATGGCAACTTTTCGTGAGAAGTGCTGAACGCCTCTTTTAGGCCTCGTTTTGTGTGTACGCAATGTTTATTCACGAGACCCTGGTGTTCAAAGCTGGTGAAAACACTGGCTGAAGCAGTTCCACATTAGAAATCTGTGTTTCTCCAGTTGTGTTTGGCTTGCCACAAAGCGGCTGCCAATGACCCTAACTAGAGCCAGGGTTTGGTTTGTCTGTTCTGGGCTACTGTAGAAACATGGTGCAACATGGCTGACTCTGTATCTAGATTTGAACGGCTCATTTTGAGGTAACGAAAGCACTGTGATTCTTATTTTCAGGTGACTACACACTAAAGAAAACCCTCTAAATCCTTCATACTGGACCTTTAAATAGAGCTCCCAGGTTTTTAAATACACCTGTGCCTTCCATTATACCCTGGTAAAAACAGATTTTTTTATATAGCAAAGCTCCCATTTTAATTTCAGCTACCTTCTCTGTGAATGAGCATGTTGAGTTGAGCATTTGATTGAAGCAGGGACTCATAAGCTCGACTATTGTATAAAAGAAAAAGACACCTAAGCAGGTATAATTGACAGCGCTTGGAAATCTATAAAGCATTAAGTGCTCTGCAAAGAGACTGTGTGCGTTGACAACCATTAAAAGGGTTACTCTATTATATCTAATGCACACAAGAAAAAGCCTGAGCTTTGAGGGAAGCTGCAGTCAGAGATCTAGCAGCCGCTATTGACAGGCCAGGCATTAAAAGGCATGACGTGTGCAATGACTGTAAGCTAATATAATTAGTTACATTTAACTACCTGGAAACAACTGCATTTTTATTGAGGAACATAATTCAAAAAGGGAATGTAACTGAGAAGCATGGCAGTCTAGACAGGTGTCATCGTGTACAGGAAAACTGGTCTACAATGTAACATCCTAAAACAACAATTAGTAGGAAGACTGTAATTCAACTTTGTGAACGTGAAAGCATTGTTGTTACTAATTTAGATTTCAGCAGAGTCAGGTGAGAATGTTTAGAGACAGCTGTAGCAGACACTCTGCAAGCTGTCACAGTTTGCTCTGATGTCACATACAAATTAATATCTGTTGTCTGCGTTTAAAGGGCTTTTACTGCAATGCTTAATTCATTATTGTATCATAAACAGTGATTATTTAAAATCAACAGCTTGTTTATCACTAAAGATCTGAAAAAAAAGGTGGTAAACTACATGTTGTACAGTTTGTTCATCTGCTACTGACTGACTGACTGGATTAAAGGTGGAGGAAAAATCGATACAGCATGGTATCGCAATATTTTTGTGACGCACTATCGTATCGCCACACAGCTCCAAGTATTGATTTTTTTTTATCATATAAATTATTAATATGACAAATGCAAATGAAACTTAAGGAAAAAATGGCTAAAGTGAGATGAACAGACTGAAAACTTTATCTTATTAGATAAAACAGATGTTGTGATGTTGTAATATTATATCATGATATCATATCATGGATCCTTAATCGATAAATCTGTTTAAGTAATTTTTTAAAGAAAAAACAAACAAACTAAAAAGCTTCTTAAATATGAGTATATGATATATTTACTCCTCTGTAACAATAAACTGAATATCTTTGGGCTGTGGACAAAACAAGACGTGTGAGGGCGTCATCTTGGCCTTTGGGAAACACTGATCGCCATTTTAATCCATTAGAAATCAATCGACATTCAAAATAATCATCAGTTGAAGCCCTGTTACACATATATGAGTAAGTATAAAATACATCCCATTTAGGCACGCTGAATATTCTCAACCAGACACTCTCTTCACTCAGCAACAATAACAAACATTCATATTGACTAATAAATTAAATAAGTGCGTGAAACAAAAAAACATTTACCCACTCAAAGACCCCCTGTGGCTCCTTGGACGCCAGTTTGGAACCCTTAATCTACACACAATAAATGCCCCAGAGCCTTAATAATCCATTGATGAGGCACATTTGTTCCAGAGCATCCAAACTGACCCCAATCCAATTGAACCTTCAAAGTGATTGTGACTTTCTTCTGCATATTAACAGTTAATCCAATATAGCAGGCCGACGGCCATACAATAATCCAGTTAAGGCTCGTATTTAAATGCAGTGGTTCCTGCAGTGCGAGCATTGTTTAAGACTGCGCTTCTTAACCTTGCTGGTTCACGACAGCTTGCACATCTGCAGTGCCTACTGGTGACACCCATCACACAGGATATGCAGAGCGGTGAAGAGGTGTTTTCCACTTTTCAGGTTGTTAAATTTGCATCAACATCAGAAGCATGAAAAGTATTATTTTTCCACAGTACAAACTGCTACAAGATCTAATGAAATAATGATTTTCCGATAGAAATTATTTGTTAAATCATGTGGAAAGGCTGCAGAGTTTTTTCCTGTGACCCTCATGGACTGTGAGTCAGTGCAGGATTGTGTGGGCGGCTGCTACCTGCACAGCTTTATTGATCTGTTACTATAAAGCTAAAAATTATGCTTTCAAAACCATAACTGTCTCTGTTCGCCCTTCGTCTGATAAAAAAGCAAGTGCAACAGCTTTAAAACTGGAGAGATCAGTAAATATGCACAGAGGTGAATTGACAGAGCAACTGGAACTATAATCTGCATATTTAAACTCTGACTCTGAATTAGTCGCCACGGCTAATCTGCTGCCAAACATCGTTGTTGGCGTTCCCTCTGTGTTTATCTCCTCGTCTGTTTTGCTGCTGGTGTCTTTAGTGCTGGGAGCAAAAAGCTGACAAACTAGAACTGGTTTGCTGATACAGTACCTGGAAATTAATGCCTTGTATGTGTGTGTGTGTATACCAGTCTGTATGTATGTGTGTGTGTGTGTGTGTGTGTGTGTGTGTGTGTGTGTGTGTGTGTGAGAGAGAGAGAGACAGAGAGACAGAGAGAGACAGGGAGAAAGACGGGACCTGCATGGTGATCACTTCTATGTGTAAGCACTTGTATGTGTCATATATCACTGCATATTAGTTGTGTCAACCTGCATGGATTGGTTTGCTGAGTATGCACCTGTATTTCTGGGTATGTGGGTGGGGCAGTGTGTGTGTGTGTGAGCATATAAAGGAGGGAGGACTGGTGAGAGATATGTCCGTCTCTTCTCTTTCCCCACTGAAGTGCGGGTAGAGACGATAAAGAATAAGAGGCTGCCTGAACACTTTGTACCTGGACATTTAGGCGTTTTTTTTTTAAACATATTAACACAGCGCTGATATAAAAACATGGTATTTCTCATTGCTGGAGAGACAGACAGGACAGGAGCAAAAAAAAAAAAAAAAAGGCATGGGAGATAGAGAACGCCTGGGGACACCAGCCTGAAATGAGAGATGGAGATCTGAAAATGAATCAACAAGAGATGAAGGGATGGCGAGAACAACACTGAGGGGGTGACAGGCGAGGATACAGGGGGCTTTTTCACCACGCCATGTTGCTGCATGCCAGAAGAGCCACTGACATTATGAATCAGCCGTGCAGTGGTTGGTTGCTACAGTTGCAGGCTGCTGACTGATCGCAGGTGCCGACAGCAGTGCTCTCCTCTCTGCTCCCTGCTCTCTTGCACCGTGAAAAACACAAACACCGTATCTGAAATGTGAGTGCGTCGCGGTGCCGAGGTTCACTTTCAGTTCACTCGAGAAAAGAGGTTTAATTCAGGAAGCTTTGATCGTAATACATGTGAAAGGCCTCTGTGTTGAACTGAGAAGTGTTTATGGATGTCATGCTCAACAAAAATACATAAAGAAGGTGCAAGGCAATTTAGTATTACTTTCATTAGCGAATTATTTGCTTCTTGAAATTGAATTACTGAAAAACTGTGTGGTCTAAATAGTCAAATAAAAAACACAACTACGATTTAAAATGAGTTCTTAGTCACACACTATGAGATTATACAAAGACTGGGGATCTTGCAGGGTCAGTATTAGCAAAACTACAGCTAGATTTCTTTAGAGATAGTTTCCCATCCAGCTCAGGGCGAAAAATTGTACACCAAACTCCCTTTAAGAAACATGACAAATTAACTATTTTTTATGTGTCCACAAAAACACACAACTCTATACGCACAAGACAAAAGGCGTCATATGTCGATGGTACTCTTGTCAATTCGGCATCAAGACTGAAAAGTTACGATAACTTCAAGCTTTAAAAAATTACTTTGACTCAACTTATTGTTTCAGCTCAACAGTTTTTTTTACATTCCAGTGTTTGTTAACCAAACTAGACCCACAGATGTTCTGGAAATGAAGCCGCTGCTCTCAGAGTGTGTGGTGTGACACACTGATGTCGTGGTTCTGTAGCGTCGGGCCTTGCAGCTTGTTTTTGGCAGATCCCTCTCTATCGAGGCTGGCAGACTTCCCAGTGACCTGCACATTTAAAACACATGAAAATCGACAATCTCTGACATCGTCTCTGCTGACTGACAGTCCGAAAGCATTGTCTTGTTCCTCTGGGATGTAAAATCCAGCTGTTCTCATATGCCGGTCAGTGACAGCTGGATGCAGGCAGGCTGCAGGGCTTTCCCACTGGCTCGCCTGATTCAGTCCCAGCAGTCACTGGCAGATGCTTTTTTCCATCTCTAAATGTCAGTCAAACGGCTTTGGCACCATTTTGGTCTGATTGCACATTTTCCGAGGGACGCGGTTCTTATATGGGGGGATGTGATTTAGCCTTAAGCACATATTGCAAAAGCAGAGCTGTTCCCATGCAGATGGTTATTGATTTTAGCAAACAATTATCATCAACAAAACTTCCTGTTTTTCAATTTTTGATGTTGCCTTGGCTGCAGATCACTACCTCTGCACTGCCTCCAAATGTTTACCAAATACAGAAGTGAATCTGAATCAAAGTGCAGCTGAAGAGAAACCCTGGATAGATGGCGAGAGCAGAGCTGGAGCTGAGGCCCCGTTGGCTGTCGAGAGGCCTGTTTGCACTGTGAAAGCTCCCAGCAGTCACCCAACCCCGGGGCAATGGAGGGGGAAGAGGGAGGGAGCAAGCGGAGTGGAGTATTGAATATAATGAGAGCGGGAGAGCAGAGATGGAAGACGTTTCAGAGTTTGGGAACTGAGCAGAGTGAAGCAAATTATTTAATATAATGAAGAATTTAATGAGTGTTTAATGTGTCTAGAAAGCGAGAAAATACATTAAATAAAAAGAGACGGGGAGATAACGGCCATTTGAATTTGTTTGATTTAGGAATAGAGAGAGTGCATTAATACTTACAGTGTTGTGCTGAGCTCTGTGTGTGTGAATGGATGTGTGTTTTATTATATACAGTACTACTCAGCAGTCAGTAGTGCTGGTCCTCCCAAGGTCATGCTCGGTGCTGGAATGAGAGCTATTTCCTCCCTCGCTCTGACCGAGTGTGAGCAACAGAAATGTCTGGAATCTGTGTTACTCTCCAAAATCGCCACTCTGCTGCACAACTGATTAGATTCACCAGATTCCCTCATTTTGTGCGCGCGAACATCGTGGAGATCTAATTACAAATGCCATCTCTGACTCACGCTTTATTCTCAAGTGTTTCTCCTCAAATGGAAGCTTAGAAAAGTCCGCAGGCTAAAATACTGTAGAGTGCAGCAGCTACAGGCGAGTGTGCTGCTTATGATTACATCTGAGTTACAATGACGGTGGTGTTGAAAGCCAGTGAGTAATTTTTGCTTGTTGCTGAATTCCAATTTCTCAGCTATGCACCATTGATTTTGTATTGATGTGTAAGTGCAATGGCCTCCAGGCAGATCCTATTATGGAAAGCTAATGTTTTACCAGCTCACAGAAGGCACTGTGAACAGGATTTGAGTTTCACCTTATTGGTCTTACTGCGCTGTGGGGGCTGCTCCATCAGATCAGGTTTCATGCTGTAATTTGCAGATGCAGATAAGAAGACGATGCAGAGATTGAGCAATGGATTGTTGGCTATCAGAGAGCTGTAAAAAAAAAAAAGATTTTTATCATCCTTTGATTTTGTTTTAATAGTGAAAGCACACAGCGAGTGCTTTAATCTTCATACATTAAGGTTCAAGTTGTCAGTACTACAAAACGCTGTAAGGCAGAAACCAGGATTTTAGACATTCAGCTCACACTGTAACCCTTTCCAAGGACACAATACAGGCACTTAAAGTATTTATAGATACGTTTCTATGGTCTACCATACACTAGAAGACTCTGAAAATACATTTCAAAGACTAAAGTCTGACACCCTCTCACATCTAAAGACAATGTAAGTTTTTAGTCACACACTTAAGACTTTGCAAAGACTAGGGATTTTGCAGGGTCACCATTCGCAAGACTACAACTAGATTCCTTTTGAGATTATTTCCCATCCTGCTCCTGCTGAAAACATTACACCAAATTCCACAAGAACACATGTCTCCTGAGACACAAGATAAAAGGTATTCTTGTCAATAAGGCATCAATATAATCAATTACCAGCCTCTGTTGGTTTGCCGCATTATTTTAGTGGGAGGAGACTGTAAGAATGAGAAGTGAACTGCTTCAAAAACTGAGATTTCTCACGGAAACAAGTGCTGGTTGGTGGATTAGATACACGCTGAATGAAACACAGACTATTGTTCACTCCACAATGATTTTACCGGAACACTAAGATGAGAAGAAGACTGACTTAAGACAGCTTGGTCTGAGTTTTATGACCACCTTACACCAAACAATCTAGATCACAGGAGTGTGCACCAACTGAGGTAAAACTCATGACTGTATTCCAACATTGGAAATTTGTCTGTCACCAAAATCGCTCGGTGTAAGGCCGCCATTAGTTGCGAATATGAGGATCAAATCTGTAACAAAAACTGCAACAATAAAGCCCTGTTTCCACCAAACACTTTCAGTATGGTACCTTTGGAACCAAAAGTAACCCTTCAGACATGGTACCTAGACCCTACTGTTTCCACTGCAATCAATACCCTTAAATGTGGGCTGCTCCGTCCAGCACTCACTGTATTTCCTCCTTTATCAGTCTGCACCTCATTTATCGTCCACAGAACGAGGCTGCACACCGACATTTTTGAACAAAATAGAACAGGCTGCAGTGAGAGCCTCTCTCTATGGCATATCTAAAAATAGCGGGTTTGTGCATTTAGTCCTTCTCAGGTAAGCTCAGGGGTTTAGTGTTACTGGAGCCCACAGGAACGGCGCTCCACAATGCTTTCTTTTCTCTGAGTGAGGATTGAGATATATGCCGTTCACATAACAAACTTATTACACATGAACACTTGAAGATCCACTCATTACTTAAAGTGTCTACCATATAAAAACTAAAGTGATGGTCAAAGTTGTCACGGTGAAATTTAAGGTGTGTTGACTGATTCAGGTCGTCAACTCATGCATTGAGTAACATTACAAGTTAACGTTCCACCTTAAAAGTTGCCGGCAGTCGGCCCAGTGAATTAAGTTATTTTTTCTCAGACTCCAGCTGCTGCAAGAGGCAGCAAAACATCCTGTCATTTCATAGTTACAGTTTACTAATAAAACAAATCAGACTGCAGTGTTCACAGCTCCACCTTTTAGTACCAGATCTGTGTGTTAGGTGCCCCAACAGAGGGGGGACCAAACATGGTTCCACTGGTACCATCCACAACTTTTCACAGTGGCAACAGAAAAAAAAGCAAACTGAACTGAACTGAACCCTACTGTACTTCTTGCTGGAGCGGGGCTTAAGTAACAACCACATCCAGCCACAAATACTACAGGACGTGCAAATATCAGTGTTGAATTCCTGCTCCTACACGTATGCACTAACAACATACTCCATGGTTACAGTAACATGGCTCTGCCTACTCTCCCACGCTCCCCTCTACTGCTGCGTGAAACATGCAGGAGGAAGTATGTGCACACTGGTTTAAAAATAGCTCATAAGTATGTTGTTTACAAAAATCTTTCTATAAATTATCAGTGGGGCATACTTAAAGTATTCTCCTTAACAATCAACTGACCTTTCAAAAATAAATAATAGAGTGAATACAGATCCATCACTTCTGTTCTGAACGCAGACTCTGAATACCTCTATTACAGCCAAACCCTGAACACACTGCAGCACACTGGAGCATGAAACAGATATGCATGTAAGCACCGTATACATTATTTCCTCATGCATGCACACTGGCTCACTTAACAACAAGATAAAACCACTGAGAGTCAGTTCTTAAAAATACACCCCATTTTCAAGCCTGAGCTGAATCTGTTTAGATAAGAGTTTGGTTTCGAAGAGAAAGAGGAAGATCATCCATCTACATTTGACCTGGGGAAGTTTATAGCACATTTTTTTTCTCAGTACCTCTCCGGCTTCTTCTTCGTGTTATTCATGCAGTTATACTTTAACATTCCCCTGGGAGGTGCCACACAGTCCTCACCTTCTGGTCAGTGAGCTGCACCACTGGAGCAGATATAAGGAAAAATACCCCCCAAAAATAGCAGCTAGTAACTGGCCAGATGTAGCTGATGCGACATAATGTCCATACAACAACACTGATTTTTTTTTTTGATAGTGATATTTTAAACACTGATGCAAAACATGCGGCCTACAAAATCAGAAAAAGTGGTGTCTCCATTAAAAGTTTTGCACCAATGGTTTACATACAAGAAGAAATCAACCAAGTGCAGAGGAGACAGAGATACAAATGGGTTTTTTTTCCACTGCACCTATTTTGAATGTTATCACTCAGTTAAATGGGTGTTATCATCAGTGGTTATCAGCCTCATACATATGGGTTAGAAGGAACCTGCTACATCTACCACTAGGTTCAGAAACACCGTTAAAGCCCATTAATCAGCCTGTTATCAGCTGCCATCTGGCGCAGTTTCGTTAGGTTTCGCTTTCACTTTTGTTGAGGCATTTATAGGCTGGCAAATGTTCTTTTTCTAGGAATGGACTGACTACTACTCTCTACCCTACTCTCCCTCTATCTGGCAAGTACTCGTTGCCTTTGTTGGTTGGGTTGGTTAGGTTTAGGTTTAGGCGCCAACACTACAAGGTTAGTTTTAGAAAAACATCATGGTTTGGGTTAAAATAAGGATGTTTGTTACGTAAAATAACCTGACAATTGAAATAAGTTTGTGTTGACATTTGGTTTAACACAGGACACCTGTCCCTGAAAAGTTCTTTTGACCTGTCTACTATCTGGACCTCCTCCCAACACAGACTTTTTATACTAATGCTACGCCACCTTACTTCTCCTTTGCTTCAGCCATAATAACAATATATTGCGATATATTGTGATACTGAAATTAAAGGTGAGCTGTGAAAGATTTGGGGGGATTTGGTGGCGTTCAGCGGTGAACTGCAGAACTGCAACCAGTTGACACTTCTCTCAGCGACAATTCCTTCAGTGTTTGTTGTTCAGGAGGTTTTTATCGGAAGACTAATTGTCCACAGAGATCTCTTCCTCTTCAAAACAAATGGACCAGGGGATTAAAACCGCTAAAAACACTAAATAAAGCAGTTTCATGTTACAAATCAGTGTTTGGCATCTTGTAGACAAGTGGCTCACCCACAACATGCCATTGTGTGCCCGTTCCTTTTCTTTCATAAGTTAAAGCATGCTCACCTTTTTCTGAACCAGACGATCAGGAGCCACAAGTCATTGCATTTAAACTACAAATAAAATAATCGAGTGTTTAGTATCACAAAACATTGCAATACTCAAATTTATCGATATTTCCAACAGCCCTTGTTAAAACCTCTTTTCTGTAAACTGTTTAAAGGCCTTATTGGAAAAATATGAACTCCCTAACTGAAGCAAAAATTCAGTAGATAAAGGATGAGAAAACGGGTGAATTACAACATTTCATTACAAAAAAATTGACTGTAAAACACTAAAAAACAGAGATAAATGAAACATGCTGGTAGTCTGAGTGTGACTCCTGCAGGGACTTGTCCCATTATTTATTTGGCTCATAGACCATTTACTGAAAGCTGTTGAGAGTAGAGTGTTTCTCAGTTTCCCTGCCCAGGTTTTCCAATCTAATTTGAGGGTCTGGAGCTGCCAAGCTTCTGTCCACAAGTCTGATTCTCGGGGATCGTTGGCATTCAGACTGCAGAATGCAGATTCTGAAATGACTGGTTTAATGATTCAGCTACTTTCTCATGTTAGCCCATGCAACTGGAAAACAGTCTCAAACTGAGGGAACGGCAATAGTGTATTCATCTGAGTCGCAAAAAAAGTTTTAGGGGGGAATATTTTGAGTGAAATGACGGAGGTGGTTGCTTATACGAGATGTCAGCCTCCATGTCTCAGATGGAGAAGAGTCAGGAATGAGTGATGGGTACAGTCGGCATCAGCAATAACAGCCCAACTCTGCACTTATTCCATCGACAGTGTTTTAGAGAGCTGTCAAAACTTTGCAATGTCAAAGGGACCCAATTACACACACTGCCTCAGAGTTCCCTCTGAATCTACATCTGTCTGTCTTTTAGATGTCTTTGTTCTGTTGGTGTGTCTGTCAGTGATCTGAAATGATTAACCCTTCAGTTACCTGAAAGGAGAGACAAACCGAGAGATCCAAGCAGACTGCAGAGGGAGGAAATAGTGAAGGAGAACTAATGAATGCAACTCCCATCGACCACTGCTCTTGTTAAACCCTGTACAACGGCCCAGTAGTGAGGTCGTCGGGCTTATCTGCCTTTTTAAATGCCACTTATCCTCCTGTAAGGCCTGGCAGCACTCTCAGGGTAATGGCTTCATCTGAGGAGATGATTTAATAAAACATCCTTCAGAATGGTTGAAAGGGTTCACTCTGACTCAGTTAATGACAGATTTCAAGTCCTGGCTGTCTCTCATGACACAGATCTTACTACTTCTTATGAAGTGCTCTCCCTCCTTACCCACCTGTCCCTGTCTTTTATCATTTTCAGTTTCATTTTGAAGGATTTTAAGCTGGGAAATCCCTCTTTTCTTTTTCTTTTTTTTTTTTTTTGCATGGTTGTACATTTCAAGGTTCCCACACATTTTCATGCACACATTTCCAAACGGAACTGTATAGTACTCTTCACTTCAATAGGCAGTCCACAGACACACAGCAGTATGCCAAGCACCAAATGAGCTCTGGTGCTTGAATAGGTTCCTTTCAGGATTCCTAAAACCTTTGTGCTATCTAGCAAACCAGCCCGCGTTTCCACCAGTTTTGAGTTGAACCATTGTTATCAAGGATGTGTCATCAACAGAGGCCGTTGCACAATGCACAACGGAAGTAAACAGTGGGAGCAAGGCAAGGTTATTTATACAATTCAAAGCGCTTACATAAAACATCAAGAGCATCAAAACACGTGCAAAAGAAACACGCTATACTGCCATTAAAGCACTGAATAAAATTCTAAACAAGACTAAGATGGGTATAAAATACAAAAATAAAGGTTGCAGTAGTAGCAAAATTGTGGATCACATTGATTACATTTGTTCCAGTAATAGTATCGACCAACTATTAATGAAACCACTGCACGATGATGATCTTTCATGTGACTGCTCCACTGTTGCCTTTTCCATCCTCCCTTTCTAACCTGTAGAATATGACACGCCGGGTCAGGATTAAAAATTAGGTGTGGGAACCAAAGTGAAACTGGTTATGTGCTGGATGAACCTTCGACTAGCAGTTAAAAGCAGTTAAAAACAACACCAGAGTGCACACTGGCACTCACAGTGACGACTGAACGTCCAAACATTTTGATTAGCACTATCGTTTTATCTTTGATTCTCTGGTCATGTTTTATTTGGTATGTTGTCTGTGGTGTCTGAAACTGTGTCAATGGACGCCTTGTACTTTCAACGGCAAACCAAATCTGCCTATGGATACAAATAATGTAACCTGAACCTGAACCTGAAGGCTGCCAATGTCAATCGCTCAATCTTAGAAATGTGTGTATGTATGTGGGACGTAGGTATGGAAACTTTGGGATTCATAACCCTACATGTTAAAACACATTATTTTTCTTGCCCCACTTGCCTGGCGTCATTCAAACGTATCAGATTCAAACTATTCAAACATCATATAATCTGGCTGAGGCACGGAGGGAGAGACAAACACAGGGAGAAAATAAACGTATGTGATGGTAAAGAAAACGTCAAGCTTTTTTGCGTCGATACTGGAACTACACGTCAACAGCTACAGACAATAAATTTGCAGTTCTGTTTAATTACACTGAAGGTTGTCCACAAAGATTACTGTAACAATTAATTTAATTACACACAGCAAAAATTCTACGACTTTTCCAAAACATTCAAGAATTTTACTTCCCCTATGACTTTGCCAGGCCTTGAAAACTAGACTGTGGGATGCCATGACTTTTTCAGGTTTTCCATGACTGTGGGAACTCTGTAATTAAGTCTCACTGTCAACCGAGATTTGCTACATGAGAAAATGTTGAGACATAATTTTCAGCTTGCTATATCATAGGCAGCTGGACTTGCTTGAGTTTCTTGAAGATGTTTCGCCTCTCATCCAAGAGTCTTCTTCAGTTCTAATGGACTGCTGCAAAGTCACAGGTCGTAGGCCACCTCCTCTGTTACAACACCACTTATCACCCACCCACAACGCAGTCTTGAGATCCCTCCCCAGACGACTTAACACCCATTCTCACCTGGACCCATCTAACCCTAACGACACACTGGGTGGTGGGTCAATGACTCACATGTGACCTCAACGACTTTGTAAAAGTTCACACCCACACAGAGTTTAAATCCTGTGACTCCACAGCAGTCTGTTAGAACTGAAGAAGCTCCTTGGATGAGAGGTGAAACGTCTTCAAGAAACTCAAGCAAGGCCAGTTGCCTATGATATAGCACTTAAGATCACCATGACCTGGATGACTGAGAATCTCAACCGACAATTTTTCAGGTTCAGACTGCATGCTCAGTTGTTTTCTGATCAAGATTGCCAGTTTTTTTCCAAGTAATTGGTTCCCAAGACTCACTCTCAGTGGTCCACAGGGATGAGCACTTAAAGTCTCCATCAATATATGAGAGCGTAATTAAAACAATGTAAACAGAATAAAATGCAGAAGGATACTCCTTATTATCATGGTGTTTTTTGCCTCCTGATTTTCAATTCTATGGGGATATTCTGATTGTCTGAGGGCACTTTCATGTACATGTGCAGCCACCTAATCACTTTATCCATTTTCCCGATTCCTGCCCGTTTCAAAAAGTCTACAGACTTAATCAAAATGTCAGTATTAATTAAACCGAAACAAAAACATCTTTAAGAGTAATGGGGAGAAAAACAGCTGTGAAACACGACTACTTCAGACAGCTGCTTTCTCCACGCTTACTGTCACGGTTGTCATGGCAACTGCATCAGTCTGGAGCAGAGACATTATGGGATGCAGATAAAGCAGGACCCCATCTGTACCGAGGAGCAGCAGCGTATCTTTAGTGAAAGATTTCATAACAGTAAACAAATGGTGGAAGATTTGACCCTGTGAATTAACATATGCCTGAAGGGTCTAATAATAATAAATTACATTTCTTCCCGCTACAAGACTTACAATTTCTCTGAGGGAGATTGTTGTGGTACAGGTGTTTCATCCCAGCAATAACAACTTACACTGGTTAAATGTAATTCTACACTGCCTCTGACAATGACGACTATTTTCTGTCCATGTTACTCCTGTTCTTTTTCGTTCTGCTTATCTGACGCGTTCCTGTCTTTTCTTCTGTGTAGGCATCAGGCCACCCATTATGAACGGGCCCATGCACCCGCGCCCCCTGGTAGCGCTGTTGGACGGGCGCGACTGCACTGTGGAGATGCCCATCCTGAAAGACGTAGCAACTGTGGCTTTCTGTGACGCCCAGTCAACACAGGAGATCCACGAGAAGGTACAGGCTTAACTGGATCACCCACACAAACACACACACTGTCAGTAAGATCATATCATGCCCTGGGAGTATTTTCATTTGATATAATCTAACTGAAACGATTATATAAACTAAGGTAAGAGATTCAGCAAGCAGTTCAATGGAGCTTTTTGCTGTAATAGATAGATTTATGTAGAGATAGATGGTCTTTATTAAACTAAAAATCATCTACGTTTTTCGTACAGCAGCATCAGTTTGCATGAAACAAACAAAGGTACAAGTGGGTGTTCAACATGAGCAGCAGTGCTCATCACAGCTGAATAGACAAAGAAAAGAGCACCACCTCCAAATATCCAAAGCTGACACAAAAAACAGCAACCACTAGAGCTGCAGCCTGCTCATTTAAATTATTAGATTTAAATCATACGTAGTTTGCCATTAGAAATACACCAATAACATATTGGATGTGTAATAAGTCCCATGCTTCTCTCTGGGGACATTTGGGACGTGTTTATCTTGGTTTACAAGTCAGCATAGAACACACGGTTGTGTTTGCTCTATCAATAACAGCTTAATCCAAGCTCAACTTCAGTGCACAAATTTAGATTTGGAATCAAGACGAAAGTTTTACAGAAGCCTTTAAACCATCTCCTCAGAAATCTTTGATGCCACAGATGTTACGGTCTTGTTTTTACTAAGAATATTTTACCATCAACCAAACAAACATCAGTCTGATTACACTATTGTTTAAACTAAAGGCTGCAAATCTATCAGTGTTCACCAGTCCCTTCTTGCCTCTTAAACAGTATATTCAACCAACATTTTGATAAACAAGTGAAGTCTGATCAGGAAAAAAAATACTTTTTACTGTGTTCATGTCATTGAGTTGGAAAATCTGTTCACATCAGCCTCCCAGTTTAAGTCTGAGCTGGACATGTCAGGCATTTCTGACTGCGATAATATCTAAATGCAAAACACAATGTTCAAACAAATGATGTGGCTATGAGGCAGTGCTGTAGTCGAGACCACCTAAACCAAGACCAGAGCGTGTAGAGATCAAGACTTTGAGAGGCTGAGATCAAGTCAAGACCAG
Organism: Epinephelus cyanopodus; assembly: GCA_026686955.1. Taxonomy (NCBI): domain Eukaryota; kingdom Metazoa; phylum Chordata; class Actinopteri; order Perciformes; family Serranidae; genus Epinephelus; species Epinephelus cyanopodus. Next base: position 11,088,697 of record CM048923.1, read on the forward strand.
ACCAGTGCGAGTCACACAATGCATGACACTCTTAAGATAAAATGTGAAATATGCACACCACAGGCACTCCTTAAATTAATCTGAAAGATCTACATTCCCATAAATACACCCAAAGAAAACAAAGTAGACTCCTCTTTGTTCACCTTTTTTATCGCCACACTGTATATACGTGTATGGGTAAATGCACCATGAGAAATGTCTTGATAAAATAATGAAAAGGCATTGTAGAGGTGAATGTTAAGTGTGGCAATTTTATTGTTTCTATGAGCAAACCAATACAACACTAAGGAGCTGAAACCAACACAACCGTCTTTCAACACTACTTTTTTGGACAGGCAATCTAATGACATCCCTGCAGTTGTGCTCTTGAAATTAAATCCCACATCGTCTTTATCCGAAACTAAGACAAAGCCGAGTAAAAATGTAGTTGAGCCGGAGACAAAACAAAGAACTTCAAAAAGTGATCCTGAGACCAAGACTGACTTCAACATTCATACAATGAGAGAAGTGGGTTTAAACGTGAGCCCTTTTTACACAGAGATCACACGATAGAGCCGCTACAAAGTCCCTTCCTTATGCCGCCTTTGCATTTTTACACAGCACCAAATGACTGCAGCATCACTCCGCTCCAGTGTGTGATTTTAGACAGCATGCCTGCGTCACGGAATCAAAAGAGGCGTGATGAGCCCAACATTTAACACAATAGCCTCGGCCGCTAGTATGACATAAAACATATGTGTCAGCAGGGCTTTATAAACAATAACAATGGCAAAACATGGCAACAACAATCATTTACTTTCGCTATTATATGGTGGCTGATGTCATTTTCTGATCAGTGGGTAAGAAGCTCCTGAATCTCATTGTTTTCCCAATTTGCACAACCACTGCTCCTCGTCTTTGAGTTAGCCACTAACTGCTAACAGCTACTTTTTAAATCTTCTGCGGTGGGTCACATGCATAACACGTCACCAAAACGTCACACCGGTCCTGCCCATGGTCCCATCCCGCCGGCTGTCCTGTTTATACAGACACAATTTCAGCACTGTTACTACAGGCGAAACCTCTTCCTGCGTCTGTCCTTTCAAATTAAAGCACTGTACTATAGCCTGTTTACCTGAACTCGAGTGCAAAGCTGATCTTCTTCCTGGTGCTGTTTATAAGTGTGTAGGCCTATCGTTCATGGGACAGATGTAAAGCTCTGGGTAGCCCTGCACCAAAATGATGAACTTTTCCGTATTTACCACAGACTGATATTTACAAGAAGGAAGACAAGGGAAAGATATCTGTCAGCTGTGATTGATTGAAAACAATAATTTTGAGGACGCAAACAACGCGGCATGTGTACAGCCCCTAACACTGCAATATCTCTGCCTTGAACAGGCAGTGTAGAGTGGGCTTCAGTCTAATGACATAACGTGAGTGCAATATTAGCACCTCAACGTTCATCATAAAGAAAGACCCTGAGGTTGCCACATTAGGGCAACACTGGCTGCGCATTGAGGATGTGCAAAACTTTAATACTTGTTGCAAAAATGCAAATCACAAATCAAAAACATCAAAAGAACGAAAAAAGAAGAAAAGAAAATTAAAGAAGAGAGCAAACTTCAAATGTGGGTCAGGCTCGGATCTTGCCACAGCCACTATGGATTGTAAATGGGTTTGTATGTCTGGCAGGGTTACGTCTCATTCTGGGTGTCTGCCAGGCACACTCTCTCTGTGAGCGAGCTCAGTAGGCCACAGCGTGGGAGAAACAGATGGCTCTCCCTCACTCACTATTTATCTCTTGCTCTCTCTGTCTTTGGCTCTCTAGTAAGCAGCCACCTCATTGTGTAATTAAAAGGGCTTCTTTATTGTAATTGAACCGCATGTCATTTTCATCCTCTCTCACACATGAGGGGGACGGCTGCCAACGTCGGGAAAAAGATTGTGAGATTAACTGAGAACCAATTAAAAGGTGACTGAACCGGTTTCCACACACAGCCGCATACACACATCCGTCCTATTAGAGATTCAGTTTATCTGCTTTTCAGTCAAAATATTTCATTTTTCAATTAAAACAATGAGCCGTCCTCCTGATTAGGAGCTGGTGAGAATACCATGCGAGTCAGATTCCTGCTGATATCAGGCAGTTTCCTTCGATGCAGAGACACCTTATCTTGATTCCTGTGGTTGTGAAAGCTTAGTTTCCATGGTAATGTGCAGGAAAAGCAGCCATTCCACGCTGGCAGGGATATTAAAAAAACAGGATGTGAGAATGATATAAACAGCATAACCTAGACAAAAAAAAACCAACTGAGATACTGAGTTTATGGAAACACTGTGACTGTGAACTCAGTGAACTCTGGTGGTTGACACTGAAAGTAATTCCTACAGAGTCACGCTTGACTTTTGCTCACACCTACACAAACACACGCTGATGACTTGACCTTTACATTTTGTCCATATGTACTGTATGTACTCAAAGCACTATCCTGATATTCTGCAGACACTTTAATGTGTTTTATTCCTGAGTGTGTACCACAGACGTTAAGTAAGGACAGATATTTAACATACACACAAACACATATTGTTATATATCTATGACTTAAATAACTCAAACTGTGTGTCTACAGGTGCTGAACGAAGCTGTAGGAGCGCTGATGTACCACACCATCACCCTGATGCGAGAGGACCTGGAAAAGTTTAAAGCTCTGCGCATCATCGTCCGCATCGGCAGCGGCTATGACAACATTGACATCAAGTCTGCCGGGGAACTGGGTGAGAATAGACACACACACACACAGGAAATGAGAGTCTGTACAGGTCATGTGCTGCTGTTAAAATGTCAATAACATTAACACTCTTTACGTGTCAAGGCCATAAACACCATCCATTATCACCACCGTTCATCCGTGTATCTGTGGTAGATCATTTGCTCCCAGGCATGTTTAGCCACATATGACTTTCAATTACTCCCCGTTTAACTCCAGAGCTACTGATAGCACCTTTTCACAGCGAGCTGCCAGCTATTTATTTGTTCCAGAGCCAAGCTGAGAGTGCACGCTGGGCTGGTTAACTGGCACACCTAAATAGAAAAGAGCCATTGTTGATGTCACTGGTTGAACCGCTTCCTTCATTAACAAACAAAAACTGCTGTGTGGAAAAAAGGCCTTAATTCTAGCTGTTGTGATCGCACTGATTGCCTGTTTTGATTTGCATAAACAAGCTAAAAGAAACAAATACGCAGGTTTGTTGTCGACTGAATTTACTCATTAGTGAACAGTCATGGTGGAAGAATCTTTCAATTAAGTAAAAGTAGTCACTTGACTACCTCAGTGTAAAAATACTCTGTCATCAGTAAAAGTCCTGCAATTAAAATCAATGTACTGCTTTTAAAATAAAGGGAAACATTAGAGGTGAATTTTGCTTCCAGGCCATGTTTTCTTTTAGACTAGTGCAAAGACAGCCTGTGCCACATGTTTATTTTAGTTCATGTTTCTGTTCTGGAAATGTATGCAAATAGTGCGTATTTAATTAGATCATGTGTCATTTGCATATTTAACCTCCTGACATTCTCGGAACTCATCGGCTGCGATACAGCCTCTGGGGGCAGACCCCTGATTTTTTGGGCATTCCGGTTTGATTTGGGCGGAGGAGGCGAATTTCTGTTTCCGACTTCCGTTTATATATGTAAGTAAATATGCTGAACCATTGCGATGGATTCAGAGTTTGCAGTGACGCCAATTATGTTCCACCTCGTTAGTTCACCTCACGGACCGTTTAACCTGGCAACAACTGCAGCCAGCTCAAACGTGATTGGTCAATATCACGCGGACTTCAAACAGCCTACAACCGGAAACCAGGGCTCTGCTGCTCTTCTTCCGGAGGCACGATCTCCGGGGTTTGCCTACAGACTCTGCATTCACTGAATGTTCCCATCAGCCACTTAAAGCCCTGTCTCCACCAAACACTTTCGGTATGGTACCTTTGGAACCAAAAGTAACCCTTCAGAAATGGTAGCTAGACCCTAGTGTTTCCACCTCAAACAGTACCCTTAAATGTGGGAGTCGCCGGCAGTCACAGCTCCACCTTTTAGTATCAGATCTGTGTGCAGGGTACCTCAACACAGCTTGGACCAAAAATGGCGACATTACGGAACAGGCACAGTAGAAACAGGAAAAGAAGCGTACCGGACTGGACTGTACTACTTGGTGGAAACAGGGCTTTAGACACAAAAACATGAGAAATGGTGTCAAGGTTGAAAAATACCAAAGTACAGCACTTGACTGAATGTATTTAGTTACATTCCACCACTGCTGAACAGCTTATCTGACCGCAGTGCAAATCTCCCCCCAAAAGTTTTCTTCTGGGTATTGCCATGCTTGCAACAAGTCAGTAATATTTGTATTAAAAAAGTGAAGTGAGTAAATCTTTCTATTAAAATTGCAACAGTGGGAGCTTTACTAACGCTCCCTATCTTCTCCCACCGAGAGGCTCTGCAATTTGAAAGTTGCCAGTAGTGTTTGTAGAAAAAATTGCTGACACTGTGCCTTAAGTCTGCACTTTTCCACCAAAATAGCTTTTTACCAAACTTCATCAAATGGCCCCCAAAAAGCTATTACTAATCCTTATCTGCTTTCTGGTCCAACAGGCATAGCTGTGTGTAATATGCCGGCAGCCTCAGTGGAGGAGACGGCAGACTCCACGCTGTGTCACATCCTCACCTTGTACCGACGCACCACCTGGCTGCACCAGGTTTGTGTCCTTGTGTGGCTGATAAAGGGACTGAGATGAAGTGGATTTAATGAACTATCTCTGAATGTGTTGGCTAGAGGTGTACATCCAGTTATCACAATTTTAGCTTCGACAGTTACTGATAATTATCTACTGACAAAACAGCCAAATTAAAACATTTCATTTTCTTTAGAATGTTGCTGTATTTGAAAGACGTTGATGTAAGATGTAGAAGGTACAGTAAATTGATTTGTTCCTCAAATCAGTTATAAGTAACTAGTTAGACTATTTTATAATCGTGATGTCTGATATCTAAAAGGATTTAGACATTGGTCATTGAGTGCCTGGATTGTGTAGACATGTAATGTTTCTGCTGTCTGTGTGATAACTGCATGTAATAACTAACTGTTGTTCATGCCAGGCTCTCCGGGAGGGCACACGGGTTCAGAGCGTGGAGCAGATTCGAGAGGTGGCGTCAGGAGCCGCGAGAATCAGAGGAGAGACATTGGGACTTATAGGGCTTGGTGAGTAACAACCAATGACTGTATATTAAAATGGACAACATGTCTCCAGTCCTCATCCTCTCACTGCACAAATATAAAGCCAAAACATCCTCGATACAGCGGCGCCATTTTACACTGGTTACATCCTTTGGAGCCACAGTATCCAGTTACCGCCAATACAGCGTCTGATCAATCACTAGCAGCGCCATTGATCACAAGCGCACCGACTGATACTCACAGCTGTGAACCTCAGCCCTCCTTTTTAGAGCATCAAATAACAATCAAAAGCAAACCAATCAGAAAAACATCAGTGTGTTAACTACCTTAGATGACAGAAACTATGTTTGGGCTTCAACGATAAAATGCTGCTTACAATACAGTATAAATATTGATATTAATTAATATTAACCTAATAATTTATTAGTCACAGAGGACATTTTATTGCAGCATGAGTACTTTTACTATTGATACTTTAAGTACATCTTACAGCTACAACTAATGTACTTTTACTTAAGTGGGATTTTGAATGTATGACTTTTACTTGTACAGACAATTTTTAGATTGTTGTATTGATACTTTAGTTCAGTAAAAGTGCTGAATACTTCTTTAACTATGGATTAGCACTAAACTGAGCACATATCTGAGGCTGATGGAAAAGTCTTTAGTTTGGCAGATATTTGGTCATTAAAAAAAAAGGTAAAAATAGAAACTTGACCTTCTGGTGACGCCACAAGGGACTTTAGTGATCAAGGTAGGATCAAGGGATCAGATCAGATATTAAATTCTACCTGAGAGACGTGAATGTCTGTACCAAATTTCATTGTTGAGATATTTCACCAAATGAACCAGTTTGTGGCGTTAGAGTAAAAGACAGGGAATCACTTAAGTCATTAGTATTCATTTGGGGAACATAAATGTCTGTGCCATATTTCACAGAAATCTATTTAATAGTTAAAAAAATTCAGTGTGGACTGACTGACCGACACTGCTGTTGCACGGTTAATAACGGTGATTCTGCTCATTTTGTCTGTTAGAGGGTGGTCAGACTGAAGTTTTTAATCAAAGGATTTTTCTCTCCTTTCCATTTTCATTTTTGTCCTTAGCTCAGCTAAATTGGCTTCCTATGGAGTTAATGCCAATAAAATATAAGCGGATTAGCCAGGAGCAGAATGCAAATCTCTTCCCTGTACAGTCTGGAGGCTTTTTCAGTAATAATAAGCAGACGTGAGCAGCCGGTGAATTATGTAATTTGTGCGAGGCAAACGTCAAAAAGGGGAAAACTAGACACCCCGAAATTTATTTTTTTATGTCCCATTTGAATGTGTATTCAGGTGTATAAAATTTGTCTAAATGCCCCTGTGTGTGTATTAATTTGTGTTCCTCTGTGTGTGTGTGTGTGTGTGTGTGTGTTCATGTGTTTCTAGGTCGGGTGGGCCAGGCTGTAGCTCTGCGAGCCAAGGCCTTCGGCTTTAATGTGATCTTCTATGACCCTTATTTGGCTGATGGTGTAGAAAGATCCCTGGGACTACAAAGGGTCACCACACTACAGGTAGCACCACACACACACATGCAGATATGAGTGAGTTATTTTGGGAGAGAATAGCAGCCCTCTAACCGCGTCCAGTGCTTTTGTATTTTATTTGTGTAAACTTAAAAGACATTTTAACTTCAACAATTTAGGTTGTCCATTTCAATTAAAAATAGTGATATTTAGGAAATTCCTACATTTATTATTTTACTGTAAAGCAGACCAAAGTGACCAAAGTGGACTGTGCGTTAAGACCTGGGATGTAAGTCCAGGGGCCAGATGCATACAACTCTGTTGTACTGTGTGTACTCACAAAGACAGAACTGTGCATACGCATTTTTTTTTTTTTCCGACAGATTTATAAAGCTGTGTGTACGCCTGCTTCTGTTTTAAACATCTCAAATCACTGTGAGACTGGGCGCACCTGCACTCCCACATGTAGCTATAAATAGATGAAACGCTTAAAACACACCCGCTTGCATATTGACACTTCATTTGACCGCTCTTCGATGAAGACACAGTGCAGAAAGTGCAATTTCACCAACTGTTGCATCGGTGAGATTCTCCAGCGCTGCCAGAGCAGCTGTCAATATGCACAGCTGTGGCTATTTGTAGCATCTCTAGCATTAAATCATCACATGTAGACCTGTAAACATCCATCCAATTTCAACTGCTGATCCAAAGCAGGGTCACGTCAGCAGCAGGCTGAGCAAAATATTCCAGACGTTTCTCTCCCCAGTAACGCTTTCCAGCTCCTCCTGGTGGATACCGAGGTGTTCCCAGGCCAGATGAGATATGTAATCCCTGCTGCGTGTTCTGGGTCTGCCCCGGGGCCTCCTACCAGTGGGACATGGAACACCTCTAACGGGAGGCACCCTGATCTGACGCCCGAACCACCTCAACTGACCCTTTTCAACGCGAAGGAGCAGCTGCTCTACTCCGAGCTCCCTCCAGATGTCCGAGCTCCTCACTCTATCTGTAGCCCAGCCACCCCACAGAGGAAACTCATTTCAGCCGCTTGTTTCCATGACCTCATTCTTTCGATCATTACCCAGAGCTTGTGATCATAGGTGAGGGTTGGGACGTAGATGGACGGGTAAATCGAAAGCTTCGCCTTCAAGCTCAGCCCCCTCTTCACTACGATGGTCCGGCAGAGCGTCTGAATCTGAGATGTTAAAACTAACTTTACAAAGTTTAGGATTTTAGCCCATGTATAATAAGCATGGAATCAATCCAATTCAGACTAAATCATCTTTTTACTGAATAAATAAAATCCATTGTCTCCTTTTCTCTTTGCAGTCTAACACTGCTTTCTCCACCATCCACCATGACTAATGTGTTTTTACCCTCATGCTGCTGTGTCTTGTGTATGTAAGGAGTGACGCCCTCTTGTGTACATGCACAGAAAATGTGATGATGTCAGTATATATATAAAAAAAATATATATATATATATACTTTAATATACTTTAATACTTGTTATAGACAGTCAAACTGGTTAGTGAGCGACAAAAATGCAGAATAGATTTTAAATATGGAATATATGAAACCTCAATCAGTTGACAAGAGCACAGTTTGCATTTCAGTGAATCTGCTGTATAATAATATGATTATTGTGAAGCTCCTGCAGTGATCAGCTTGAGTGTAAATACAGGATTAATCTATATGTTTCTATATCTCTCCTCAGGACCTGCTGTTCCACTCCGACTGCGTCTCTCTGCACTGCAGCCTCAACGAACACAACCACCACCTGATCAACGACTTCACCATCAAACAGGTGGAGGGACGGCAACACACACACATACTCACACTTATGAATGAGCACATACACGCACACAGTTGAATGATTTATTTATCCCCACAACTACTACAAACCATGGCCATAAATATTAAAGCCGTGGATATCCAGGGAGGCCCGCTGCCTCCTGCACACAGATGAACGAGGTTCTCTGCTGTGTGCTCTGCATATGACGACAAACACACTCGGAAAATATATCTGTTTGTCCTTCATCTCCAGGGCTCAGCCCAGGGACTTTTCAACTCAAGACACAGGCTATACTTTAAAGTGGTTCTGACCTTGCTGAAGGAGGCAGGGAAAAGAAAACATCTCTGTGTGGATCAATAAAAAAAAATCACATATTTATTAATATGATTCATTTTCACAGGGAATTTCTGCACTGAGAGCAGAAAACAAGATTCATAGAATAAGAGCTTTCTAGGCTTTAATGTGTAAATCTGTTTGCATATTTTAAAACAATTAACTAATGGGACTAACAATTTATATATTAATAATCATGGAGATCAAACTGACAAACCGTTCGCGTTAAATGTCCTTACACTACTTCATATTCATATAAAATTTTAATCGGCTTTATCCTATTAGATGAAAGACAGACTGAATGTGTTTTCATGTGTGTTTAAGATGCGTCAGGGGGCGTTCCTGGTGAACACAGCCAGGGGGGGTCTGGTGGACGAGAAGGCCCTGGCTCAGGCCCTGAAGGAGGGGAGGATACGTGGAGCTGCTCTGGATGTTCACGAGTCAGAGCCTTTCAGGTAACACACTCACTGATTCGATGTTTTATTTTCAGATTAATGGTGTTATCTGTTATCTATCTGTCTGTGTAGCTATCAGCAGAGGCAGAGCATACCGTACTACTGACTACATGTTATATAATATACAACACCTAGAATTTAATTCCAGTTTTAGGAAATGCAAAATAAAGTGTTTTTTTCCACTAACATATTAGTGTATACAATTATTTTTCTGATTTCAGATAGAGAAATTTACCACATTCCTGACCAGGAACCCATCGTCACTGTATTCTTTAGCAGCTTAAGCAAATATGAATTATTCTGCATTCACATGGAATCAGGCGGAGGGTACACGTCAAACTGGAAATCATTTTATTGGATGAGAGCATGATGGTAAAATTAGGTGATGGTGGCAGAGCATGCAAACAGGCATTGCTGTTCATTCATTCATTCATTTTCCGTAACCATTTATCCTGTTAAGGGTCAAAGGGGGCTGGAGCCTATCCCAGCTGACATCAGGCGAGAGGATGGGTTCACCCTGGACAGGTCACCAGACTATCACAGGGCTGACACATAGAGACAGACAACCATTCACACTCACATTCACACCTACGGACAATTTAGAGTCACCAATTAACCTGCATGTCTTTGGACTGTGGGAGGAAGCCGGAGCACCCACGCTGACACACAGGAAGAACATGCAAACAAACAGAAAATTAAACTACTTAATTTAATAAGTATTCTATCAAGCAAACATGCAGTGGTTCTTCCTCTTTTAAAATGAGGAAGGATTTTTTGTTTCAGAGTTAATTGAACATTTCTGGGTTTGGGACTGTCGACTACACAAATCAATCTAAAGACATTTAGAGCCGAAAAATTGTGCATTTTTTTCAAGTTTCAGTCATTTAAGTCATTTTGAAGACTAAGCTATTAAAAACTTACTTGAAAAAACAATAGGCATCAGTTGACCCTAAATAAAACCATGTGTTGCAGCTGTGACTGACTGCAGCGTGTTTGTGTCAGTTTCAGTCAGGGCCCGCTGAAGGACGCTCCCAATCTGATCTGCACCCCGCATGCTGCCTGGTACAGTGAACAGGCATCACTGGAGATGAGAGAGGAGGCAGCCAGGGAGATCCGAAGGGCTATCACAGGTAACACACGCATTAACTATCCTCTCTCTTCTTTCACCATAGAGACATTTAAACGCCTGTCACACTCTGCCTCTTTCCTTCTTTTCATCCTCTTTTTTGTCTCACTTCTTCCCCCATGTTCTCCTCTTGTGGTTCCCCCAGTGGCCGAGTCTTTTTACCACTGGCCTGTTTAATCTTGTCTTGTTCTTGTCTTATTTGTGTCTCTGTAGAAACTGGGTTAATGAAATCACACCTGCTTTGAAATGTAGCGCAGTAACACTAACAAGATCCCCAGTGTGAATCGCAGAACAATAGACTATTCATTTGAATTCTGTTTTAACACTTCATGTTTCTCACATTCTCTCTCTTTTGTTTCTCTGTTTTTCAGGTCGTATCCCAGACAGTCTGAAGAACTGTGTGAATAAGGAGTTCCTCTCACAGAACAACCACTGGGCGGGAGTTGACCCAGCCACCGTCCACCCCGAGCTTAACGGGGCTTATAGGTAATAATCATCAGGATAAAGAAACCTGTTGTGGTCAGTGAAGTTTGATTATTTCCCCCCAAACCCGGTAAAGTGATTGATTGATACAGTGTACTGCAAATACAGAATGTGATGGTTAGAAATGCACTAACAACAGCAGATTGTTTTCTAAATGTAATCACTGATATACAGAGCATGTTACTGCTGTTCCTGCCATCATACCCACACAGCATAAGAGGGCGCATCAGTCAGAGTTTCTGATCTCAGCCAGGTTATAATTTATTCATCAGATTAGTGTCATCAGAAACAACTAACCACAGAGATCAACAGAGCTGCTGCACATTGATGTCAGTCAGTCAGGCCACAGCTGAGTTGTAGGGCCATTATGAGGGCTGTTCAAGGCATTTTATTTGATGGATCCTTATTGGAAATATCAAGCTTGACTTGTTTGTTGTAACCACTGAAGCTGTATTTAAATGTCAGTACAGCTGAAACAATTAGTCGATTTAATGGTTATTCTGCAGCTATAAAGTGCAGCAGGGAGGACGTGTTTTTTGTAGGCCGATGCAGAAGTTAGTGTCGCCCTGGTTCCCTCAGCAAAAAGCCAATGAGATTTTTACATTGGGTTTTGGATTATTGCAGAAATTAAATTCTGTGGAAACAAAAGTTCATGATGCTTAGACATCTTATTAAGCATGATAATCTTCATGAATTAACACTTTTTGAAGCATAAATGCAGTCACCAGAAGTAAGGCTATGCACAAACTACACCATGGTCACATAACACATGAAAGTCGTGTTCAGCGTCATTTAGACACTTCCTAGCAACTGCCTTTTTAAGAAAAATCTTCAAAATTTAGGAGTGGGGTATTTACTGGCGCATATTATGTTGTAGTACAAAACAAAGCAGTCGTTCCCAACTGGTGTGTTGCAGGTCCATTCAGAATGGACCGCAAGTGACTCGCAAACGTGTCAGTTTTGTAAAAATCACACTTTATTTTTCAGTACAGTAAATTTCTGGCCCAAAGCTTTAACTGTGAAGTGCCATTTCCTGCTGTAGTGTGAGTGACTAACAGACAGATACTTGACAGAGACAGCAGGCTAGCTCAACAACATGCCCAAACGCAAGCAGGACACTGAATATATTAACCTGCGTGGACCTTGAACTAATGACTAAAGAGAAATCTGGACCCTGTGGCTGGACCAGTTGGGAACCACTGTCTTAAAGCTTGTGTTAACCACAGACCTTATTTCAAACATCTAACCAAAAACCAAAGGATTAAAAGAAGCCTTTGACTTTGAAACGAGGGAACTGGAAGTGCAAATACGCTGACTCATTTCCACGTTTTAAAACTCATTCCTGCAGCACTCTACTGTGATAACTGATCATTTGTCCTTTCTTTTCAAGCTGATTATACTTTCACTGTTTCATATGTCTGTAAACTGTCAATCTGATGATGTCACCTTGAGCTCTGGGACTTTGTGATATTTAATTATGCAAACATTTAACTGAATGATTGAGAAAATAATTAGATTAATCAACAATGGAAAGAATAATTATCTGCAGTCCTAAACTTAAGTATGTTGTTGATGCTGGGAATGAAGTGACGCTGCCCAAATCCAATCACATCTTTCCTACCGTGCATCTCTTTCCATCACTATTAAACAAAGTACAACAGGGCACTGTACAGAATTTTATGGAAAACTACCTTTCTATATTGGCTTGGACACTACAATTTTTCTAATAAAAACCCTGTCATGCAAACAGGGAGCTTTAAGTGTTCAATACATGGACATTTTTCAGTAATACCAGTCTTAAAGAAAAGACTCTATTGTGCTGCAATATGGAAAGTGTAGAATGGAGTATTCATGACGTTTGACCTATATTTGGGATTTAAAAAGTCAGGATTTATTAGCCTCTGCTGCTTTAATTTACCCAATTATTCTGTAAATGTAGCTTTGTTTAGTTATAAATGTCAAAAAATTAATTGGTTAGTCTAATTTTAACGGGGGTCTACACCTCAAAGGAGGTCAAAACAAGGTCATGTATTTGTAATTGTAGTTTCAGCTGTACTCCGATGACTCAGTTTTGCTGTTCTCTCTCTGTCTCCTCTCCAGATATCCTCCAGGAGTGGTGAGCTTGCCAGCTGGTGGCCTCCCGCCCCCCGTCGAAGGCATCGTGCCCAGCGCCGTGCCCATTACGCACACCCTCCCGCCTGCTGTCACACACCCTCCTCATGCCCCGTCCCCTGGACAAAATACAGTCAAGCCACCAGAGGGCGACAGAGAGCAGCATCCGAATGACCAACTGTAGCCACGCACACTCACACACACACGCTTGCCTGTGTTGTCTGGCGACCGGAGGAGGAGGTTGGCACGGCAACCGGGATCATAGCGCTAAGTTCCCTAGTGACAAGTTGTTATCAGAGAGGTTCACAGAGTGTCAGATGGACAGGTTGAGGTCCCAATAACAATCGATTCACAACTCTCTGGCCAATTGGTTCCCAGCAGCCAGTTCACACTCCAAAGAAGAAGATGATGATAAAGAGGATGATGAAGAGGAGTGGATAGCTGCCAGATGCTCTACTCTAAGAGCAAGACAGTTGTCCTCTGCTCCAACCACAAGTCCTGAGAGAGAGTGTTAAGATCCACAGGTTGATCTTCACGTAACAACTACAGTATAGCCAGAGGAAGAAAAAAAAAAACAATAACTATCTGCTGATTTGGGAAGAAAAAAATACTGAAACAAATTCTGCTGTCTTAGACTGTAGTGTGTCCAAAGTTAGCGGGGCAGGTTTCATGTCTTTCTCTCTTTTTCTGTGTCCTTTCCTTAGTTTGATGTACAAGCAAAAGTAGTAGGTTATGAAATGAATGTAACCTGTCTGTGTACAGTTTTTAGACTTACAGCAAGAAGATACTGATATTTGTATTCCAGTCTTAAACAAGGTGATCTCTCCATGTAGCCAAACTGGTTTGAGAATACAATATCTGTTTTTGTTTCATGTGTCCCCAAATTAACAAGCCCCCCCACCCTTCCCAAAAAAAGAGGCAGCTTTTTGCACACCATCTCAGGAAATTAAGTTTCCGCAGTTGGTATATTATTTTTTAAATTTGTTTTAAACAAAATTCCTTTTTATGCCACTTAGTGCTTTTGTTTTTCTACCTGCTTGCCTTTTCGTGTCCTGCTACATTAGATAAAAAGAACTTTAACAAGAGCTAAAGTCGATCTAATGTTTGCTTTTGTTTGTTTCTGTTTAAGGGGCATGTGATTTTGCTCTTGGGACTTGTGTAAATGTTTGACCCAAATCGAGGGGGTTGCGGGAGGAAAGGCTGTAGGGTGGTGGCGTAATGGTATGCTTGGCTGGGACGACTTCATCCCTGGTCGCCATTTTGAATTTACAGAGTAGATTGATAGTAGGTTGGTTTAATTTGTTTAGAGGACAAAGCAGGTTGTGGAGAAGGCAATGCACTGAGAGTTTGTAGCAGCTCACAGTTTGAGAGACAGGTTGTCTCCTTCATGTCTAATGATCCAGTACTTCCACTATGACACACATTAACTGTCCAAGTCATGGAGCATGAAGAGTTCACCACAGAGAGGTTTACAAATGATGCACAACGTTGGTGAATCAGTGTGATGCTTCATGCTATGGATCTGTCAAATCCAGCAATATATACAACTGCATCACTTGTAGAGACGTCACATCCAGTTAAGGACAGTTAATGGTGACTGACTGATGAGGAACAGTTGTGTTCTTGAGGTCAGGTCAAACCACGTCTTCATGTTTTTGATCCGCTCCCAAATCTCAATGGCTTGTCAGTTTGATCAACTTTCAACAAAGACGTTTGATGATAGCATGTCAGAACATACGGATTTCTTTGGTCTAGTATCCCTTTAACATTTCATGCCGGGTCCTTCCTGAGTATACCGTTCAGCCGCCCTCTGTGGCCTCTGTGTCTATGTGTACATATGGTGTTCTGCCTGCCTGTGTCAATGTGACTTGGTTGTATCTGTGTCTAAAAAAGCAGCACTGGGAGGAGGGGTGGTGGCAAGTACTCTCCACAAGGCATCATTACAAAGACTGCCATCTAAATACGCAACTAAACACTATGTTAAAAAAAAAAAACAACTTAGAAACTTTGAATCTAAGCTGGCAAACTGGCCCAGTAATTCACACTTTTACTGGTTACATTCCCACCATGTAAGCAAGATGCTGATGGTGTTACATCAGCATTCAAATATCTGAAACTCTTCTTTCTGGAATATTTCTAACTGATTCCAATTCACGTGTTGTTGATGTTAGCAGGTCAGCTACGTGACGGTGCTTTTTGGATCCCCCTTCTACCAGCAGCTGAGTAGTTAAAACAGTTCACTGTTGCCTACCTGGTCTTCTTCATGGTGAGGTAGTAAGAGTAGCAATCAGGGATGGAAATTTCACTAGCCACTGGTGAGTATTTCTGAGCTCTCAGAATCTGAAGGGTACTGGGGCTGACATTTAAATATCACTGTCAGACAAGATCTCCAAAATGCTGTAATAGTGTGAATTTTACTCCTAATCTTTCCTCACCAGAAACCCTTGAAGTCGTGACATGAGGGAGAAACTCTTTGCTAATACTTCCTGATATAAACTGTAAGCATTCCTCACTCAACCCGATGGGTGCCACGAGTTAAAAACAACAAACTAGCTTTTAAAGTGTCGAGGTGCTCCTTGAAATTCCATCCCTGGTAGTAACACACAGTCCACTGTTGCCTACCTTGGTCCCCTTTATGGTAAAGTAGTAGGCGTAGCAATATACAGTATACATATTCTATATTCTACAGTAAATATCATTATTTTTGGTCAAAACTGACAACCTCACAAAGATATGTTTGTGACTGTATGCATTTGTATGAATTATTTTAAAAGGAAATAAACTGTGGAAAGGTGAAGATCATGTCTCATCCATGTCTAACCTCCATTTGTTTGTTTGGGGAGTTTTCTTTCCAACAATACGGCCTCACCGACATCTTGTTGTTGGCAAAGCCAGTGTATGTTTAAAAAGAAAACCCATCACCAAGCATTGCACTCAACCTTCTTTTGAAAGCTACTTTTATAGTTGCTGCAGGTATACAGAAATATGACGAAGCAAAAAATACAAAACAATGATAACACAGAGCCAGGGGATGGGGGGCTATGTTCTGATAAAAAAACTCAGAATTTCTGACATTAAAGTCTTAAATTTACGAGATAAAAACTCAAATGTGTTTTTTGATTAAGTGATTTTCTCAGAAATTTGTGACTTTAATTTCACAGAATCCCGAATGTTTTTCTCGCAAATTTTTGACTTTGTCATCTCAGGGAATATTCGATTTTTTTATCATAAATTTGAAATGTTTTTTTTTTTGTTTTTTTTTCTCGCATAAATTGACAACTTTACTCTCAGGGAATATCCAAGTTTTTCCTCTAAAGACTTAATATTGAGTTTAAGTAATTTTTCAAGCAAAAATTATGTTTCTAGCTTCTCAAATGTGAGAATTTGGTGCTTTCCCTTTGTTCTATATCATAGTGAATTGAGTACCTTGGGCTTTGGACTGATGGTCAGGCAAAATAAGACATATGAAGACACCACTTTGGACTTTGTAGTTTGGAAGCTGTAATTGGCATTTTCACTATTTTGTGAACTTTTATACATTTAATAAATTAAGTCATGAAATGAAATAATATAGAGGTTACTTGAAAATGAAAATATTGAGTCAAGTAATTCTGTTGTATTCCTATGCATTAACTATAAAAACTTTCTAGTTGTAGTTGTAGTTCTAGTAATAATCATTATGGGACTGCATTGTGAGACAACAATCCATCAACATACATAAAAACAAACAAAAATCAGCAATTTTAGCACACACAGATGTTGATCATGCTTAATTTTGTCACCTTTGCCAACACAGTATGTACTGAAAACACATTATATTACAGTCTTGTTTCACACTATTGTGCTCAACATAATAAGAACTTAAAACTGGTGCATTTCTAACTCCTATTTTGCTCAAATGTGGCCGGTTAGACAAATAACAATAATCCAAAACATGTTTTTTTTTTTGTTTTTTTTTTAATAAGTTCCACTTTTATACTTTTTACGGAATAAGTTTGGTTACCATCCATCAACTCTGAATATAAAGTTACTGGTTGATTCCAACAGATGTCACTAGTAGAGCTGAAACAGTCATACTGAGGAGACAGACATACAAACCAGCTGTAACAACTGAATCTGCAGCGGCTCTGCTGTTTGCATCTGTTTTCCAGTTTATTTATTTTTGCAATAAATCTATGTTGATCTTTGTGTGTTCTTCAGACATATACAGTGACATATACAGTGCACCTGTGCCACATTAATGCAGCGGATGTCAATACGTCTAGCAACAGCTTCCAGCCTGCTCTGAGTTATTGACAGCTCATAAATGAAGCCTAGAGACAAATCAGAGATCACACGGTAAGCACTAGGGCTGGGTACTGATTAAAAACTTACAATAACAGTACCAATAGCAGCGCCTTTAGTACATCGTATGATACCCAGAATGTGAATGGGCTGGTAGTGTAGTACAGACATACTTTGATGTTTTGGTGGCATCTCCGCATGCTTTACTGCAAACTGCGACTTTACCACACCACAGACCGTATGGGTTGTAGCACACACACACACAGTGACAGGGGTAACTGTTAGCATCACATGGCTAACAATACTGGTTATTAATGAGTTTAATGGCTGAGTCGAGCCATTTGATGTTGGTGTGTGTTTGTCTGGATCTTTTAATGTCTCGCTGCTGGATGCCAGCTGCTGCTGTGTTAACTGGGCAAATGCTGAACTGACCAGCACTGGAGGCAGCAGCAAGAGAAAGTTTTCGGATGCGGTGGGGTGTTGTGACGGTCCAGGATCAGACCCCCAGCCCTTAAAACGATCTAATACAGCCATTCTTTGACTCGAGATGTTTTAATACCACTTGGCACTGGGCTATTTCAGTCAATACCTTAAAAGGTAATGAGTACAGATACTCCGCCCTAATAAGCACCACATCATTAATATGAAATATCATTAACAATACATGAAATGGAATTATGATATATTAAATGTCTCTATACCGTTTTTGTTTGTGCTGTGGACTATCCATAAGAGCAATGTCCCCAGCATTGACTCTTGTCAATGATTTAAAGGCCTCAAGATGAATCAAACACTGGACTGAGAAAACGAGAAGTCAGGTTTTCGTCCAATCTACGTAGGTAGGTTTTTTCTGTAGAAATAGGATACAGTATAAATATTCAAGAATCTATTCAACAGTTTAAAGTTCAAATTATGAGTGGCCAAGTCTATTCTTCTGCTCCCTTTGTCTATTGGAGAAACAGAAATGGTTGTTAGCTGGTGGCTGCCAATTATGTGAGACCTCGTCTTGAACCGACTGCAGCTGACTCCTGACATGCAACATGGAAAGACCTCTGCTTCATTTCTTTGTCTTCTCTCTTTATCTAGCGCTCTTTTGCTCACTACATGACCCCAGATCTCTCCATCACACTCTCTTTTTCTCTTTGTCGCTTCCTCTCTCCCTCTCTGGTTCATCCATTCAAAGTTACAGCCACTGGAACAGGCTCCCCAGCAGCTGGAAACTCATGATGGTTTAATCTAAACCTCAGGAAGCAGGATGGGAACCAGATGCAGTAAGAAAGAGAGAAAACAGGCAGAGGGCACGTTTTATTCAGCCGGCATGGGGACCTCCAAAGGGCACTGTGTAAGGGGTAAAAGAAATGTTCATGAGGCTGCTGGGACTTTTAGGGAGGAAATTAGTGTCTGCTTAAATCTCAAGACCAGAAGTGTAAGTGCCGACCACCATCAGACTTAAAGGTTACAGTCACATCTTTCTTTCTGAACAGCCACTCAGCTTTCAGAGATGCTGACTTGTTAGGATCAGAGGAAAATTCTGGGAAAGGACAGGTGAGTGACTAACGCTCTCCACTCCTTCAGGAAATGCCTTCGAGCTGCCCTTAGGCAAGACACTTAACACTAATCTATGTTATAGCACAGTCCTGTTTTACAAGGTTCAAGTGGGAGAGTGAGGCTTTTTTCCTTGTTAAAGCTTTGGCTGCTGGACAAGACAGTATGAGGCAAGAAGGGAACAAAACCCTGTAAGTTTAAATGAAACAGCTCTTTGCAAGAGAGGCATTTTCCAAACAGTAAACTTATGAGAAGTTGATGAATAGTGGAAAAAATGGCTGATGGTAAAACTTGTGATCTTTGTCACTTCAACACACTGGTTTTGTTTCTATAAATTGTTCCAGTTTGTTTCGTTGCTCTAGTGACATAGAGGATGCAGATGAAGGACAAAAACACTCAAAAACAGTTTCTTATTGTTTAGTTTGTCCGACCCAGTCTCATTCTGAAGTTGTCAAATACCACTGCTTGGACAGAGATTGCTGTGTCAGACCTCAAGGAAAAACAGGCATCCTTTGCGGTGGTATAATCAGGTGGTGTCAGTTAATAATGCCACCCAACAGTACAAGTTGGAAATACCATCAGACAACAACGTAATCTAAGGAGCTAGAAAGTCCATATAGGGCGGATGGGAGGGGTGGAGGATGGATTCTACAACATCAGGCCATTGTTGCGTCCCATATAAATGCAGAGCCAAACCATGATGTTCGTTTCTTAACCTGACCATGTGCTTTTTTTTCCATGATGAAATAGATGCATGCAGTGTTTTACCAACACTGTAAGTGAATTTTGACAAAGACTGTAAAAATCTAACGAGCAGAAACTGTAGTTTGACACAAAGAAAAGACACAATGCATTTAACAAGCATAAACTGACACGCCGTCAGACTGCGTCAATGACAGATGCACCCAGAATAACTACTGCATAGTATATAGTTGCTAAAGTCCACTGACCTAACAGCAATATGTGATGATGGGTGTGAAAATGTGTTTGTATGTCACTCAAGCATGCACATTTATGTTAAACAGTCAAGTTCAGAATAAATGTCTGTGCACTTGACTGTGTCAAAATGTGTAATTTACCTGGAAAATAAATACAGTAAATAAATACAGTAAACT
This sequence comes from Epinephelus cyanopodus, assembly GCA_026686955.1. Classification (NCBI taxonomy): domain Eukaryota; kingdom Metazoa; phylum Chordata; class Actinopteri; order Perciformes; family Serranidae; genus Epinephelus; species Epinephelus cyanopodus. The sequence continues at coordinate 11,108,658 of CM048923.1, forward strand.
GTAACTCTGCTGGTACTTTGAAACAGAGGAGGAAACTAGACAGAGAGAAAAGAAGCCTGCTTTGTTGACAAGGATGATTTCTAACCATCTTTGTATTATTAGTAAGCCTTTAATACACAGGCAATTGGCCATTAGCACATTCATGAGAAGTCCAACAACAGTCTTTTACTGCAGATGTCAGTGACGCAGACTGGGATTAAAAGCTATTTTGGAGAGGAGACAGGAGCACAACAATTTACAGATCCTCCTTTTATTGTTTACAGGCGAGAACCCAACGATAGCAACAAACTGGTATGAGCTCATCTTGCTCCCAACCCCACACAGATATGACTGACTGTACTAAAGGCTGGCATTATTTTGTAATTTTATTCTTGTCAACAAATCCCAAGAGGGACCAAAGTCCTGTCACAGACAATTCTAAAACACGGAGGCTTCACACACATCTTCAACCCAACAGCACAGAAGATCTACACAATCAGCGCAGTTTCTAGGTGGACACCCAAGATAAGTGACACCAATTCAGTATCTGACGAAGTGTTTCCCCTTCTGTTTCTGAGTTATGGTGTGGAATAATGGCCAGAAAAGTGTTTTTGCAGAACATCATGAGGTCACACAAAAGTTGATCTTTGACCTTTTGGCTATAAAATATCATCACTTCATCCCGTAAGACATTTATGTGAAACTTTGTCACAATAGTAGTGTTTTAAATTTTTTCAGTTGTGGTTAAAAAAACATGTTCAATGAGGTCACAATGACCTTTAAACTTCTACCACCGAATTCTAATCAGTTCATTCTTCCAAGTCCACGTGGACATTTGTGCCAAATTTGAGGAGACTCCCTTAGCCTTCTTGAGATAGTGCTTATCTATCTATCTATCTGACAAAAATAAAAAGGTATGACAGGATAAAATACAGAAAAATTACAGTTTGAAATTTATCTTTCAACCTGTCGACCTCTGAATGCAGCTCCTATCAGTTCAGTGAGTTTCATACAAAGTCATACAATGAAAAAGAAGCTTCAGCTTTTTAGACCACACACTTGGATCACTTGTGATATGTTAACTCCTTGTTGTGTCAGATTCATGCACTCTGTGTTGAAAGCAGTGAGAAAGACATACATGTGCGTGTAATGCATGAGGTGGGACAAGGCTGTAACAGGAGAAGTAATCAATGATGGACACAAAGGAAATGGTTGGATTTTCACACTTCCTCTTTGCATCTCCCCTTCCTCTCCCTCTGCTCTTCTCACCTCTCCTCCTGTCACATCTCCTCTCACCTCTCTGTGGTTTCTCTTCCTGACATTTTCTCTCCTCTGTTTTATATACTGCTCTGCTCTCCCCCTCGACTATGCACAGTCCAAATAAAGCCATACAGAGGAACATTATCCACAAAAATGTTGTGGAATACAGTGGCCGCCCTAACATTCAGAAGGTGAGGCACCCTGCTGAGATGAGTTCCTCGCCGAATGCAGGATTTCCATTCGCGTTTGTTTCAGTGGCAGGTTTCAGTTTCCAGTGTGTCCACATAGTGTTTCATAGGGCCTTTCGACACTGCCAAGAAAAATGTCTGGTGGTTAATAAACACCAGACACGTGCTTGTAAATGCTAGCTGTTGCCTGAAAGGTGCCAACTCCATTTGGCTGCTTTGCCAGGTCACCGGTATTTAGTTGACGGCAAGCAAAACTGGTGCACTTCCAATTTGCCTGCTATACTGTCTCAACTGATCCATTTTACAATAGTTACTGGCCACCACTGTGTCACACATGTAGAAAATGTGTTGTGACATTACAGCCAAACTACGTCATTTAAAAGGATTGTAAAATGTCAACAGGGGATGGAAGTTACTGGCTAGCTTTTGCAGCGACTGTTACCAAGATGATGATATGGGAATACAAAAAGCTCCTGCGAGAGACTTAAACTCTTTGACTGCAGCTGTCGGTCACGATGTCAAACATGCAGGGTTTTTTGGATTTTATGCCTCTGAATGCCTCTTTCAATATTTGTGGTTTGAACAAGTCAAAAAGACTGGCTGTAACTCCTAAACTGGGTCTGTTAAAGTAGATTATATTGTTATCTCTGGCCTAACAGGTAAAGTAAGACCCATACGATGCTGGAAAACGCAGTGCAATAGTTTATATGAAAAATAAATAGAGTGCTGGATGGAGCCTGCGCTGCTGGGGAAACCGCAAAGAATCAAATGAGAGGAGAAAGATTATGAGAAAGACAGCTAAAGATACAAACTGAAAGGAGGGAGAAAAATATAAATGAGAAAAAGATGGAGAATGACGGAGATGATGAATCAAAGGCCTCTCCGCTGAAACAAAGTCTGCTCTGTTTTAATTTAACAGAAAAACACAATTTATCAATCGCATTTTTGACTCATTCTGTTTACATTTTTCAGCAGGAGTCCTGGTCACGTTTTCACATTTTCCCTCAACGTGTTGTGTGTGTTTGTGTGTGTTCGCCAAAGTTGTGAAGTTGGTGACCCAGTTTCTGCTGCCAGGTTTCTGGGGTTTTCTGTGGTTTTGTTTTCTGTCCACACGTGCCTGAGGTGGGAGGAGTTGACACTTGACAGATGCCTTGTGGTTCACATAAACACACACATGTAGAAAACACAGTTGTTGGTTCTGGTATTTTGCACTGTACACTTCCTATTTATTCATGACCTAAAATGTATATCATGTATATATATTTTCAATAATGGTTTGTAACATCAGGGTTTCGTGCTAAAATTAACACACGTGCATACTAAGATGTTTAGTATTCGTCACACTGTATCACTGCAAGGACCATCCCAAATCAGTACGTAGCTGCCAACACCAGAGCTACATCTGAACGACACTCGGCACAGGCTGCAACACTCAAACCAAGGCTTGGTTACAGCTGCCACTTCAATTTACAATACAAAGCTGCATATATCAATTTGTACTGCAGCGAATGTGATAGACAAAATCCCCAGGTTGGATCCCAAACTGGGATGAAAGGGATAAAATCACCACAAGCGCACAACGTCTCTTCCAATCCTGTCTGAAGGGAAAGGGTTTATAGCTGGTCAGAACTGACACGCTCAAACAAGGCGTGAAAGGCCCTCAATCATAAAGAAAACAGCACACACTTTTAGTTGCACTCTCCCCTCAAAGGCATTCATAAAGACATGATAAAGGCCCTGTTTAAAGCTAGTATTAACATACATCTTGGGTGATCAGATCACAAGTCGACAGCTTTAAGTACAGGTGTGAATGAACCAAATGCATCCTCAACGCATCTTGAGATCTGATCACTCAGACCTCAAATGGCAAGTGGCCACGTTCTTTCAGCAGTGTGTACGCTAATGTGTCCTGAGCCACACTGAAGGATTGCCTACTCAGCTGACCATGTCCATGCTTATCTTACTTAAACTATATGTTGCTGTTGTAACACAGGTAAGATGCAGCAGTGAAGGACTTCCCCAGAGCCGCTCTCCTCTCAATGAACGCTGAGTTCAACGTCTGCCCAGTTAGCACAAGCTAACACAGCAGCAGCTGTTAAACGGTCCTAGAAAACTCAGGCTTGACTTGTTAATAACTGTGAGGTGGCATGATGCTAATAGTAAGCAATGTAACTGACTGTGTGTGCGGACAGACTCTCATCAACTATGCCTGGTGCAGAGCTCACACTCCCGCAGCAGTAGTCTTCTAGCACAGGGGAGGCGCAGGGACCAAGGGGGTTTGTTTGATGAACAGGAAAAGAGAAGGGTGGAGTTGGGGAGCAAGGAAAAGCTGAGTGTGTCAATGTGCTGCATGCAGCTCTACAATGAAATAAGACTTCACCCAGACTGTAAGCGTGCTTATAGCATGACAAACCTCCCACTGGTTAAAAAACAGCGTATTTGGTCTTTGAAAAACAAATGATTCATGTGGTCATTTGCAGATAGAGCAGGTAAGTGAGATCTGTTCATTCAAGACGCAAATGGAGACACATTCTAATGCCAGGTGTGAAAAGATAAACATTGAGCTGCTCACTTGAGACCTGATCACCCAAGACTCAGGTCTGAACAAGCTCAAAGAGACGGAGTTGCGTGAGGAATGACAAGAGATCCTTTCTCAGCACACCTGGTCAGTTGCTGCATAAAGTGGGCTTTCTTGTATGACTATTGGTTTTGGAAAGTTACCATAAGTGTCCAATATGACCCCCGAAATCTGACAGTGGAAATATATGGGGGAATAATTGCTCATTCAAACACTGATGAAACACACTGACTGCTCTGTGGCCCTCTCACGTCTGCTATTGTCATGGTTTTGTCAGAGATTTTCAAAAACAAAACTTCAACCTAAAACTCTGAAACTCTGGAGCAGAGCTCTTTCTTCATATGTTGACTGGAGTCGGACCATTAGCTCATCCCCTCATAACAGCAAACATTCTGCCAGTGACTGGGATGTATTATAACTTTACATGAGCTTCAAAGGCATTTTACTTACTTGCAGCTTAACCCACGCCTCAAAACAAAAGCCTGTTTTCACAGACGTTCTTTGTCTTTTCAAAGTAAAACAACACAAGCCTTGTTCAACTGAATCCCAACCAGGATATTTCCAAGAAACATTTAACCATCTGCAGAAGCGTCCAGTATTGTGTTTGAACAAATCAAGAGTACATCTAAGGAATAAGTGGAGAATAAATTCAGATCACATGGCAGCGCTTCATCCCGTCATTGATTAATAACAGCCTGTTTTCCGATCCCTGATCCAGGAAGCTTTTTGAGAGACGACTCCTTCACGTGGTTGAGAGCGTTACGACCAGCACAGATGATCTTACATATTATGCATACAGGGATATACAAAACAGACAGACAGGCATGCAGCCAGCATGAATGGTAACATGGCAGTAATTGTACAGATTTAAGATTATGCAACTGTCCTGCAACTGCACTGCAATGACCTCTACATAGGAGCTTTGACGCATGCAGGGGTGAATACAATTTTAAAATCAAATAACTGATTTTTGACCTTCTTATTTCTTTTCAGGTTCACAAAAGGGGCCTGGGAGCTGCAGTTTGGTTGTAAGTATAAATGACAACCTCTTGTAGTTACATTAGTTTACATTAGTTTGTGATCCACCTGATAAATGATACAACATGTCTGTTACCTCTATAACAATAACAATTCAATGGTTGTTAAGACAGATGTGACTCATTCTGCCCCTAATACTTATGATGCATTTTTTGGTAGTGTTTGCAAGGTGTGTCTCTCTTCATTGCATACTTAAAAGCTGACTATTAGAAAGAAATGAAGCAATTCAGCTGTTACTAATAAACACAATATCTGATCACTGTAACACAAGCAAATAGCGGACGTAGAGCTTCATCAAAATTGAATCTAAAGTTGACCATCACTGAACTGTAACATCCCTACATGTTGCAACTCAACTTTTCTTTCCTTCGCTAAAATATTTCTGCTACTTCAGTGAATCAGGTACAAAATACACAAAGATTATGACCGCCAACTTTATGAAAACAGCTGCATTTGTAACGCCATGTAGTCGTCCTCAGTCTTCTTGTCTGTTATTAACAAAGATGAAAATGCAATCTTTGGCCCTGATCACACAGAAAGCGTTTCAGCAGCTGTAAGCGCCTTTTTGTAATGTTTTTTAATGAAAATTAAGGTTTTTGCTCGTGGTTTTTGCATTGCAACGCACCTTGCGTTTCTTCCCAACAAACTATTTGCTGACAGCCTCTCACCCTCAACCAGAGCTACAGCAAGTGCCCTCTGCCTCAACATCTTAGGAACTAGATACTTAATACTGTGAAAAAAACAGTAGATTGATTACACCGATGGGTTAGTGTAAGGACGTGATGTCTGGCAACAATAAAAAGGTGCGACAAGCTTCTTTTTTTTTTTCCTAGTGGTATTCTACTTTGTTTGCAACCTGCAAAACGCATTCTGTTGATCATGGCCTTTTATGGCCAAAGCCTACAATAGCATTCATATGTCTAACCAATAGACTGTATGAAATAATGGATGTAGCAACACTGATGTCATCCACTGGTTTGTGGGCTGCCATTTTGAAGCCTCCAGTTTGGCATTTAAGCTGTTACCATGCTGGTATTTCGAGCCAAAAGTGACCACATGTGGCTGAGAGCTTGAAGTTGTAGAAGAGTGAGGGGTGGATCTGACTCATAGACTGTGGTAACACCTCGTAGAAGAGCTGTCAGTCAAAATGGCCCCACCCTTAAATACACTCAAAATATAAACAGGTGATTTATATAAAAATTCACCCAGTAGTAATACAGTTGTCATGAATGTTGAAATTAGCTACAGAGACAATAACTGTTTTTGTGCCAGCCTGTAAACACGTTTATTTCTGCTGTAAAGTTGGGCATTTTAACATGGGGGTCTATGGCGATTGACTCACTTCTGGAGCCAGCATCAAATACCCATTTAGGGATTTTTCTGCACTTCCTGGTTGCCTTCATTTTTCCAACCCCTGAGGTTGGCGCTTGGTTTGACCCTCCTTGTAGTTTTGACATGTATGTTGAGTAGGATGTGTGGTCCCTTGCATCTGCATCTTGGCTCAACCTGCTGAGGCGTTGTCCTCCCTCTGTCTGTCAAGCTGGGAATCCTGATTGGAGAAGCCCCTGGTCCTGCTGTCTTATCCAGAGGTTAGCAGTTTGGGATTAAGAAGCAACGAATGCCTGGCCATCTTGACGGTCAGGGAAGCTAGAACCTTTCCAACCTTGTTTAAAGCTGATATGTTATCTGTTGATTAACTTTTGTGAAACTAGTATTAAGGTACTTGCTATCTACCTGTGGACTGGGCCAGTTATTGTTTAAAAACTCATAACACCACATGCAGAGAAATTCTTTGTTGAGAAACACCAGGTGCAGGGGTGCTATTTTGTCTGTTTTTTGGTTTTCCGTCAAAAGAGGCAGTGCGGTTTTAGTCTCACTTTTTGTTTCACTTAGATAAGGTTAGCAGCTCTTATTTTAAGAGTTGGTTATATTTCTTTCTTATATTAATTTCTGTCACCTATTTATGATTCTAACCACACCCACCAAGCCCTTTTCCCCTGTAGTCTGTTTCAACATTTTTTATTTCTATTCATTATCTAAACTCCTTGTAAGTAAATTACTTTATTTTTTACAAAAACACCTGTTTTTTTGTTGCTTTCCTTTCCCTTAACGAGCTGCGTCGTGACAGGATCAGAGAAAAAAGGGCTGGTTCTGTGGTTTGGTTTCATACTTTGGACTAAACTTCAGAGACATCATTGTGAGTTCTTGACTTTGAGTGGTATCCTCAATTTTAAGGTTAAAATCACATCCATGACTTCAATTTCCATCCCACAAACGCCAAGTTAGAGCAAGTAAACAAGTTGTCTGAGGACTCTGCTCATCATCCTCTCCGTTTTAACTCCTACTGGTTGGCGCCCCGCTTCTGCTGAACGTCAAATACACAGGCTTCAAATTATTGTGACAGGGACAGTCCAGACAGCGACACTATAACAGCAATGCCATATGTGTTATTTCAATCCTAATGGAAAAGACCTATATCCATAGCAAACCGCATGGCATTTTCTGAGAAAATGTCATTCAAGTTGAAACAAACAGCTTCAGGTTATCATCAAGTGAATTAAAGTCTTACATTTAGTTGAAGCTCTATCAAAGAAAATCTTCTAGCGAGAAAAAAAGGAAGGGGTTAATGTCATATTGATGCAATCTGTAACAAAATACTGCCGCAGACTTGTGGTAGGGAATAAAACTAATGAAACAACTTCTGGGTAATGATACAGTTTCCAACTAATAGGCTGCTCTGCGGGCCAGATGTACATATCCTATTGTCTTACAGTTATGATGTTATATTAAAGGAATTCTTCTTTCAGTTTCTATGCGAGTTACTGTTTTGGTTTTCATGACTGTCAAATGAAAAAAAAAAAAAAAAAAATCAGATTTTCTTCAACATGATGCTCTCATGTCCACGAATGCTATGATGCAGCAAATACCTTGAGTATGATGTTTGAGGGCAAATTTGCTCTGAAATTTTGCACTTTTACCTGTCCGTTTTTTTAAATTGTGTTTGGAGTAAAAACTGGGTATCTATTCTTGCATTGCTGGTGAAGATAAGGTTTATGAATATCTAATACAACTGGATCACGGGAATACAAGGATTTAACCATGTTATCATGTGCAGGGTTTTGGACTGAGAAAATCTGCTAAGGTCCGACATATTTAAATCTCTCTGTTCATAATGAAGAGATTATCTCTGAGAATATGTAACCCTAACACCGTGCCCTAACAGCAAGTGAGCATCACTCTCTGTGTACACTCGTTTATTTTCCATAACCACTTATCCTGTTAGGGGTTGCGGGGGGGGGCTGGAGCCTATCCACAACCTCATTTTTTTTGTCACTACCCAGAGGTCATGACAATAGGTGAGGGTTGGGATGTAGATGGTTCAGGAAATCGAAAGCTTTGCCTTCTGGCTCAGCTCCCTCTTCACCACGACAGTGCAGCACTTGAAATCCCTTGCTTGGGGCACTCACTCCAAACCCGGAGGGGGAAATCCACCATTTTCTGACAGAGAACCATGGCCTCAGACTTGGAGGTGCTGACGCTCATCCCGACCATTTCTGACTCAGCTGCAAACCACCACAGTGCATACTGGAGGTCACAGTGTAATGAAGCCAACAGAACTACATCATCTGCAAAAAGCAGAGATGCTATTCTGAGGTCACCAAAAATTATTTTGTCACAGACGCTCACTCATGTTGCATTCAGTTAGGACAAGTTAAGCTGAAGAAAATTCTTTGTGTTTACTTGTATAAATACAATTATTCTGCATGTGAGTCTTTTCAATAAACACAGATGAATTTTAACCCAAACATCTACCATTTGTCCTTGACACTGAAATCTTCCAGCACACGTGGACTGGTACCAACCCTAATCATGTCTGTGAGTGTGTGTTTGTCATGAGACTTAGATTTAGTATGTTTTTCTGTCGCCATAACTGTGAAATTAAAAACATCTCAGCTAATGTTGAACAGTGAGGAGCGCAGTTGTCCTTGACAAGGTTATTTGCAGCATTAAGTCATGTGCAGATAATTAGGTACTTTGAAGGGAGAGACAGGAGTGATTAATTTGGCCTCCTATCATACAGATAATGAACACCTCATGGGGAGAAATTCAAATGAGTGTTTGCAAATGCTGCTGCCAGACACACACACACACAGACACACACACACACACACACACACTAACATGCATCAGATACGTAAAATCCAAACTACGTCCTTCAGCAAAATTTGTATCAGAGCAAAGCATAGCAGCAAAGTCTGTGCGTATAAACCTAAATGTGAGCAAACAGTTGCAGTTTTAACATCATTGTCATGTGTGGTGCTACAGTATCTTTATTTCTGCATTCATTAACCTCCCAGCATGTCTCAGGGAGACAAAGAGGCAGACGGGTACAGAAACAGAGGTGGTAAGTCTTCCCCTCAGTCGCCCCCCTCAGCTGTCAGATTTCTGGTTCTCACATCCGTCATCATTACTTCATTATAAGAGAAACTTGAGAGACATGCCGGCTGGCAAGACCATTTACACATAATATTGTGCAGTAACTGCTCACACCTATGAAAACAAAAGTGTGGACCTTATTACTCTGTCAAGACGTCACAGGAAACCAGGGGTAGGAAGAAACGGATTATGGTGTTACCGTAATCTCATTAAAAAATAATAACTCTTATCTTTCTGTCATCTTTCACACATACAAGTGAAAAAGGACAGAGTCCAGCAACAGTTGTTGAGCCTTAGATTAAGGGAATTTGGGAAAAAATATATATTACTCAAGCTATTCTTCTTTTGTCACTGAGAAAGACTAAAAATGTCATAAGTGTGCCTGTTAGTGCTGATAAAGGCTGTGCAGTGTTGAACACACAGTCTTTTTTACTCCATTTTCCCTTGAACTTTCCTCAAATGTCAACATGAAACAAGGCTAATGCTTTTTTTTTGGCACCAAAATGCCTCAGTAACATATAAAAAGGTTACAAAAGAAATTGGCCACAACCAACTTTGGCAACACTTCACCAACTAAAATGAGAAACCAAATTTACCTCAATTGTCAGGGGCTTTTCTGGAGTTAAGAGGGGAAACTTGCAAAAAGGTTATGTACTCAAATCTGTGATCGAACATTTGACACCTAAACACACTCCAACCACGAGGAACAATAATTGCATACACAAACACACACACACACACACACACTGCAACTACAGTGTAAGGCATTATATGTGCTTTTTAAGGTCACTGGCTATTTTGGGCTTAGATTGTACAAATGTCGAGGCTTAAATTAGGGATGTCAACTGTTAACCATTCATTGGTTATATACTTAAAATATTTCTGACTGGTATATTTCTGGTTAATTCTGTTACTCTTCAATTTACTGCACTGTGCACCACCTGGATCTGGAGGGAGAAAGACAGCTCGCTAGCTGCAATAGCATGCAGAAACATAGTCCCCACTGCTTGCCCTCCAGTCACTGCTGCTTGGCTAACCTTGGCCACTCTGCGCTGTGCACCAGCCAGGACGGGTGTGAGCTAGCTAGTGGCACCACTCATTTTATGATTACTGCTAGTAATGCTGTCTAAACCTAAAAGTGGTGCTGTAGAAATATTCTGCCCAGTCTCCAGTCTCCGCCGAGGCTGTGCCGTTGAGTGAGTGGCTAATTTTGGGCTACAAATTCCCTTTAGCATCCCTGTTAGCTTTGCTAGCATCATTAGCAGTATCAGCACAGCTAGTGCTGCTAACATGAGCCCTTTTTAGATAGGAGTTGTGCAAATTTGCAGGAAAGTCCAATCGGTCTTTTTTCAGCATTGGCAATATAAAAACAAAATCGGGGAGTGCGGCAAAATGCCGCCTGCCTACTTTTGTTTATACAGAATGCGCCTATTTCGGGGCAATGGGGGGTGTGAGCAAGTAACAAAATGTGTAGCTCAGCGTGTGTCACAGTGACGTGGGAGGGAAGCCGCAGCTGGTCAGTCCTTCAGCGATTCTCTCGTAAGTCGGCCCATTCTTCACCGTTCCTGTAATCTGGCCTCTTCGTTTGCGAGGGCAAGGAGGGCATGCAATTCCTTGTCTCCCAAGTTGCTCATCTTTACAGTGTCTGTCAGGTTTGCGTTTCCCTCTTGCTACTAGCTGCTCGCTAATTCCTGCTATCAGCTGTTTCCTGTTTATCCACCGCCAGTGGGTCGCACGTGCGGCGTCATCAACAGCTCCTCCCACAAGTCTTCAACAGCCCTTCCCGTTGCGGAAGACCAACTCCGTCTGTTTAAACCTAAAGGGTTACGCCAATATGACTACCCTATGAGGTGGAAAATTGGGCACCTCGTGTCAACTCGCCAATCCGGCTCTGTGTGTCTAAACGCTCACAGTTTGCCGGCAAAACGGCCCAACATTCGCGGAAAATCAGGCAGTGTAAAAGGGGCTAGAGTTTTGTGGCTCAAAATGAAGCCGTTTACCCACCAGGGCTACTTGGCGGGGGGAGACTGGAGGGTGGCCACCATGTCTCGCAGCAGCGTCTTGAGCGTTGCCACTAGTTAGCTCCCATCCAACCCAGTAGGTGTGCAGTGCAGAACAGCCAAGGCTAGCTAACCATTGGAGACTGGGCAGTGGGCACATGTTAACGCAGTTAGCTGGTTGTCTGTCCACAAAGCCAACAGAAAATAAATTAAAAAGCTAAACATTTAAAACACAAAACATTCAAATCTCACCACCTCTTTAAAATGTGGTGCTAAAGCTCTTTGAGTCAGTGGAGCACTGGCCCACAAAGAAAGCCCTCTTTTAGTTCACGTCATTTTGTGCTTTTTTTTTTTTAAATTAGCTGGTTTGTTACCTGTCATTGGGTGTCGGGCTATCAAAAGTAAAATAAACCAAAATGACATCCCTAGCTCAAATATCTGAATGTTTGTTTGAACGTTTGTGCAGATGTGGAGCCCCATACTAGGCTTCCTGGCCTCAGGGCATTCTCAGCACTTCCAACCTCTTGTCTAAACCCCATGTTCTCACCCAGATGTGCTCTCAGAGTCAAAATTTGGCAGCGGTGGATTAACATGAATCGGCACTCAGTGGTAGTGAGGTAATTCAGATTGTATCCCTAAAAGTACAGAGTTCGAGACACTATACACAGTCCAATTTAGCCACAGGCTTGCCATGTTGAAGCACACAGTGACAAGTATGGTTTACCATCTCTCTCTTGTACCTCCACATGTCTTGGGAAGCATCATTAACACAAATACCCTTATATCTATTGCACCTAGGAGCTTTGCTAACGGTGATACTGAGTTGCTCCTACTTTGACACAATCCATTTATGAATGCAAATTATCCCAAGGCTCAGAAAGTCCTCCCTCAACCTGTCCAAATGCTTAATGGCAGAAGGTGATTTATTGGGTGATTGAATGAAGGATTAGAGGTTTCACCTGGAATCACCTGGTCAACCAGGTTCATGGAGCAGCAGGTGCTCCTGCTGTTTCTTCCTGTGTTGGGTGTACGGTAGTGTTCTCAAGAAGGGTTTCTGGGCAGCGGAGCAGCATTACCTAACAGTTCCTGGGAGAGGGACGGTAAATCCCTGAACAGAGAGGGACACCAGAAACACAAGATGAGCTTCATTGCTGACTTACTGAAAGCGGATAAGGTGTGTGAGTGTGTGTGAGAGCTTCTTTCGATGTGGGTGCACATATGCATCGTGTGTACTAAAGTCTATTGTTCTACAATAATGCCGTAAAGATATGTCTGTTTTATATATATGATTTTATATGACTGTGTGTGAATGTACCTACACTTTTCTGCAGTGCAGTTCTCCCTTCACATGATAACAAAAACAGAAAGTCTATAAATTCTTCCTCGTGCAGACATCTGGTCGAATATCAAACCACATCTTTGCTGAAGGTTTCTGTATGTGTTCTTGCATTTTTATTCATTCTGCTCTTTATTCATAAGCGCAGCCATGTCACTGCGAGTGCATGAAAAGTGTGTGATATCCTCTGCTTTGCATGCACGGCACTTTGCTCAATGTCAACTGAGTGTGTGTGTGTGTATGTGTGTGTCCGACTTGCTTCAACAGCCCGTCAATCAGGCTTTGATTTGCAGAACTAACTGGCCAGAGTTTCATATGCCACCAGGGTATTTACGACAAAGCATTACTGTCCAGTGTTGTTATATAACGCCTCAGTCTGTTGGAAATTTAGCATTTTCACTTTTGGCTTTTGCTTTATTTTCATCTTCACTTTAAAGCTGACATCATCCTCCAACATGCTGAGGGAGTGATATAACCTTTATGTCTGTGGAAATCATTCAAAGCCTATTGTAGAATTAAGAAAAAAAACTGTTGGCGTCACCTGGAAAATGAAACGGTGTTCTCTTTCTCCTGCGCTGCAAAAACTATCCATCCCGACAGGTCATTCAGTGTAATGTTGAGTCTTCAAATCATATTTCTCCAAATGTAAGGGAGGCCCAATCTGCCAGAGGGGTGAGGTAATCTTAACTAAAGCAAACTGGCTTGTTTAAGCAATTTCCAAGTGATGTTAATCTCAGTACCTCTGGAGCGATATTATTCCTATTTCACCATGTCATCACTTTTTTAAAGAAAATTCTCAACAGCGCATTGGGAACCAGCGAAATAATCTCACACGTTTTCACCTTTTTCAGCGAAGACACAAGTTTAAGATGGATGTTTTTTGCGGGGTGAAAAGTATACGTCTTCAGAGATTCAAGGTTTTCTTTTGACTGCAGTGATAATTTAATATCCTCCCCTGTCCCTTCATTTCCAAACTATTAGTAACTCATCTGTATCGAAGCCTGGAAGCTGGACAGACTTCTGTCCAACTCATTTTCTCTTCCAACAATCACAACATACAGACAACCTCACACTGGCCTGTTTTTCAGCTGCGGGTATCCTCAGTATCAAGTATTTCATTTAATTCTATAATGTGGAGAAGGATTACGGAGCAGAGGTTTGTAGCACATCTCTGGCTATCTGTTAGATGTCTTGTGTCTCAAAACACACACGTAACATTAATTTCATCTTCATCTGAGAAAATGTGTTGAGTGTGAACATGAGTTGTTCAGCTGTTTAGCTCCACTACAGCAGTGCTCAAAATTTAACTTCCTATTAGTGAACACAGCAGTTTTGGAGACTCTCCATTCATGATTATCACAGATGTTACATTATAAATCTGTCTCCTTTATTCTTGACGTGGATATGACAAATTTAAAAGTAGTAACTTCTGTTATCAAAGCAAAGATTTTATGTTAACAGGATACAAAAAATGAAGGATTTTGGTAGATTAATAGGGTCAGTCAACTTCGTGCATACTGTGTAGGGTCCTTTTTTTTCTTCTGGTGCACCATAAATTGTCATTGTAAAGATTTGATCTTGGCTGACAGATTTACTTCAAACTGACATATTATTGATACAATACAGGGGTTAAAGTTACACAGTGCTGGGGGTTGATCTTCATCTGTAGTCTGTGAAATAATCATAAGAACAGCATGTTTTATATTCTTCTTGGATGATCCGTTCTGTTACTATGTAGATATCAGTTATATAACAGTCCCCTGTGAGTTCCCTGACCCCGGGTCCATTTTAGTTGACAGATTAATCTTGATCGATCTGTTTTATTATCGATGTGGACTCTCAGTCCTCAAGCCTCTTGCAATTGTTCCATCATCAGAAACAGAGGGTAAGGAAATGGTAATACTTGTAACCCCTGATGGTTTTACAATCCAGGTACATGAGAACATGACAGGAATAACAACCATGCATCCATCTATAGCATGAGTGGAAAAATAGAGTGATCCACCATCACTGTGTGTGTGTGTGTGTGTGTGTCCTATACAAAGGTTTTTCCTGTCTTGTCAGAAGTGATGTTACACATAAGAGATGCATTATGTAATATAGTTTGTAATTTGCATTAATTTCACTGACATACATTAGAAAGTAAAACATATGAACTATATCTGTTTTAAATATTAGACACTGAAGGTCAGGCGGCTTTGAGAGTGAGGCTGTTGAACGGTGGTAGGGCTGTTGAAATGAATTTTGAACAGTAAAAAAAATGGAAATACTAACTGTATGCTGGAATTACAATTCAAATACATTTTTTTTTGTTTTGTTTTTTTTTTAGAACTGTCTCCACTGTGTCTTTATAGCATTGCATCAGATTGGATTTTATGCCTAAGCTTAATTGTTACTTGGCATGAAAGCTACCACCTGATGGCAATTTCCATAGACTCTAAAAATAATGCATGTAACAACCACGACATCACTTATTGGTCTGTGGACTCCTGTTTTGAAGCCTCAAGTTTGGTATTTTGGCTGGCACCATCTTGGGGGTTTTAAAGCACCAGAAGTGACCAATTTGAAGGAGAGGGTGGAGCTGTGGAGAGGTGAGGGGCTGATCTGACTACGAAGCCAAGGATGCTATCAACAGGAAGCTGATCACTCTGTCAATCACTTTCATTTGTTTACATAATTTTGGATTTTGATTCTTGGTTGGACAAAACAGACAACTTGAGGGTGTCACTTTGGGCTCTGGGCAATTGTCACAACATTTTCCAGTATTTTCAGAACTGTCAGCGCAAGATTTGAGTATTTCTATAGTGTAGTATTAGTATGTTCACTGAGGAAAGGATCTAAATACTTCTTCCACCACTGTCGGAACTAACTAACTGACAGGCATGTTTTCAACTAACGTCATAGAATCAAAATGTTATTGACTCCTACATTTATTACTGTGTTCACAGCAGTGACATCTGTAATAGCTCATACTGGAAACAACAATATGATGATATAATTGAGATTCTTAATGAGAATCTTTAAATATATGAAATAGAGGTCTCTGTGTGGAGACTGGATGTTTAACTCATTAGCTTTCCTGTTTAGCAACACAAACCTCTGTGTTATAGTTTTGTTCAGACCTTGATGTTAATAATTAGCCTCAATCCTCAAACCAGCATTTAATCATCATGTAGAGACAAACTCCGGTCAAGGCCTCTGTGTACAGTACACCTGTACAAACCCTGATCGTTTTACCACATCATGTTCAGGAGAAGAAAGGCCATCAGTTTCTTCCTACTGTAAAGTTTTGATTACATAATCAGAAAAAAACAGGAATTACCCAGAATATGATGTAAAATTATTAAAATTGCAGATTTATGATTTGCTCTGAGCTTTGGATTTGTTCTGGTCTGTGCACTGCCAGCTGTGAGCTTATTTATGTGACCTGTACACTCAGTAAACTGACTTCTACTCTCCAAGTTTTGCTTTATTGTTTTCTATAAATTAACTATCACACTAAGCAGCAATAACACAAGATTTGGGGGATAGGTGTGAGTTACATAACATAACTGAACAAAGCTTATAAATAGACAATATATGAGTCAATTCCAGAAAGTAGGCTTTTGGTAGCTTTACGCTTAGTTGTGGTTATGCAAGTGTAATAACCTTTATTTATGGGTGTTTGGGGTTTGTTTTGACGCTGAAGCACAGATGTACTGGTGTGCATCCAGCAGTGAAATTTATGGGCCTATCCTGTCACTGTCTGACAGTGTTTTGGTTCAGGAGAAGTGCCTGTCTGTTGGGGCACTGCTGTTTTCTACTGACAGGAGCGGTAAGACGTTAACCAGGGCTCAATGTGTCTCTGATTACACTGCAGCATAGTAACCTCCCCGGCAGATAGAGTCAACTTGTACCCAGCTGATTGCATCTTTGATTACCCAACAAACATGTGATTCTGCATTTACAACACTGCTTTAAGTGCAAAAATTACTGCCGGCTTGTAATTATTGCAATAAATAAAACGTGGTCTTGCTGTTTTGTTTACTTTGAAACACATCTCATGCTAGTGTCAGGGTACATTGTGTTACCGGAAAAAAACAACAGTGACATTTTAATTGTAAGTACGGGGGTTACTCTTTATGTTTACACGGCCCCACGTCTCACCCACAAACTTGAGGCCGTAGGTTTCAAAGAGTATAACATGAGTAGGCTACAAGCTGTAGGTGGGTGACTTTAATCTATTGACTCAAGAAAACATAGCTTGAACATTTGACCTTGGGGAAAAAAATCACTGCTGAGAACATACAAATTTTGACAGGTCCTTCATTTTAGCCAAGGTCTGAAATTAACACCAGTGGCAGTAACAGTGTCAGTGGCATAAAATCTCGAGGCCATCTGCCACTTTGGCAGACAGAGAAATGGCACAACAGAGAGACATGTTGTAACAGCTATGTAAAGGAAACGCTATTGGCCGTCGAACCTTTTCCGGCGTCATTGACAGTAGAAGTACACCAAAAGAGCTCAGCGTATGTTCAATCAGGAAGACTTTCTTTATGCAATCCATTCACAATTCTCTCTCTATCCTACTCCCACCAGTTCCCCCTATCAGCTGGCTATAGGTGTTCCCTCTCCCAGTTAGCCAATCAAACTTAACCATGATCTCCTTCAGCCATTCATGATGCTGCTGCCAAACTTGAAACCTATTCTCCTCTCTGCTCCTGTCAACTCAGCTCCCTCTTCATCTCATCTCATCAACACTATCACCACCACCAGCGTCTAGACTCCATAGGGTGGATCCCTAATCTACTACGTCTTTACCATCCTCCTGGAATCGATGACATCACGATTGGGTGTAATCGCCAAAGAATTTTCACATTTCTCATACTTATGTGCACATGTAAATAAATATTCTGGGATTTACCAGTGGTGGAGGATGTACTCAATCGTTTACTTCAGTGAAAGTAGAAATACCACAGAGTAAAAAAAAAATTGTTACAACTTGCAAGTAGCACTGCTGCATTCAAATCTTACTCATTACTCACAATTAATAATATCAAGAGAAAAATGATGAATAATATATTGAATATTGAATGACATCATTCTTTATTTTAAATGATGTCTACATGACCTAATTGTTATTCCTTCATTTAGCTCATAGATTTCAAAACAGCAGATGAAATTTCTGAGAGGCAGATAAAAAAAATACTTGCCTGCCACAGCGACAGGTAGTGTATAAAGTTAAATTAAGACGCTGAGGGTAACAGTCACCACTGCAGCTGCTGCCTGAGCATGACAGGTGTTCAGTTTCGCTTAAGCAAATTTGATATGGAACATTTGTAAAAAGCCAAAATGCAGTGCAGCCACCATTTTGTGGCAGGAGGCGAAATATCAGAACTTAATAAATTCAGCGTTTAGAGGTTAGATTCTCACTCCATTCATTCACTTCATTAGCCAGTTAAATCAGTCTGGGGAAGGTCTAAATTTTCAGACACAACCACCTGGGAGTTTTCCAGTGTAAACACAGTCTTCTCCTATTGACTATGGAGCTGCTCCACCAGACCAGTTGGGAATAAAACGTCTTGGTTGCTCAGGGAGTGGAAACTTTTGTTCATTTTTCTTCTCAACTCTGTCCAGGATGTAAATTAGTAACTTTCCAGCCACTAGCCTGACGCTCTAACTTCCAGAATACCTCATTTGTAACACTTCATAGAATCAGACATCAGCTTAATTAAACTCTTAACTCACTCTTTAATGTTACATTTATAGTTTAATATCCCCATTAGAGGTTTTGTATGTTTAATTTTATCTGATCTGTTGGCCACAGTCAAGAGCAGAAGACTGTTTATGCTGGAAAGGTACTGAGTGAAAATTTGTGAAAGGTTGTTTCTGATTAAAGCAGACATGTTTTCAGCTTTTCTCAGTAAATATATTTGTTAAAAGTACTATTTTAGAGTTCTAAAAAAATATATATATAATTGCCAGTGTCTTGCTCCAGTGATTCAAAAATATTTTCGATTGGAAAACTCTTGTGCAACGGTTCAAAATACCCATCTGTGTGGCAGCGTATCAAAAATCCAGTCCTGGTACCTGGTACTGGCATTTTGAGAAATGTTGATATGCACTTGTTCACTCTGACAGTGCCAGAAACGTCTGATCCAATCCAAAATGTTTTGATTTCATCACTTTAGATTCAACAACAGCCCAGCAGCATCACACTCTGCTAATTGACGCCTCTTTCAAGTTTTGCAAGGGCTAATTTAAAACAACAGGATTCTTGATGACAGCTTTGCACAACACCACCATCTCTCTGTAGTTCAGACATCACTGCAGCAACGTGCGGAGGGCTACACGTTCCAGCGTTAAACTGTATGAACAACTGGCTGACAAGATGAAAAAGCCCGACTGGGTTTAATTGGGACTTTACATCCCATGCTTTCAATTAAAACAAAGAATTACAATGTGTCAATACCGCAGCCTTGGGCCTTGATGCTTAACTGTTGCTCCCACTTCCTCCCTCATTTGGATCTCCCTGTCGCTCCATCCAGACGTCAACAGAACACACAGAGAAAACTGAAACCGCCTTTATCACAGTTTTCTTCTCCTGTGGAATTACATCTTGGCACTTTTGCAACCTCACAAAGTTGGACCACACCGTGTCGGGGCCGGAACGCCATATTTCAAGTCAAAACTTTGAAGGGTGAAACCTGCACTGAAGCATAAGACTTGCTGGAAAACTGATCTCTCATTTAATGTTTTTTTCTTTCGCTTTTCTTTTTTCTGTTTGCGAAGGGGCCCTGTAAATCATGTCCTTTATACC
Organism: Epinephelus cyanopodus; assembly: GCA_026686955.1. NCBI lineage: Eukaryota > Metazoa > Chordata > Actinopteri > Perciformes > Serranidae > Epinephelus > Epinephelus cyanopodus. The sequence continues at coordinate 11,128,273 of CM048923.1, forward strand.
TCCGGCCGGGGGTTCACCGCCTCACCGCAGGGTGGGAGGACAGCATGATGGGAAAAACATGATGGGATCTCACTTTAGTGGGTCAGAGAGAAGAAAAAGGGCAAAAGAGAATGAGGGGCTGTGAAGGAGGTGGGAGGAGCTGTCTCCACTGGATGAGAGTGGGAGACAGAGACAGCAGGGGGTGAAATATTGAAATATAGTAAGACAGAGGGAAAGAAATAAAGACAGAAGAATATGAAGACATAAAACTGAACTAACAGTAATAAAAATCAGACTCCCTATTTCAAAACATTTTTCAGCAACCGACAAGGTCAAAGCCCAATTCCATAAAGCGAACAAAAACAGAATTAAAAAATAATAAAAAATATCTTAATACAGGAAAGCTAGCTATAACCAACCAGTTCAGTTATCCATGTAAGAAAAGAGAAAACCTGCAGTTGCAGATATTTTGCAGATTTTTGGGAGACAATCCAATACACTTTCTTTAACAAGACTTTTTAATGAATTCATCCTTTACACAATATTTTGTCATTAGCCCTCCTGGAAGTTTAAGCTTCCTCACACATACAGTACTGACGGTCGGCTGTAAGTGAATGTTGGGGTGACATCGAGTATCTCGCCCTAGTTTTTATGATGTGTCCAGCACCACTGGCACTAGTCAAACCTTGTCTGCCTTTCCTCTATCAGCATGTTGAACTGGCAACGCAGTGTAGCCTGTTGAAATCACTCTGATTGGTAGTTCAGCTCAATGCACAAAGAAGAGAAATGGACATGAGGAAAACAAACGACTAAAGCATTGGTTCCCAACTGGTGGGTCCAAAAGTGGGTCACAGGTCCATTCTGATTGGACTGAAAGTGACTTGCAAACATGTCCTTTTTGTAAAAAACACATTTTAAGTGTTTAAGTACACTGAATTTCTATTATTTTTATTAAACTGTGTGGACCTTGAACTAATGACTAGAAGTCCAGCCACAGGGTCCAAAACTGCTGTACGGGTGCTGAAGATAAAGAAATCTCTCACTAAGTAATCCACTCTCACCCACAGGAAACCATACTTAGGGATCATGTCCCTTAAATACCAAGACTTAAAGTAAATGTTGCCTCTTAACCTGTGACCATGCCTCATTAAAACCAAATGAGAGGGCTCCTTTTTAAAGGGGTCCATCGGAAAAACATCCATGACTTATTTGGGAGCCCAGCAACTTTTGAAAGCTGCAACAGACAAGGGTTTCATGTAAAGTACACCAGTCCTAAAGAATTTAGACAATAACAGAGAACAATGACGGTACAAGGCTTTTAAACCGTGAGGTGTGTCTGCCTTGGGGCACATAACAGAGTTAAAGAGGGGTACTTCAATTAAGGTACTTCAAAATAGCGCTGACTGCTGCAACAATCACACACAAATTTGGTACAAATTTGGCCATTGGTACACTGAAACCAGGACCTGCTAATAGCTGATTCAGCCTACTTTTAATGGTGCCAATATGCAAAAAATGTAAACAATGTTTCCTAAAAATGACTCACTGAATCATGTCAATATTAAAGCCAGGTTGGTACTTATTACATCTGCATGGCCGTAAGGGTACGCTAGGTCAGTATGTAAATGTCATCATCAGCCCAAGTCTGCAAGAGAACCCTATGTGGGCGAACATGTGTGACCATCTAGACTATAGGCATTGCAATCACACCTAATGCACATGCTCTGGTTACAAGATATAATTTCTCCTTCCACACTCCAATCCAGCTGGTGGCACATGCACCTCAAGCTGGTTTGCAAAGAAGAATATGTTTTTAGACTTTGAAAACTCTAGACTAATTTGACTTTATCAATATATCATATAATGTCTCAGTGGGCTTTACAGTCCCACACTAGCTCAGTTCCTGGCCCAGTTGAAGCTCTCTGAAGACAAAGAAAAAACAAAAAGTCTTAAAGCATAAGGAAAAATGGGCTAACTTGTAGCCTTTCTGCTCCAGTAGCCTATTTCCCAAAGTGAAATCTGGCAGAGATTATGACCACTCAAAGCTAAACGACAGTAATGGCTCACTCACCACCATCAGATCTTGTGCCTGTCTCCCCCATATGACCCCTCACTGCCATTTGGAGTTGCCCATGTGCAAATGTGCTTTGTGCAGCTTTTAAAAGCCTTTCTTCTGAAACTGAACAATGCGATCCAGGTGCCAACTGCTCAGCAAATCCTAATGACAGACACAAGAAGGACTGAGAGGGAGCGAGAACAGCGGCCACAGCAGCTGTGATTTCCTAAAGCTGAATTTATATGCGTTGTGTTTTAATACTCTGCGGTCATCTAATACCCTGGACCAGGGCTGTTCATCCATAATTCTCAGATATAAACCACTTTGGTCTCGACATCTAATATTTGCGTGTCTGACTGTGGTGGGTTTGATGATTGATGGCACAAAAATTCGGCAAAGTCAGTTACAATACCAGCAGTCTGCTTCTGTGGAGTCGAACGGTAGGACTCAGATAATGTATCATCGCAGGGTTCAGGCAGGTCAGACAGTTTACATGATCTAATTCCTGGACAATCAACATTAAAATAAGCCAATATCAAGCCCTAAATGTGTGAAACCATCCGTATCTTTACAGTGGAAGTACAAACTATTCATTCAACACTGACCAAAGAACCACAACAGTGACCACAGAAACATTAAACTAGCATAAACATGAGCAAAGCTCCAGCCAGAGTAAACCATGTGCTGCATAGATATACAACATCACCATCAGCCTGCTTTCTGCTCTGACCTGCAGCTTCCATTAGAGGACACACACACACACAAATACACACACAATTTAGAAATGTGCAAATGAATACACATGCACACAGATTGCTCCCACACAGTGGAGGAAATTATTCCCGGAAATCAGGGGTGATTATTGCTCCAACAAGGCTCCCGGGACACGCTGAGTGGAAGTTAGGGAAGAGAACAGTGCGAAAAAGATTGAATGCTAAGACCATGTGTGTGTGTGTGTGTGTGTGTGTGTGTGTGTGTTTTTGTATAAGAAAATAAAAGGGACAGGGAGAAAGTGGCTGATGACTCATAACGGATGACATGTGACTGATGTGTTCTTTGTTTTATTTACTGTGTGAGCTTTTATGTGACTCACTGCATTTGTGTGTGTGTGTGTGTGTGTGTGTGTGTGTGTGTGTGTGTTTTAATGCACATGACTCATCCTCTTTTTGTGTCCACATGTGCGTGTCCGTTTATTAGTATTCCCAGATCCACTGTGGATAGTTGTGCTAAACCTCTTAAATGAAGCCAGTAAGTCAAAACCACAGCCTCACAGGCCCAATCACTTTCCATATTTTTACCCCTACGCCTCATTTTGAGTGTCACCTTGCCCCCCATAACACAGTAATAAAATGGCTGTGGTTCAGCAAATGTCCCCTTTGAAATGGAACAAACCCTCAAGACAGTTGATGACCCTGATACGTCATTGGTATGCTCGCGTTTACATAAACAGATGCGATGAGTGTTGCGAATAAGTCGTCTTCTGCAGTGGTGATTTCTTACGTGAGCTACAGGCAGCCTTTTGTGGTATTCAGGTCACAACTTTGCTGCTGGACTTTAACTAAAACTTGGGGTGTTAGATGCTATCAGACAGGGGGAATGCAATATGGAAATATACAACAAGACATTAGCCCACTAGTGATTTCTTTTGTCATGCTTGTTATAAAGAAAAGGACCATAATCCATTGAAAAGACATTAAACTAAGATAATACAATGGTTATCATTTTTTTTAAAAAAACAAAACAAAGGAAATACATTTGCCGGTTTCTTTTGTTGCCTGTGCAGCCATCTTGCCAATGGTTCCTCATAGCATTCTGTCTAAAGTCTGCCTCCGTAAAATCCTCGAGACATCCTACCCTTTGACGTGAACGTGAATCTATTTTCAATCAGCTTTGTACAACAATGTGGACAATCTGTGTAAATGAACTGGACTCCATCTAACCAGTATGGTAAAACTAGTTGGTACTGATCGAATATAAATCAAGATTATGTTACTGCACTGCCTATTTCAAGCCTGAAATGTTTCCAGAAACATATGTTAGTGCCCTATTTAGCTTTAATAGTGAGTTTGTAAACAGGAAGTGGGCACCATGTTGTTTCCTGTATAGTGGAAACAGAGTCTGCTGGATGTGCTGGTCCAGTGGGGCGCTGTGCATTCTGGTAGTTGTAAGTTTTCCACCTCTTGAGCAAAAGCGAGTGCCACAGTCCTTTATTTCTGTTTTCTCTGGTCATAAGGTATCAATTTCCAAAGTATTTGCTTCTTTCTACTGCATGAACATGCATCCTTGTTATGAAAATAGTATCTTTCCAGCAGTGAAATACTTCTTTAAGGTTAAATCATGTCTTTAAACTCTTCATAAAGGGTGTATCCCATCAGGCTGCTACCAGTCAGTGGTCCTCACAGCATGTTAAAAATGGGTATGTGTGTGTCATGCACAGGATTTGACCTCTTTCGTGTCCACGCATTTGATCATCAGCATTTCCAGATCCACTGTGGTCAGATGTGCTAAACCTCTTAAACGAGGCCAAAGAGTCAAAACAATGACCTCATTCTGTCACCATAGCAACACTGGCCATGACCTCAACAACAACATACGAAGGTATTTTGTTTACAGGCTTTGCGGTCCATTGGGCTGACATATGTTGGCCCCTCTGCGGCCTTCAGCATCTTGACATTCATCCGGTCACTGAAATCAATGTGTTCAGTCTTACCTCCAGTTTCTGTTAGAAAGTTCAATGATGTTACTTGGCAACAAGGTCGATCGCAGCTTGAAAATCAGTTTTTGGATAATTCTTAGCAATGAAAGTTTGTGCCTGCATATAAAAAGGATTGCATCTGTTTCACAACCTTTATTGATATGAAACACTGGTGAGGTTAGTGGGTGCAGCCAAGGGCAAGTATTGTACTGGCTGATTCAACTCTTAAATTATGTAAGACGGACCATGTGCAGCACTCTACGAAACCAACATTTGCACAGACTTTCCTTCTGCTAAAGGTCACGTCCAATACAGACAGTTGGATCAGATCATATTGGCTCTGAACGTTCCAGTGACAGCATACAACAAACCGCAGGGAATGGAGGTTACTCAGGACACTTCACAATGTTTCACCAAATCAGCTCGCTAACATTGATCAGACCGTCCTTAACATTTAACTGATGAAGGCACAATCTGTGACCCAAATGTAAACTAAATCTCAACTCATCACCAAAGTTGAAAACACAGGACTGGAAGCTGCTCCCCAAACTCACAGAGCTTTCAATAAACTGACAACATCCAGACATATTTTTTTACATCCGAGATGAATGAAGCAGAAATTTAGTTTAAGTTATAATAGGATTTCAGTTCTCACTGATCTGACTGCGGTGAAGGCAAGGGGGTTTTAAAAATACAGATCCCACATTAGTGTCGGAAATGACACCTGTTTAGACAACTGGGAGCAACAAACTTGCCTTTAGCAGCTACTTTGCGACTGTCAGAAATGCAGCAGAGGTGGGAGGCAGTAACTTGCAGCTCCTCGTCTAACAGCTTAATGTGTTCCTTCTTATTCCCACTGTAGCAAAAATGTAAATTAGCTGACAATGATCACATCTTGTTTTGTAGACTCCACAGTAATCTTGTGACAAAAAGCATGAAGAATGGGATTTGATATAATACAAATTTTCAAAATTACAGGTTATAATGGAAGAAGGAAGCACTGTTTGGCTCTAATGGTTGATCGGATGGGAAAAACAAGGCATTCTATCAGGTGAAATAATCTCAAGGGTGTTATCGACTCTAGTTCTAGTCAATATATGTTGGTCTGTTAGATAACCTGTGCATGAAATATAAATATATGAGATTATTTCAGCTGAGGACATGATGTCTCGTTTTTCTTACCATGGTTGTCTGCACCATTTTAAGACCTCCTGGATCTTGTTTTTCTGTTTTTGTTTTAAGAATTAAAAAAATTCTAACACACAAAATCATTGTTTTATATAATCAACTGTCTTGTTTGTACTTTATTGTTTATTAAAGTAAATGTGTAATTTATTTGTTCAAAAATATTATAGCTATGGACTACAGCATCATGGCATCATTGCCTAAAATTTGTTTTTTGTGTGTCTTACTGTACATGATAGCTATGTATCTCTTTTTATGTTTAAATACCATGCTGTATGTACTGATATATTGCAAATTTAATTTTTATCTCATCCTTTACAGATTTAATCTGTCCACACATCATCATTATTACCTGTGAAGCATATAGTGTGACCACAGTACTCCCACCGTCCCAGCACAATATGTACCCACATCCAGCTGCAGCAGACACGTGCCAGGCTCACCTCTTTGGCCAGAGGCCCTTGTGGTGTTTCCTGACCTATATTCTCTTGGACTCTCCTCTCCCCGGAGTTTTACAGCTTCCTCCTAAACATACGACTGGTCGTTTTCCTACACAAACATACTGCCGTCTCAGACCGGTTCAAACGTGTTGCTTGGTTACGTACGTTTTGAGTCATATGCTGAAAACATAAAGCAAAAATAGGCCATCCTTTGTTCACCTGTTTATTGCCACAGACACAGAAGAGGCGATAGTTAGGGTATTGTTTAAAAATGATGACACTGCTACCGTTATCGTTATTACTGCCAATAGAGTACTTAATTTATATCTCTTTTTTTTTCTATCTCAGTTAATACACATCAAGTGAATGGAAGCATTCAGTTGTGTAAAATTCCATCAGCATGTAGTGTAGCCAAACTTTCGAACATTTTAGTGGCATCTCGGCACGCTGAACCGCCAAATCTGTAAATCACTGCGCACAACTTCACCACAGCCTGTATGAGCTGCTGCGGTAGTAGGCTGCAGAATGGCAATGAAGTTATACTGTGAGGGAAATTAGATAACATAAATATGGACCTGCAGATGAAGTAGCACTGGACGATATGGCAAAAGATATCATTACTATAATTTTCCCCCATTGATCAATATCAATGTTTATCACAATTTGATAATGCTGCAAGTTTGAAGTATCCTGATAATGTCTGACACCTGAAGAAACCAAATGATTTTCCAGCTTCCCAAGACACTCGTCATAAAGTTGGGGCAGAGCAGTTTGAGAAAAATATTTCCTGCCTGGGAGCTTGTACCTGCAGTCTCACACTTTAATATCTTGAACCCGTCTTTCTCCACGGTGCTCATGGGCATCATGTCTTTGGCTAAAACTTATGACACTGCATTTGTTATGTCTTTGCTCCTTTTCATTAACTTCTCATACGGGGTTACAGCGGCAAGAGAAAACATTATTGATTGCTGTTTTGGTGCAGCCCTGCTAGCGCTGCCCACAGCAGCAGAAGTGCTCGGCCGTTGAACACTTGTCGGTGGACTTAATGCAGTTTTGGCCCAGATTTTCATGCTCTCAGTGTAGTCGCTGGGATGCCACCTTTTCAGGAGATGAAAAAGATATGTTTTGTTTCCTGTCTTTGTCTGTGCATTTTCAGCTTTCAAACCACTTCCAACTTATTGACGTTGTGTAACCTTTTTATCCACAATTTCGTCAGTTTTTGAGGATAACGCGAGCTCTTCTTCAGCTTCACCGATGCTTTGCTGCTCACTTCCACTCATTTTCCCTCTTCTCGTTATGTCCACGCTACTTTCAATTCCTCCTCACCTCAGCACAAACTTTGCTGTAAAAAATGGACGTGAACAACAACGCACAGCTGTCTGTTAACTTCTGCTGTATGACACACTGATGGATCGATCAAGGTCTATCCAGACTGAGTAAAAATTGCTATAGTTTATCATCGTCATCGACATACATTTTATTGCAATCCCGCTTTGAGATTGTTTAATCGCCCAGCCTTAAAATGTTGTTAAGTTTCTGTGATAAAGACAACAGCTCCAGTACATGTGAGTAAGTAGACATTGAGCAGATATTCTTTTGCCATTCAATGTTTAAAAAGGTCAAGACTGAACTGTGAGGATCAACTTTTAAGTCAACATGGCAGAAAACTGCTCAAAATAATGTAAAGTTAAAATATAACCACTGTAAACGTCAGCGTATAACTGGACCTTGAGTGGAGACTGTTGTGTCTACTGCCAGGTGTACCTATCTAAACACCATTAAGATACCTAATACTATTACAACTTCTCGGGATAACTTAATTGATCCCCATGGGACAATTCAGCAAGTCAAAGGTCGAGGGTCAACAGAGCAATAGACGAGAAGTTGGCTGGAATTCAAGGTCAGGACTTTGCAGCAGTGTGGATGTCTGCAAGAAAATAAAGGGTAGAGTTTCTACTGAATATGGCACCTTGCTGCCTTTAAAGGTGTGATGCATGTTGGAATTCAGTGATAATGCAATGTGCTAAGGCGAACAACATGTACATGTTGTACCTGTGAATGCTCCTCATGAATGAAGCCAGCAGTAAAGCAGCAAAGCCACCCACTCATAGCTCATGCTTCCTCTTCTCTCATTTTGCTCTACTACCCTCGATGAAACCGAATACAGTACAGCACTGTTCATTGTGCGCAAGGTATGAGGGCGGTGATGAGTTAACTTTCCCTTTTCAAATGCCACTGACTGAAAGCAGACTGGACTCTGAAGTCTGACGAATCAACCCTGGAAATTGAGAGGGGTTGATTGAGCTCAACGGGTCTGTCTGTGTGTGTCTGTCTTAGTTTGTGTTTGTAAGAAACGTGACCATGTGGAAATCATTAGATGTGGGCTTATTCAGCATGCTGGCACATATTTGTTTTTGCACGTGAGTGTGTGGACTGTTGTCTGCCACCTCCAGGTTCAGTAAGTCAAGCACCGCACCCCCGACCTCGACACACATCACAAACCCAATATAACCTGGCTGAGAGATTAAAGGCACAGAGCACAGGATCCGGGAGGAAACAGCAGCTGTTATCATGGCTGCCTGTAGGTGTGGTAGTCACGCATCACACACTGTAAAACGTTCTGAGAGACACTACACCGTCTGTTCATGTCCAGTCTGAACCAGAGTTTTCCACCACAAACACTTCATGTTTGTAGCAATGTTTGTTTACACCCCTTCTTGTGTTTATATGTAGAGTTTATTTGTGAGGACTGCTGGAAATTACAGCTCAAATGATGATAACCTGTTGATTATGCATCACTGTGGTTACAATTTGATCATATAAAAGTGAGGTTTTTAAATTTTGTTGTGGTTATAGCTGTACAAGGTAAGGACTTTTTGTAGAGACACACCTGCCTCGACATCCTAAAGCTTCAATGTCAGACTTTAGTCAGCAGCTGAATCAAAGCCTATGTGATGCAAGAAATGATCAAAGTCTCATTCATGTTCTCATGATATCCAACTTTTGATTTTCCCAATTTAGTTTCTGAGTGCAGCACTATTTGGGAACCAAGTGTCGAATTTCTAATGCTGGGAGTTAGAGAGAAGGTTTTCAAATAATGTGTTCTTGTGGCTGCGTTTAGATGTAAAGCAATTATCAACAGAACATGTACCAGCAACTAGATTTGCTTGTTCCAGCTTCCCCAATCTGTGTTTTTTGCAGCTTTTCTGTGTTTTATGTAATGTAAGTTGAGAATCTTCAGATTTGTACTATTGGTTGGACAAAATAAGCAATTTTGAGATGTTACTTCAGGCCCTGGGAGACTTTAAAAGGCATCTTTTGTTATTTTGGTTAATCAGAAAGACAACCAGCACATCAATCAATGAGGAAAATAATAATTAATCAGAGCTGTAACTGCATCACAGTGTGAAGCTGTGTAATTTTTCGAGCTTGACTAAATGAAGTGAATTACTGACGGGATGGTGGGAAATCTAAAATTCTGTGGTGCAGTTTGGAAAATGCTTAAGTGCACATAACTTTAAAGTCAGTGGAATAAATCACTTATTGGGTACTACAAGAATCCAAGTTCACTACACACCCGGAAAAAAAGCAACTTGCCATAACCCGGCAAAGTGCCATCAAACACATTGTATCTTTGTGTCTTAACGCCTCTTATTCCTCGATATTTTTTTAGATGACGCTTCGCCTCGCCTGACTTTATGAGGCCCTGAAAAACACATCAAAGGAGTTATGCAAATTGACTGTGACACAGGCAATATAACCTCCCACATGAGTTAAAAAGCAGTACTGGGATTGGATTTAGCAGCTCAGCTACAATTCAAAAACCTGACCAGCAGACATTTAGAGAATTCTAGAAATACATTATTAGCCTCATTAGTCACATTTGTAGATACAGAGACCTACAGCATCACACTGTGAAATGACACTCTACCCGCAGAGCAGCACAGGACCCCTGGCAGTGCATACAGAACTGCTGAACACATTAGTCAGTTAATAGGCTACTTAAAACGAGTAGGAGAGAGAGGAAGAGGAGGAGAGTGGAGGAGGAAGAGCCAAAGTCAAAGGGCATGAAGGGGGCAGGGAAGTCACTGACAAGCAGATAGAAAGTATTGAAAGAGAAGTTGAAGAGGGGAGTGGAGCAGGAGGGGGAAGGAGGGGGAAGTGGGAGAGGAGGGAGAGGGGTGAACCTCCTGGAAGACATAAATAGGCGAAAGAGGACTTGGAGGCTTGCAGTCACTGCTCTCGACAGCCACATCCATCGCTCTCCTCTCCTCTTCTCCTCACCTGCAGCCCTCCTCTCCACTCATCTGCTGCAGCCGTCCATTCATCTGGAACCCTGAGCTACACCAGTGAGTAGTTTCTGCACCACATCCTCATCCTGTCGCCACATCACAGCACAGAGATCCTTAAGTTAATGTCAGCTGTACTATAGAGGGAAACTAAGTTGCATGTATAATTACTGGCAATTATTTCTGCAACTGGGGAATTTTTACGCAATCTTATTTAAGTGAAAACAAATGCAGACAGCAGTGTGCAGAAGTGTGGATGTTACTGATTTTATATGCATGCAATGTGTTATATTTTGGAGCAATCAGTGTTGCAATGAAATGCGCAAAATTAAAATGACTACTAGATCAAGAGCAAAACTTCTTGTGGATAGCAAGTCTACAGATTTAAGTACTTGCACTGAGCAAAATTTATACTATAGTGGTATGCTTGATTGAGCAATAAACTAAAACTGCATATCACTCCATGTGCATGCTGTTCATGTATATACCTCTTAGAAGCCAAGATGTGCTTCATTTAAAATGAATGCATGACACACAGGGAAGCACTTAGCTCAATGACTCTTCATTAATCACTCATATTCACAGAGGAGTTTTTAAAATGCACTGTTAAAAGAAAAGGACTTGGGAGAGAACACCCAAACTAGTCAGGAGTCACTGAAAGAGTTCAGTGAGGTTGCAGGATGAGTGCCATGTAGCTGCTGAGGATGATATGATGAAAGCTCGGAAAAGTCAGCTGGCACATCTGTATTCTTTGAGGCAGGAATGCGGAGCTCACCAGGCTGTAACTATGGCAACGACAAAAACCAAACTTTCACCATTTGCATCAAAAGTAATGCATGATCTCCCCCTGCCAGTCCGACACAGCTTAATTTGGTTTACAAGTCTAAACAGTGGAAAAACAGCAGAGATGGTTTAAGTGAGAAATCTTTCCCTCTGACTCACATGGCCCACTTATTAAACTCGACGCTGATGCTGCAGCCAGACGCTTTGCCCTTTCACCAATTGTCCTTGTCAGTCTTGTCAAAATCAGTGAGACAAATGATAAGTAACTGTAAACCAGTCTGTTGTAAAGCCTTTAAGGTGCACAGGGACAAAGAGAATGTGTGCAAAAAGAGTGACGAAATCCTTTTTGGCAAAAGAAAATTAGTTGAATCCTTAGAAAAAAGACCTTCGTGGTAACAGCTGATAAAAGGGTGGTGTTGCAACAGCAGAGCAGAGAGCATTAAAAAGTTTGTAGTATCTAGCAATCACACTTGTGCACATTTGCAGCTGGATGACTCAGCTTGACAGAAATATAACCACTGACTTTTCTCCTGTCTTTGTCCACCCTCGCCTCCTTCAGGTCCTTCACCCAACCCCAAATCAGCCCTCACTATCATGGACACCACAAGGAAAATGCTCTCCATCTGTGAGGCACTCTACCACCTTATCGTCATGATGCTGACACTGGGCCAAGGAGTTCATTGCATGCCTGTTCCTACTGACGTCCCCATGTGCACAGCCCCAGACACTGCCCAGTACAGGCTAACGTTCTCCGGCAAGTGGACCCAGGCAGCTTTCCCTAAACAGTATCCTGTCTACCGCCCCCCTGCACAGTGGTCAAACCTCATTGGTAAGCGCACAGCAAGCCAGTGTCTAACTGGTGGTCACAGTATTGGCAGCAGATGTGGGAAAGTAAACTGATTGCATGAGTAACAGTAGCAAAACTACATACAGATATATATCATAAATACAAAGTTTGTGTGAAAGAAGAAAATATATTAACAGATGTTTCTTCCCATTACATGTCACTGATCCTCTCAATACTTCACCTAATATACTGCAAAATATTAAGTGATACAACGTGATTAATATCGACAGACAAGAAACGACAACCTTCTTTTTACATCCTTTTGCAGAGCGGTATATATAAACTGACTAATACAGTTAATCTGATGACTGCAGGCTATTACCTGTTCCAACAGCTGACTTCCTTTCCCCCTACTCCCTGCTTGTAGGGGTGACCCACAGCTCTGACTACCACATGTGGCAGCGTAATGAGTTTGCCAGCAACGGAGTGAGGGAGTTTGCGGAGAAAGGCGAGGCCTGGACGCTCATGAAGGAAGTCGAGGCGGCCGGCGAACGCATCCAGAGCGTTTATGGGGTCCTCTCCGCTCCTGCTGTTATGGGAGGCACAGGCCAGACGAACACTGAGTTCGAGGTCTTTGCCAGGCACTCCTATGTAAGTCTCTCAACACCTGGTTCCCCTCAGTCTGGGGCAGTGCATTAAGTGTGTTAAAGGTCTTTTTCTGATGGGTGAACATGTTTAACACTGTGGTGGGATGCTTCCCTTGCCTAGGTCAGACAGATTAAGGATTTCTAAAAAATATTGGCAATCATAGCACTCCCAAGACCAAGGATAGTTTTTATCTTATCTTCGTAAGTAGTTTTAGTCATCATTCTTATCAAGTTTAATGATATTTTACTGCCCATACACACAGCTCTACAATTGAGTGCACAGGTTATGCAGATTTCCAGTTTGACTGAATTATAAATAGATTATTTAGAAGTGAAATTCAAAGTCTTTGTAAGAAGTTTGCCCCAACTATCTGCTGTAAACATCCATTGCATTCAAAACTTTGACCTCCACAAACCAATATAATGGACATTTTGGGTGCATTCACTCCTGCTCAACTCCCAAATCAGTGTTTTACATAGCTCAGCAGTGTGCCTACCCCTGTGAACTCTGTTGTTAAGTTATTTCCACTGAGGTTGTTACATAATCCCAACATAACAATGTGACTAACAATCACCAGAACCATAAAGCTAAGACCACGTTATAAACTCACCAAAATTACCTAATATTTTCAAGGAAAACGTTTAACACCACAATAAAACCAGCTCCAGACTGTTTTTTCCATAATGCTTCACCCTAAAGAGCACTTCCCAAATTTACCAAGTCTAATTTATGCCTCTTCAAATTATGTAAAACCTTGCAGGAGTTCGCCATTAAACTTCCATCTGATGAGTCTCTGGGTAGGTCATAAAGTTCGAGGACACATCTCCCCAAACACAATGTTAGGCTTGGACACAAGACGAGACAGAAAGAGGGAGTCCAAAGTGTGGTTTGGAGGTGAGAGAAAAGGAAAACAGGCCAGTTGGAGACAGAAGATGCTCACCAATACAAAACGAACTGTACTCTTGTACTTATGTAACACCACATGTGTAGGCAGGCGGGTGAGTTATTGGATTACGTATGGTGCTGAAGACTACAAGTTTGAAAATGAAAAAGAATCTGGACATGTGGAGTTAGAAAGAAGTGAGCTTACCAGACCTCTGTAGCATCTTGGCTTCAGGCTAGCGGCTCCAGGCTACATTAGCAGTTACTAGCGTAACACACATAAATCTTTATCTGAGGTTTCAGCTGCTGATTTGCATTGTGGGTGATGTAAGCACCAGGAATGAATGGAATAGAGAAAGACTGTAGAGAGGTGAAGTCCCTACCCTTACAATGTTCCCGATTGGACCTCATTTTCACATGTACGGTAGTTAATGTAGAGAGACAAATCATTTTTTGATCCCATTTGAATTGAGCCATACACATACGATTTAAAAGATCATTTTGCAAGACAAAAAAGTCACCGATTATTGTAGTATAATTTGGCATTGTGTGAAACTGCTCAGTGAACTACATCTCTCTCTGCACGATATCCGTCACTAATAGCAGCTAGCGAGGTAACTTACCTATGTTCCACACACAAATGTGACATTATCTTATGACATCACTTATGCAGTTTTTGTAGTCTTTCTAATTAGGTATTTTCATAGTCTTATACTTTAACGGTATTACAACAAACTTTCTCTGACCGCTACCCTCAGCTTCATTTTGAGCCGTAGAACCTCTTTGCAACTAGCATTAGCCCTGCTATCGGTGCTAACTGAGGTCAGAGTGATAACACAGTTAACAATGGGGTTTTGCAGCGCAAAACTGGGTTGCTTACTCACCGGAGCAACCTGGGGGGAGACAGGAAGGTGGGCATAATGTTTCCACAATAGCGCTGATAGGACAGCATTACTAGGAATAATCGCCAAATGAGCGGCAGCGCTACCTAGTTCCCACCAGACCCAGGTGGTGCACACTGCAGTAAACTGAAGGGTGTCCAAATCAACCAAACATATTCTCTGCAGTTAACCAATTAGTAGCCATATTAACTACTGACATCCCTAATTTCAACTCAGAGCAGAATAACCCACCCCTATCTGTGTGGCTTTCACCCACTGCCCGACTGACACGACCTTAGGTCAAACAGTTATCAACTGACAACCACTGAGACCAAATGATATATAGTGTCCTAAAACAACCCTTTTCCATTCTCTTTCCCACCGATGCCTCTCTCCTTATCTCCAACTCTCACACTGGCCCACCTCCTTTCTCTCTCTATATGCTCTATCTCCCACCCCACGCTCTGCTTCCTTCTCTCTATCTGCAGTTGTCGTTTATCGTGCGTCTTGTTCCAAGCCCAGATTGGTTTGTGGGTGTGGAGAGCATTGACCTGTGTGACGGGGACCACTGGAAAGAGAATGTGTCGATGGACCTTTTCCCGTATGACGCAGGAACGGACAGCGGGTTCACCTTCTCTTCGCCAAACTTTGAGACCATCCCACAGGATAAAATCACACAGGTGGGTCGGACTGAGCCAAGTGCAGCATCCATCAATCCAAAGCCAAAAACCACTGATTGTAAAAACAGGGACATGAACTCAACATTGCTTGATAAGACCAGCACATCGTTTTATACCACTTTTGTGTGTAAAGAAACCATATTGTTGAAATTTTGTCAACTGTGTTGTTCCTTCCTAGATGAGCTCTTAGTACCCTAAATACTGAACACAAGATTATCTTATTTGCCAAAAATCCTGTATTCCTTTAGCATTAACAGGACGTTGCTATAAACTTTTATTCCTTGTCCATTTCCCCTCCATAGATCACTTCTTCCTCACCTAGCCACCCCGCTAACTCCTTTTACTACCCCCGCCTGAAGCATTTGCCGCCCATCGCCAAGGTAATGCTAACCAAAGTAAAGAAGACCAATCAGATCATCAGCCTGCCTGTCGAGCCCACCCAATCCAACCAACTGCCAACAGGGAACGAGATCGAGGACACGCTCATAAGTAAGTCTGAAGATCATAATTACTCAAATCATAAATACAAATTTTGCACTAGCACATTTTGCACTTGCACATTTTAACTTTGCCATCATACAGGCTCCACTGGCAAAAACAGTAATTGTAGCTTGCAGAACACGGGAGTTCCTGGTCTACCACTGCCTCGATCAGTTAGTTTTTTTGTGTTGATGTGCGACTTTGGCATTTAAAAGGGTTAGTTTGGATTCACTAAAGTCGCACAATAACACAAACTTACCAACTGATCCAGGAAACAGAAGACCAGCGACTCCAGTGTTCATCAAGCTAAATGACTGTTTTTGTCAATGGAATCTGGTGGCTTTGACGAGAGCATAAATGGGGCACTGAGGCCGTTACCAGCTTCCCGGTCAGAGAGAGCCGTTAGCATTGAGGTCAAGTGGTGAAAGTATTCTCAGTATAGCGTACACTTAAACTGATATCATTTTTAAGTGATACTTTTTTAGGGTGGATAAAATGCGTTTTGCTGCTGCCCCACCTGTAGGTGTACATTGCTTGGCTTCTGTGTTAGTATTCCTGCCCGCTTCTCCATAATGGGGGCGTGCAGACTGCCATTTAAAGTAGGTACTACACAGAGAATGCACTTCACACAACCCTATTTTAAAAGATCTGAGCTTTCCACATGAGTTCCAGGCCAGAACATCGAATAGCCAAATTAGGCTATTTTACAGGTGTGAGATAAAATCAGATATCTAATACTTGCATATATACATAGCCAACACAATATAATCGACGGGACTGCATCACCATTCCTGTCCTTATCTGCCTCTCTCCATTGCAATCCCACTGATCGGACAATATACACATTTAAAAGAAAATAAAGTGCATAGGGTCTAAATTGTGCAAAAGACCAGATGAAGGATTTCACACAATGCTAGGAGCTTGGGTCTTAAGACTTCTGCTGACATAAATGAAAGCATTTGGGAACCATTACAGGCCACACACAAGCTCAATTACTTTCAACCTGAAACAAGAGAAGCCAAGTGAAGGCAGGGCATCAGAAAATGCCAGGGGCACATCTGGCATCCAGTGGAAAACTCTAAAGGCAAGAAAGTGAGAAAGTTAAACAGCATTTTAAGAAAACTACACATAGAAACTGTACGGCAACGTTTGGGTCGGATGCAGACACGTATATTTTAAGAAGTCCTAGATCCATAGGGTGAAGCTGGATTTACTTATGCTGGTTCCCAGACTGTTAACATTTAGGACTCCCTGTTGCAGAGATTAGTGGTAACAGTAAAAAAGAAAAACAAAAAGGCCCAACTGCAAGTAAGAATAGGAAGGCAGCTTGGAAAAATAAAGATGAAGAGTGTGTCAAACTAGAAGTAAAGCCAACAATGCAGTACTCAAACAACCTGCCTGTGTGACTGATGCTCTCCAAGGAGGGGGAAAATAACCTTTTATAAAAACACAATTTACCACAGAAAGTCTTAACAGATGACTTGACCAGGGAAGGGTTTTGGGGGCAGGGATAAAGAAACAGATAGTGTGTCAGCCTGGCAATAGAGCTGACAGCGCAGCCGTCAGATTCAGTGTTCAGGGTGACTGTAAATGTTTGACTCAGCATCACAGACTACAAGTCCGTTCCCCTGGCTACACATCAACAAACAACAGACAGGGGCCAGGAATCTGTTGGGGTTTCCTGCCTTGGTCCCAATGCTCCATCCTACCCCTGGCTGTTCATCCTTACCTCCCTCCATCTTTTTAATGCCTTGAGACACAACTTTCATTACAGATTAGAAGTCACCTGCTCTGGATTGTATGTGAAATACAAAAAAAGATAAATCACATTTGCCTCTTACAGCACTGTACCACCTCATCCTTCCCTCTGTCCATAACAGACACACAATGTGAAGGGAGATATGACTTTCTTGTTCCATCCTCCCATCCGACCGTCCATCCATGTAGCTTCCGTGCCACTTCCCATCCTTCTGCTTTACTCTTTAACCGACAACTAAGTCTGTGATACGAATCAGCTGTACGCAAGGTTGGCTGAGGTAGTCCGGCAAGTTCACCATGTTGAAGACAGGGATAGGCCTGTCACTGTAATTACATTATCGACTTATTGAAGTCAGCAAAAATGATCAAGGTCATGTCTGTATATCAAATGATACTGTGCAATTGTTTACATCAGAATGTTGCCAACATGATGCCGGAATAAACAGCAGTGTTTTCACGACCATTAAGACTTGGATGCAACCCCTGCGCTGAGAGACAGCTGAGAGATATATAGCTAGTCATTTCTGGTTAAATTTAAAGTTCATCCTCTCTTTGCAAGGGTGTACTTGCATTATTATGCTATTATCGTTCTATGAATGGCATAAAATGCTCTTAAAATGACAATGTCATTTATCGCTATTATTTCTGGGACGATATAACATCCAATAAAACTATTTATCCAGAGACGCCAAGGAGAATGAAAGCAAGCAAGAAATAAGATGAGATGACAGATGAGCTCCCTTTCCCTGTAATACTGTACAGCTGAGGTGCCTTTTAGCAAGGCTCTAAATCTCTTTCTGCTGCAGCTGACTCATTAGGCGGTAGCACTGTTTACTGTGAGGCGAAACTGATGAAAAGCAAGCACAGTCAGCACAAACTCACTCAATAAATGAAGGTTAAAAAAATTCAGTCATAATTATACTCCAGCAGCGCGACCACTGCCAAGACTTTATAACAAGCTGTGGGTTCATAAAGAGCTGCACACACAGCATGCCACCACTGCTTCTAGTTCCTATTCATTATTTGATTCACTTTTTTACAGTTTTAAAAGGGTTAAAGAGCAGTCATTTCCCATATTATGACTTATCCCTCCCCTTTCCATTCAAACCTATAAAAGGAAACTCACAAATTATAACCATTTGCCAATTACAAACAGACAAGCAACAACTGTGCAAATTTACAAACTAACCCTTAATATCAATGTGATTATAATCCTCTCCTCTCACTGCAGATACCCCTCTGGACTGTGAGGTGTCAGTGTGGTCTCCTTGGGGCTTGTGCAAAGGCAAATGCGGAGACTCAGGCGTGCAGCACCGCACACGCTACATCATAATGCACTCAGCCAACAATGGATTAGCCTGCCCCCTGCTGGAGGAAGAGAGGAAGTGCTTCCCCGACAACTGTTTATGACTAGGCCAGGAGAGGAGGGAGAAGAAAGAGCGCAAGGAGAGGAGGGAGAAGAAAGAGAGGAAGTCCAGGAAAGGGAGGAAAGGACGAAGGCGGAGAAACAACAACAAGAGGTCTGCGGTGTATTCACATGAGGCATAAATATGATGACTCCCTTATTTCCTCCCTGGCTACGCCGTCCGTCTGAGGAGATGACTGATGTACTGTTTGATTATCTGGGTGTTTAACTGCAGAGGAAATCTCATCCTCAAGTCACATTGATAAATCTGACAGCACGAGTGAGGTGTAGTTTGGCAAACAGCTATTAGACACCGGCTCAGTTTTGGCAGATTATCAAAATTGTCTGGGGAATAGAACAATGCCGTTTTAAACACAGCCTTTAAATGAAATAAAACTGAATTATAAACATTTGTTTGCTCACAGTGGATTAAAACTCCCCACAGCTTTCGTAAAGCAGATTTACAAATAAATCCAAATAAATGATACTTAAGACCCTACATTCACAAAATGCTTAACAGAAGATGAAAATAATGTAAGCTGTGGCACAGGGGAAAACACGATGCCTCAATTGTTCCATCGGCAGAAGTGAAGTAGTACTGTACATGCAAAAAAGCGAGTCAGACAAAGATATTACTAAAAGGTCCTCCCCGCATTTAAAACATAATGTGTACACATTGTGTTTGCTCTTCTAACGACAAAGAATATATTTATTGACAGGATTTTGACCTGTAGTGTACAGTATATCAAATCTGAAAGTAATAAGCTGTATGCTTTTATGTTATTGAGATATTAGTACAGGTTTGTTTTTTTTTGTAAAAAATGCTAAAAATGTAAAAAAATGTATGTCTTCTGTATGGTCAATAAAGTGTAAATACATCTTATGATCTTGTGACCTTATTGATAAATGTTTATTTAAAAAAAAAAGAGAGACTGAAGGAAGATACTCCATCAACAATCGTGAGTTAAATTGTTTTCCATGATATAGATTCAAATCTGTCTTCAGTGCCTGTGCTAAGTGCAATTTCACCTTCAAATCTGAACCACACATCTGGGCTCCCGAGGTCGTATTACTGAGGCCGGGGCTTGAGGATCAAATTGAGTGTAGAGAGAATTGTTTATTTGAACTGGATGACCTGAGTTCAAGCCCTGGTGTTGGCTAAGATTCACGCTGATGAAGTGTCGGTGATAAAACTGATGAATGTGCTCACGAACTATTTAAAACAGTTCACCAAATGTTGATTTAGTTCACAAGGTCTACAAGTTCGCAGAGCACACTTCACGCTGTGATGTCCAGTGCAGCGCATCCCGCTATAAAGCAGGGGTACCATTTAATAGGCAGAACAGACACCAGTTACACGTAAAGTGACCTCTTTTTCTTGGAAGGATGATGACAACACAATTTGAAACAGAACGAGAAAAAAAACAACAGTGAACGATATTGGCGTAAATATGTAAAACAGATAAAATTACCTGAGAGCCCACCCTCAGGTAATTTTATCTGTTTTACATATTAACGAGAAAAAAAACAACAGTGAACGATATTGGCGTAAATATGTAAAACAGATAAAATTACCTGAGAGCCCACCCTCCCTCCCTTTCCACCAAGCAACATAGAAAGCATACTGTGGATGACAGATTGAACAGCAATAAGAACTGAACATCTGGTGAATGAGGGAGCTCCTTGGAAAATTACTGTGACAGAGAAACAGGAGCAGATCCAGTTTCTGGCTTTCCTTAGTAGTTTCATCCGCTAAGTCAGACAGAGGTAAGTGTGAAGTACACGCCAAGTATACAGTGCTAAATGATGAAGAGTACATTAAGCTATGTATGATGACCAGGGATTTTACTGCTATGCCAACTAGGTTTCTAGGATTTTGTTTCCGTATGCTCAGGATACATGAAAAAGTGAAAATGAGCATATTTTCTGCTACTCAGAAATGTTTAAAATACAGAAAACAACAAGATCAATACTCTTGTCACAGGAAAACACAACTTAAAATGTTTTGAAAATGGCAGACGGAAATATTGTATGAGTTGACTCAGTGGTAAGAAGCACTATTTGGTTCACAGTGAATTTCAGACTCTTCAATGACAGTACAAAATGTTTCAAATAAACTACAGAGAGACACGATATAAATCCATTGCAGTTTAAGACTGAATCTACCATTCTTTAGCCAGCTGTATCAAACGTATTGATTTAGTATTCACACTTTCTGTAAAACTACTGACGTGTGGGAGGAGAGGGGAATCTGATTCTTTGCTTACTTGAGTAATAACAACTTTTGCAGATGCTGAACATGAGAAGGCTTGATTCTGTGCGTGGAGGCGGGGGGGTTTACTTTATAAGTGACCTCATCTAAGGTTAGCACATGGCAGCTATTGTATGTAATGGTCTGGAGTACAATTTCCACTCAATTTCCAAAGACGTTTGAACTCTTTCATACTGTAGTAACAGACACGGTGACACTGGTAATCATTACTGCCTAAGAGGTTAAAAGGTGAACACCGTATTTTACCATAAAGAAATAAGAAATAAGTCAGCAAACCAGATGAGAAGTCCATTTATCTAATTTACACTTTTGTCGATATGTTCTTCTTGCATCTTTTTGATAGCTAGTGATCTGTCCTTTAGAGCACAGTTCTGCATCTATCACTTTAGATTCAGTGTGTTAAATGGAGAGTAGGCACTTGGCCTCGCAGTGAAAATAACTCTACTGCAGCATCAAAACTGAGCATAGCATTAGTTCAAGCAGGACACGATGTCAAGCTCAGCTCACATCCCAGCTACATCAGCTGATCTCAAACAGCCCGATCAACTGATGGAGCAGCTGATTGATGGAAGGGAGTCAGCTGAAATCACATGATTTCTTTCTATGTATCCATGCCAGTCTAGGCTCATATGTAGCGATTACAGTAAACAGTGCTTCCGATATGGATGTTGCCACACACGTCTTCAACACGCCAGCACAGAAGATCAATACAGTCATCACAGTTTCAAGGTAAATGTTACCAATGTAGTTCCCAACCAAATGTCTCCCTGTCCGTTCCTGAGTTGTTGAATGATGTCCAAAAAAGTGTTTTTGCAGAACATTATGATGTCACAGTCAAGTTGACCTTTGACTTTTTGGATATAAAATGTCATTATTTCATCCTACTAGACATTTATATCAAATTCTGTCATTATTTATGTATGAACAGTTACTGCCAAAAATGTGCTTTGTGAGGTTACAGTGACCTTGACATTGACCACTAAATTCTAATCAGTTCATCTTTTGGACCAACTAGAGGTTTGTGCTAAATTTGAGCAAATTCCCTCAATGTGTTCTCCAGATATCGCTTTCACAAGAATGGGACGGACAGGCGGACAGACAAATCGAAAACATGATGCCTCAAGCCACAGCTGTCGCCAGTCATAAGAAGTCTAACACAGTATTATCATCAACATGTTTAATTCCATGTCCCAAAGCACCAACAAGTATCTTCCAAGCACACTGTTGGATTATCTGTGTCTGCAGCAAGTGGTCAGCCTTAGTCAATCATTATTCTTAGCAACTTTGCTATTGGCTCCCAGTTCAACCAGTCACAAAATGACCAGAATGTCTTGTCACACAAAGCAGCACCTGTTAGTTTCTCACACCCAAACTGTCTCCCACACAGCCATCTACTTTAAATATAGGCTACAGAGCAGCTATAGTTGATAAAAAATACCTCAATCTTGAGTTAGAATTTGCAGATCTACAAAAAAAAAACCTCAACTGGAACTACAGGTCAAAACTTTGGTCACTGTCAATTGTATTGAAATTTAATAACTCATTGTTAACAGAAAATGGGTTTGCGAGGCACTGCCTTTCTGCTCCAGTGTTACCTGATGTTGGCAGCAGCCATGTATTTTGATCTCGGAGAACAGGAGGAAAAATGCATCATAGAGGAGATTCCTGAAGACATGCTGGTCAACGGTGAGTCCTGGAGAGGGAAATATTCCTCCTGAGTGTCGTTTACAATCTCAACAGAGGTAATGAATGTGGAATTAGATTTGGAAAACTGTATCATAAATTGCCACGTGATTGCTGAATTACACAGTAATGTAATATGTACCTCCAGGATAGTGTGTCTCTTATTTCAGTGAGTGCAAAAGCCATTTATGACTTCCAAACTGCCCATTAAGTTAAAGTCTTTGTGAATACTGATTTGCTCTGTGCCTCAACAACCACATACAGCCATGAAAGTAGAAAACACTGTGCACTTGGCTGACATTTGTTTTGAAGTAAAATACTTAATTATGTATAAACACTGAATATTATTAATGTTAATAAATCCCAATATAAAATGCAGAGCTTATGCTCACTTTAACTCTTATCAAATATGTTACAAGCTTGATGATGACCTTGAATGCTACTGCCAGTGAATGTGTATGTGAATGCACTCATGTGAGACTTACGTTCAGGTTACTTCTTGTTGGAGCCTTGGGATTTGAAGGCGCTCTCCCACTCCCCTCACCTCGGCGTCACTGTGACAGTCAGAGACCCAAACCATGAGGTACTGCACTCACAGGAGAGGTTTATCACCAAGCCAGGTTCACTAAAACATGTGCTCGCTGGTTTCCCCATTCAAACCAAACCCAAACAAAGATGAAATGCATTTAACACAGCGTTACTTAAGATCAGTGCGGCACAGTTTGATCCATGAGATTGGATCTCTGTTATTGTACAAGAACATCAGCCTCACGTCTCAAGCGTAGCTTTTTGCCTCAGTGGTGGAGGAAGTATTCAAATCATTCGCTTTAGTAAAAGCACTGGTACCACAGAGTAGAAATACATGATTACAAGTTAACGTCCTGGATTCACAATCTGACTTTAATAAAAGTATACAAGTTTATAGGCTATAGTATTATATTACTGGACTACTTTTTATTGATGCATTAACATAGAAACAGTACTTAATTGTTATAGCTGGTTGAGGTGGAGCTAATTTTAAATGTTTTATACACCTTTGGGTAGTTAAAGCTACAACATCATCATATTTTAAATGCTGATCATGTTTTGTTTGTAAAATCATAATCTGAAGATTGTACAATTGTCAAATAAATGAAGTGGAGTAAAAAGTACAAAAATTCCCTCTGAAAAGTATAAAGAAGCACAAAATGAAAATGCTGAAGTGAAGTACAAGGACGTCAAAAGTGTGTTTATAAGTACTGAGTAAATGTAATTAGAGTAGCGACTTTCCACGACTGCTTTTTCCCAGCTGATGTGGTCCCAGTATAAAACACAATCCTTCAGTTTCATTTAAAATTCTTCTTGGAATTTTCTACGGTGGCTAGAATTTCTGGACTTTAGTGAGAGAATCTATCAGTTACACCTGATTCATTTTCACATAATAACCCATCACTTTCTGGTTCTTGGCAAACGACTGACCAAAAACAGCTAAAAGTAACGGAATCACTTTTTCATTTTGTTGACCAAGAACTGGAGAAATGTTGGCCTAACAGTGTCTTTCTTATCCTCTAGGTTTTGATGTCCAAACGCTATGGTAAATTTGCCAAATTCACCTTCACAGCTCACACCTCTGGTCAGCACTTCCTCTGCTTCCAAACCAACTCCACAAGGTTTTCTGTCTTTGCTGGACAGAGGCTGGTGAGACCTACGGACACAAACAGAGAGTTAATTTTGAGAAAGAAGGAAAAATGCAGAAACACATACAGTACTAAAATATTATATTGAACACTCAGTCAAGTCTGTAAATTGTATTATTTTTAAATGACCCTCAATTGCTGTAATGTGTTGTACAGAAGCTACATTTGGATGTTCAGATGGGAGAGCACGCCATTGACCCTAACAAAGACAAGGCCAAAGAAAACTTGGAGACTTTGGAGAACAGCCTCAGCCACCTCATAGATCAAATGATGTACATCACCAGGCAGCAGGAGTACCAGAGGGTAAGTAAGGATCTTATTGTCCTGTCTGCTAACATAACATGATATGACAGTACATGTGAGTCAATCGCACAACAGGGAGCTCAGAGGAAAAGGCAGGAGCGGTGTGCTATCTGATGTATAAGGGAATGATACAAAGCTAGTTTACACAGAGTGTGAGTCACCACAATTTACTGCTGTTACTGCTAGTGAGGATAATCATGCAAGCTTGCACTGAACTCAGCCATACTGTGCGGCATGTTGTCTTCCTCTGTTGCAAAATATAAAGATTTTTCCTGATTTTTTTTTCTTAAACTTTTACATTTTCCCCTCATTCAGGAGAAAGAGGAGGTGTTTCGTCAGATCAGTGAGGACACCAACAGTAAAGTGCTGTGGTGGGCCGTGGTGCAGACCTCTGTGCTGCTGTCCGTCGGTTTCTGGCAGATGAAACGACTCAAAGACTTCTTCATCGCCAAGAAGCTGGTCTGAGGATGACCTATAGCCTGGTGACCTTGAACCATGTCCCACCTATACTTGTGTATTTACTACAACAAGTATATCTGATGCATGAAAACACTTAAAACCTAAAAGCGGTTGCAGCTGGTGACATGTGTTTAGCTTATAAGATTAAAAACTATATATGGATAAAATGATGAAACTGTGTGTGTCTGAGACGGTTTGAAAAGTTGCATAGATGACCAGGTCAAAACTACAGTAACTTTTCCTTTTTCTTATCCTCCTCATTGTTGTTTTTCACCTCTGCGGCCCTTAAAACTGGACTAACGTTACATGGCTCAAGCAAATATGTACAACATGTAAAACATGTAAAAAACAACACAGAATATTCAATAATAAAAGCCATTTGCTGAAGAATTATTTTGTGATTATTTCCCTTTTTTAAACAACAAGTAAAATGAAATAAACTGCTAATTTTATGCACAACTTACCTCATGTTCACGTATTTAGCTTGTGTAAAAGTTTGGTTAGAGGTCTCAATGAGACAGGTATGTATTATAGCTAGCTAGCTGTGTAACGGCAACATAGCTAACGTTAGCTTTAAAAACTGTTAGATGCTAGTAACGATAAATATTAAGGAAATAATTAATATAGCAAAACTGACAGTTACTTTAGACGATTAGTCAACAGACAAACGCCTGTGTTTCTGTAACGTTGCTTAGCTTTAACATAAATTAAGGTAACTTACGTTACTAGGTCCTGACGTTACTTTCAGCACTCGTTTCTCCCAGAGACGTTACAGGTATGTGGATTAGCTAACTAGCTACCGAAGTACCGGTAACGTAGCTAGCGTTAGCATTGGCGTTACCAAGCTGACGTCCTTAGATGCTAGTGACGATATATATGGAAGAAATAATTATTAAAGCTAGGCAGGCAGTTACTTTACATTATTAGTCAACAGAAAAACGCTTGTGTTTTGGTAACTTAGTTTTGACACTGATTAAAAATAATTTACAAGATTAGCTCTGAACGTTACTCCTCAGCAACCGGTACTCACCGTTATTTATGCTAGCTAGCTAAAAGTTAGCATCTAGCCTCACTTGCAGCGGGATGACTCAGGTAACGTAATCCAACGTTACATGTACTTCACGTTACTAAAATGAGGTGTAAGCCGTTGTATGAAATTGAGTTAAACTTAACAAAATAACAATGTTACAGAAAGTGGCTTAAAACCCAAATTAATGTGACAATTGTAGTAACTTAACACTTAGCTAAATTCGTTTATGCTAACTCCCAACTTAGCTCAAGGTCAACATTATGACCTTATTTCCTTGCAGGTCTTTCAATGTCTTACTGGATCTGCTGCAACTCCTGCTTCCTTTCGCCCAGCGCTGACAGGAAACTAGCTGTCACCACCTGTGGCCATGTCATCTGCAGTGTCTGCTTCCAGAAAGGTAGACACAGATTTATGCTGCTTACTGACAGTCCAGTCAATCACTGCTGGGTTTGTTTGCATGTGTTTAAAACAGTGCAGCGCCGCAGCTTCACTTCACTTGTGCCATGCAGGAGAAAGTGTGATTAAACAGGGACATCTGTTGGATTGAACGTGTTATTGCAGAGCTTATGACCCAGTTTTACACCGAGTGTGTCCAAGCCAGGAGCTCCTAACTAAACTTTTCCATGCATAAGGCACAAAACCACCGTTACATAAACTATCCCTGAGAAAGACACATTTGAGACAGTGTTAATTATCACACCGCATCTGATATTGGCTGTTATGTAACAGCAAGGGGAATGAAATCTCTGATCCAGTCATGCTGGGTTAGCGGGTGCTTCTCATATCCTCAAATGAAATAAGAGTGAAATTACGCCATTCAACATTGGCTGTGTGATTTCTTGAAGTACTCCTGCAGGTCCCTTTGCCCCACTTTGGGAGCGTCTTATCATATTCACAAGCCACAGGCCTGTTCCTGATGGGTCTAATCTCAACCTCAAGAGTTTGATCATGTTTTAATTCGCTCTGGCTTCCAGGGTTAGACCAAGGGATTACACTTAATTAATTTTGGGTCTCGGGCGAAAGCACTTTTGAGACCCCCTTTTGTTCAGCTCTTGTATTGGATTTAGATTCTACATGCCCTCTGTTCAATGTGAGCCTCGCTGCAACTTAACTGCAACTTTCCTTTCAGGCAAACCAGGCAAGTGTTTAATATGCAGTGCCAAATGCCAAGTATCACCTCTCTCCGACCAAGTAAGCATATTACTCCTCATTAAATGGCATCCTCAGGTGACTGTGGGGGATAACACCAGGCTTTGCAATTGTAGAAACAGACTGATATGATTTAAGAGTCCTATTGTCATTAGAGTCACGTCAAACATCTTTGTTTCAGAGCAGCTCAGAGGTGAAGGCCCTGTTTTCGGACATCAACATTGTTGCAACCAAACACTTCACGGAAATCAGCAAAGTTTGGTCATTTTCTATCTCATCATAAAATATTATGAACTGTTTTGTTACTTGCTCTTATATCAGTTCATAATTTAAGTCTGCCTCAGTCAGTGCAAGATGGTTTTAGTTATTTGTTGGTGCAGACATCACATAGCAGTGAGTCCCTTCTTTTTTCAGGTTATAATGTTCCAGGCAAGACATCAAAAGAGACTGTTGACTTATTACCAGCAAAGGGTGAGAGACATCTGTGTTGCTGCAGTGGATGTTTGTTGTTGCGTGTGTGTTTCTTTGAGAGTTTGCTTTTCTTCATTTGGCAGCTAATGGACTTTATTTTTAACATTTTACTATGTAGAAAATCAGTGTGACATCTTTTAAACCGCCAGCCATGAAGGAAGTTTGATTTAATTTGCTTCCTGTTTTATTTGCTGCTTGCTAAAATAGATAAAAACACTACTTGCAGCATGACATAGTCACACCTGCATCACCAATCATTTTATCAATTACAGAATGGGAAACTCGAGGAGGCATTTGTCAAGATGAAGCAAGAAATGCAGCAGATGGCAAAGTAAATTAAACTGTAATGCATTTTCATTCATATTCCTAAACTGCAGTTGATGAGAAGTTAAGTGCCTTTCTTCTATGTTTATTTTCTATTTGTTTCCCGGTAAAGGAAGCTGAATGAACAGAGCAACTACATCACTAAGCTGGAAAACTCTCTTCAGCATCAGAGGTACAGCATAGAGTAGATTCTTACTAAAGATAATCATGTTAGATGCATGCTGATGTTCTGAAAGCAGCATATTAAAATAACCCAAGTAACCCATCTTAAAAACCGAACTATAGTATCACTCGTGTTACAATTTTATCCTTAAAATATGCTTTTATTTTTGCTGGCAGGTTTTTCTACTTTAACAGCCACTTTGCTCTGTAATTAATCTTCAACTGTTCCATAAATGAGACTATCCTGAAAAATATGTTTTATTTTCCAAAATATTTTGCTGATGGTTCATAGTAATTTCTCATCTTCTCAGACTCCTTTTTTATACAGAATCTAAACATTAAACATCACATGTCGTTCTGGATCAGTGATCATAGTGCTCATGAAATAAAAGACTAAAATCAGGCTAAATGTGGATCTATGGAGTAAACTTTGGGAATAACTTCACATACTGTGCTGCTGCCAAACCCAACCAGGTGGCTGTTATTCCTCACCTCTCACTAGGTGTCACTCCTGGCACATCTACTCCTGGACAGTTAGAACTACAACCAGCACTGAATTTAAGAGGGTCAGTTTTTAGTTTGGTTGTTTGTAAAGGCCTGAAAAGATTTAAAACACATTTTTAAAATTGTATTTCAGTGTGAGTTCTGCATTAAACATTGGCCACAATCTGAAGATTAATTTCAACAAATATTAACAGCCCTCAGTGTTAAAAAATATTATCCTCATAGAGCTATACATAATTTACCTGTAATTAAAGTGGTTTTAAAATAACGTTAAAAACAAACTAAATGTAGAAATACTGAAAGGCAAATCTCAAATTCTTATAAAAAATTATTTAAATTATTGATATTTTAACTATTTGTAGTTTCTGTTTTTTTACTACTACTCTGTACTGGTTGTATATGCCTCGTGTGTCATTTATTCTTTTTTGTTTGGCTATTATTTTACTTTGACTTCTCTATCTGTACTTTCTGCGGTCTCCGTGTTGCTGCAACACCCGAATTCCCCCCTTGGAGATTGATAAAGGCTTATCTTATCTTGTCTGGCTTGAGTGCAGTTTGAAAGAAGAGTCCTCACCCACTCTCTCATTGTAGGATTCGCTCTGACACCTATGTTAGAAGCAGCTGTGTCTGTTTATTTAAAACTCATTAACTTTCTTTATGACTTTTTTGTCTCAGTGCCAAAGTTTCATCAGTGCCTCAGATGAGCCACAGTTCCCATACTCCACATGGGCATAAATCAGGTAAACTGCAATCTCATCATTTTGTTTTATATGCTGATCAAAGCAGGGCTGTAGTCAAATAATTGGAGCCCAAGACAAGTCCAAGACTGTCTGTCTGTTCATAGTAAGAGTCAAATGTGATATAACTTCAGTCAGTCAATATAGTCCTTTGGATTGAGAAAAAAAAATGAAATGTGATAGGACAAAGACACAAAGTAATTGTGCCAAAATGTTGCACTATTTCCTAAAATTCTAACTCCAACCAAAGACTGTGGAAGGCAACATAAGGGGGCCAAGACAGAGACGAGTGTGAGACAGTAGAAAAAGTATTGTGAGACCAGACTCACAACTGGGTTCTAGTAATACAAAAAGATTACATCCCCTAAATAGTATAAATTTAACATTCAAGATGGTTCCGTTTCATACGGCTGACTAGTAAAGATCTCTCTTTGTTACATAACACATTTTATACTAGAGTTTTTTCAGAAACATTAGTAAGAAATCACACAGCCAAGCAGGATGGGCTAGTGGCTTTAAAAAAAAAACACAAAATAACCGACTGACCATAAAACTGGCTCATGTCTTGTCTCTGTGGTTAAATCACTGAACCATGTATTTTATACATTCTCTGCATGACCGCTAATGTCTCATCATCATAAATAGTGTACTGTGGTTGTTAATGTTGTGTTTCCTGTTTGGTGTCAGTCCTACAGATCCCCTATAACTCCCCCGTGTCCTTCTCCAGACACTCCTCAACCACTAATATGTGAGCATCCCTAACTGTTCCCAGTGTCTCTGAACATCTTTACCTTCCTTTTATGTTCATCTTTGATTCGCACTCTCTTTACCTCATCTCTGTCTATGTTTCTTTTCACTCTGTCCTTCATTACGTCTCACCATACGAACGAGAGAGAGGGGGAATGTCGAAGGTATTTCACAGTGCAAACAAGCTATATCCTGGGTTCAGCCCCCATGTCTTATGTTAGCTTTAGCTGCTGTATAGCTTTTGCCCTGCCCTGCGGTTATCTACACACACACACCTGAATAAGCTAAGCTTTGCTTGGGTTTAGTCAGGATTCCCTATTGGGTTTCCGAGACACCGCTGACACAGGATTGATTGTCTGCTTGAGTTTTAATAGCACAAATGTTGTTTTATCCACTGAGACTTTTGGTTCTTCTACTGTGCGAGTAGATGATGGACAGCGGATATTAACCCCAGTGCTGTGTTAGCGCCTCGCCTGCAAGGTCAAAAAGTAAACCGATGATTTGAGAGGAACTGTAATAATAAAAAGACATTTTAATTAAGAGAGCTTTTCAAAATATTTAGACTTTAGTGACTGGATTGAATTAGAAATCTGACTAGGTCTTGCAAAGAAGCACCAAGACTTTCAATATTTCTCACGTTTTGGACAAATACATATGCTTTTAGTAAAATAATCTTTAAAACAAACATGTGTAACATACAATATTGAATAAACAACTATGTTAAATGAGTATTTTTTCCTTAAAACCAATATAGGATAATTCGACTTTTTCTGTTTAGAAGATTTTTTGAATAATTGATTCAAATAAACTACCATTGACATGAGGTGCATTATTAAGAATTTGTAAAGTAAAAATCAATGTAAAAGCATGGAATTATCTCACTCTAATGTAATAATATTTCAGTCATAAACTTATTTCACATTAACTTTAATTATTCACTGTGAAGTCTGAGGGGAATATGGTTTTGCATCCTTCTTAAAAACCAGTATTTCACAAAGTGAACATCTGCCTTTCTGATGAAACGATTAATGTTGCTGTTACACAGACGTCTGGCTTCTTATAAAGAAGTTTGTGCAGCACTGTGGTGCTCAGCCAACTGAACCCAACTCGACTAATGAAGCGTGCCCTCATGTCTTGCAGCGCTGAAAACATGGACGTGGATGAAAGGACTATGTTCAGGAAAGTGAGTATCATAACGTTACCTGCAGTAAACTTCCCTCTCTGCTATACAGTTTGTGTACTGAAACGTATGAGCGCTGTCAAGATCATACAGCATCCTGACATTTGCTTTAAGACTTTAGTGCATGAAGAATAAAAGTATTGAAAAACAAGCAAATAAAAAGGGATGATTTATGATGTTCCTCTCTGTGTGTATCTGTGTTCCAGCCCAACACTGTCCCCAGAATGTCGTTAATCAGTCCTCCACAAGATGGACGGATGGGTATGTGCTCTGCAGAGGAACTGAAGAACTGTTGTCCGTGTAGAATTTAGCTCCTAAACTATGATCTGCTTTGGTGATTTCTCTGTGGCATTAAAGGGACAGTTCACGCTTAAATCAAAAATACATGTTTTACCTCTTACCTGTAGTGCTGTCTATCTATGTCATTTTTTATTTGAGTCGCAGATTGATGGAGATATCATCCATATAGATGTCTGTCTTCTCTCCTGTACAGTGAAACTAGACAGCACTCAACTTGTGGTATTAAAGCGCCAAAAAAGCATATTTGAAAAACTCAACTGCAACGTCTCTTTACAGAAATCATGACCTGGTTACTCAAGATAATCCACAGACCTTATTGTGAGCAGTTTCATGTAGGAGCTATTTTCTTTCTACTGACCTACACCTGTCAAACCTGTAACTGTGCAAAAGGAGGCGTACTGCTAGCTCACCTGGCACCACTGAGCTAGCTAATGTTACAACTCAGCCGCGGAGGACATTAATGTTTACATCTCGCGATAAAGTTGGTGGATTTACTTAAGTAGAAAAAAAAAATAGTTCCTACATTAAACTGCTCACCACAAGTTTCTGTGGATTATCTTGAGTAACCAGGTCACGATTTCCACAAAGAGACATTGCTGTTGAGTTTTTCAAATGTGCTTTTTTGGCGCTTTGAGCACCACAAGCCGAGTGCCATCTAGTTCTATTAGATTGGAGAGAAGGCAGACATCTCTACAGCTGATATCTCCAACACTCTGCAACTCACACCAAAACTATCTACACTGATAAGTAGCACTACAAGTAAGAGTTAAAATATGTATGTTTGATTTTGGGGTGAACTGTCCCTTTTAGGCATTAAAACACTCTTCCTCTCTCGCTCTGTGTAAGCATGGCACTAAAGACACTTCACACATGTTATGCTACATGGGTTTGACACAATAAGTCTCTCTGCCAAACGCCAACATCTAAAGTTGCATATTCAGAAACACTGATACAGAAATAATTGCACTATAATCTTCTGCCATCATGTAGCCTTGTTTGTGGGTTATAGACTCCACGGTTGACCACCCACAGTGATTAAACCCATACAGATGTTGGCTGTTGTTATGTTTAGGATAACACCTGCTGAGTCTGTCTCTTTGATTATGTCATTAAGTCCTTTAAAGGATTTGACCTCCATTGTGGGAGATAAATTAGCTGTCAGGGTGTTTGTGTCGAGTGTTTGGTTAAGAAAATATTGTATCGAAGGAAATCACAATATTTGCCTGGCAGCAGCAGATTTATTGGGCTATTCAAAATGCTTAACTGACTATTAAATTAATTGTTAGTCCTAGATAAGGGTGATATGTGCCATTTATAACAGAGCTCTCTGTAGCTGTCGGTGTGTTGATGCTGTCGGTGTTTTGCTCTGTTGGGTAGCAACATCTAAGTCTGTGTGTGTAAACTGTGAGGTACTAATCACTCCTGAAGATGAATCACCCCTTTATCTTGTCGAGGATTCTCTAAATGAAACTTGGGGTGTGTGATGGAAGAGGAGACACATAAGCCCATAATGAGCCACAAGTATCTCAGGCATTTTAAAAATCATTAGGAGCCATTACATCTGTACAGTATGACCTACGTTAGGGATTAACATTTCTTCTCTCTGGTGTTGTGTTCAGGCACCGTCCTTAACAGATCGTCCAAACAGAACATGATGGCCAGCCATTCAGCTAGCTCAGCTACTGTCAGGTGACTCATTTCAGTTATTAAATGTATCATGATGAAATCTGAAAAGTACAGATTAATGATTTTACATATCTTTACTTTGACAAGCTAAACTATTTCATCTTTGTGTTTATACTGTAAACGAAGTGTTTAACTGGTTATGATTATTTAAATTTAAACATGAACTCGTTTCCTCTCCTCTCCTCTTTTCATTTGTTCCTCCTTGTTTCCTGTCCTTTTCTAATTTCTCCTCCTCTCCTCTCCTCTCCTTGTTTCGTCTCCTTTCCTCTCCTCTCCTTGTCTTCTGCGGTCCCTCTCTTAATTCCTCATCCTTTCCTGTCTCCTCTCCTCTTTTCTCTTCTCCTTGTTTCCTCTGCTTATCTCTTTTCCATCCCTCTCCTTGTTATGGCTCATTTTCTAATTTATCCTCCTTTCCTCTCCCTTGCTTCCTCTCCTTGTTTCATCCCTTCTCCTCTCCTTTCCTTGTTTCATCTCCTTTCCTCTGCTCTCCTTGTGTCCTCTACTGTCCTCTTGTTTCCTCTGCTTATCTCTTTTCCATTCCTCTCCTTGTTATGTCTCCTTTTCTAATGTCTCATCCTTTCCTCTCCTCTCCTTGAGTCATCTCTTCTCCTCTCCTCTCCTTGTTTTGTCTCCTTTCCTCTCCTCTCCTCCCTCTCCTAATTTCTCATCCGTTCCTTTGCTCTCCTCTCCTTTCCTCATTCATCTCTTTTCCATTCCTCTTCTTGTTTTGTCTCCTTTTCTAATCTCTCCTCCTCTCCTCTTCTTGCCTTGCTTTCGCTCCTTGATTAATCTCTTCCTCTCCTCTGCTTGTCTTCTCTCCTCCCTCTCCCAATTTCTCAACCTTTCCTGTCCTGTCCTGTCCTTGTGTTATCTCCTAACTCTTCTCTCCTCATTCCTCATGTTTCCTCTCCTCTCCTTGTCCCCTCCCTTCTTCTTGTCTCATCTCTGTCCTCTCCTACTCGCTCTTATCATCTTCTCCCCTCCCATCTCCTCTCCTCTCCTCAGTCGTTTCCAAGGATCTCCGCTGACCCCTGATGTGTCATACAGCCAGACGTCTGCATGGAAGTCTCCCATCTTCAAACCCTCCTTCAGACACTCCATGTCCTCCCTGGTCTGCCCTCCTCCTTAACAAACACACATTTATAAACTGTCTCGAGGCTTTTAGAGAAACTACACCTGGCCACTGATGTGTACACACAGGTATTTATGTCTCTCACAGCCTATGAAGAGTCACCAAAGAGTTAGTGTGTTGTGTTTTAATGTCCCCTTAAAGTTATGTGACCTGTTTCATACTGTAGATTGATGACTGAACTTCTGTGTTGTTAAATTGTCTTACAATCAATTAAAGTGATGAAATAATGACCTGATTTTTGTTGCTTTATGAGGTCACAGGTCATGTTATCCCGTAGAGTTAGAGCTGTTTAGCCGTGTTGTTCTGTAAAGTGAATTACTTTCACTAATCCAGCACAGAGACCTACAGGCCTCAACCCACAGAGCCTCTTGCCACAGGCACGATTTGACGTCACGCTCACTCTGCCGCACCAGCACCTGTTCAATTTACAAAGATAAACTGGGATTATGTTCACGAAAAAATGCGCACGTACAAGGCAAGACTTCAAGGTTGACAGACAAATGCTGCAGTGACATCAGGAGAGCCCTTCAGGCAGCAATGTAGCTAACTGCCCTCGACAATAGCCTCCGCACTCCCGGCCTGCTGCGTGTAACTTCAGTAACATGACTCGTGATTTCACCCTCCAAGTCTTGTTACAAAACAGCTGCAAGTGAAGGCAAAGCAAAGTGTAGCCATATAGGAACATGATATCACCTGAAGTCATCACTGCAAGGAAAAGCTGATGCGGTGGAGCGGGCGGCGAGGACGGCCAGATGTGTTCAGGCAGGTCGAGTCTCTCTTTGTCGACCTGCGTTTTTGCCTCTATTGTCCCCGCTTGTCAGGGCGTTGAATGGTGTCTATTGAAGAGGGCTCAGGTTTGACTGTGTGTGTGTGTGTGTGTGTGTGTGTGTGTGTTCAGGGTCTGTACACGCTATATTCAGGCACTTACTAGCGTGTGTGTGTGTGTGTGTGTGTGTGTGTGTGTTTGTGTGTGTGTGAGTGTGAAGTTAAAGGGTATTGTACAGAGTCAGTAGGCCTGATCCTCCTCTGCGCTCCAGCGGGATTTGAAGTCGTTTCCTGTTTTTTAAGGTCCACTTAAGAGAGAAATGGCTCCCTGGGGCAGACTGAGCTGTCATGGTGTCACACTCTGACAGGGAGAAGACTAAATCAGAATAATCTCTCCCTTATGCCCACACACACACACACACACACACACACACACACACACACACACACACACACACATACAGGCTCATCTCTCATGCTGCACCTCTCATAATTTCAGTAATATTGTGTTTCTTTTAAAATAAAGTCACATCATTCTCTTCCCCCCTTTTTTATGTCTCTTCCCTCTTTTACTTTCCCCTCTGCACACACACTCTCACACACACACCTCTGCGTGCCTCCAGGCTGTACAAATGAGCCCTGCCACTTCAGAGAGCTAAAGAAAACTATTCTGATGTCAGTGGTAATTATTCAGCAGCGTGTTCCCACAGCTTGGCCACCCCTCCCTCCATCCCTCCTTCTCTCCTTCTCTCTCCTGGTCTCTCCATCTCCATCTTTCTATGTGTGTGTGTGTGTGTGTGTGTGTGTGTGTGTGTGTGTGTGTGTGTGTGTGTGTGTGTGTGTGTGTGTGTGTGAAAGAGAAGCTTCTCTCTTAATCTGATCCAGATTTCACACTTTGTCACTCAGTATTTCAGTCTTGTACCTTTTGGTGCTGTAAGTGTAATCCCCTCTAGGCAAGACACGACATGAACTAAATGATTTCACACCGGAGCTATTTGTCTTTTCAGAGGTGCACAGAAAGCGTTGCTGTTTAGGCCCACGGTGTATAATCACCTTTACTCTTCAACCTTTACAAAGAGGAATGATGAAGATGTTCTTGTGTGAAATACAACCAACCAAAAAGAAACACAGAGAGGATTTATTTAGGAACCCTTTCACTTATTTGTATACTCTGTATCCAAACCTTAATGATTATTATTAGTATTATTACTTACATTTTTTTCCCTGTTAAAGCTTTTTGAGGGGAGTTTGTCTTTATCCAATGAAAGAGCCAAAGGTCAGAGGATGTTGAACACTGTACAGATTGTAAGACACATTGAGGCAAATTTTGATCATGGCTGGGATTTTTTAATGCTTGTACAGCGGAGCATGCTACAAAGTGTTTCTCTTTCTTTTGCCAATATAATATAATATATATAATCAAAATGGGTAATAATTCCCTCCAAAAATGCTCCATATGTCACCGACTGACCCAAGAAAGGAATGTTGCTTTCTCTGGTTGTAGCTGAATTATTTTGGCTGGTTTCATGTAGCCCTGTATAATATATACTGATACAATTATCTGTTAGCTTTCAGATGAATTGTATTAATCATGTGATTGTGTCATCATTTTACAAAATACCATCATCATGAATGAACATATTAATTTTCTTACTTTAAACAAAGTAAGTTGTTTAATGAATTATTTCTGATTTAATGCACAACAGTGGAACTGGGTTTATTGCACTGAACTCTTAATATTCAAATACACCTGATGAGTTTCATAATGGTGGAGCATAAATTGTCTTATTTATATGCTGATAGTGATTTCAGGAATATCACTTAGTCTGAGTATGGATGGGATACTGAAGCCCCCCTGGTCGTTGCCTGCAATATATCTATCGAAGAGACAAATATTAACCTGGAGAGTCTCAAAGGGACCACAGAGACATGCAAAGGAACCAGAAGTGACATAAAATGACTACATGGTGACACAAAACAACCGCAAGGAGGCACAAAATTACTACAAAATGACACAAAAAATACACAAAATTACCTCAAAAAGACACCAAATAACTACAAAGGGACACAAAACAATAACAAAGAGACACAAAATACCTTCCAAATGACCAAAAAGTCACACAATTATGTCAAAGAGACATAAAATGACCATAAAAACACAAAAAGATTCCTAATGACTCCAAAGAGATGCAAAACCACGACAAGTTTGTGTGTCTTGCTCCCAAGTAGGAGAGGTGGTGGGGTCCTCTGGATATCTGTGCCCTGGGGCCCAGTGTCTCAAAATCCACTCATAAATTTAAGGTGATATTCAGATTAATAAATACAAATCATTCTTTTTGCAGATAGCAGACTGGTTGAAGCACTGACTTGACACTGAAGTGATCAGCCTGTAGGTGGAGCTATAGTCTATCTCAGCCCTGTATATATCATGATGGCTCCAGTGTGCATTCCTCTGCTGTGTGTGGAGGCCTGTGGACCACAGCTGCCTCTGATAGGGATCTACAGGATGAGGAAGGGACGCTCAGGAGGGCACACACACACACACACACACACACACACACACACACACACACACATTCACATCTGCTGCTTTTGAAGAGGGTGAAAAGGATGACATCGAGGAATTGTTGGACACAGGGCAGGGCAGGGTTGTTTCATTTTAGCGGAAGAGAGCTGAATAGGGGCGGTTTATGAGTCAAAGAGGGACAGGTGAGGATGGGTGACCTGGACCACTCGTACAATACACACACACACACATACACACGCACACACACATACATACACACACACACACACACACACAGGCATCCCACATGTGAAGGCAGGCAGGCTGTTGCCTTTGAAGGGGCCCGGCCTCCTCCAACTGTCCCATGCATGCTTGAGTGATGTCAGCACGGCTGTGGAAAGATTCCTTTCCTGTCACACACACGCACGCGCACACACACACACACACACACACCAAACGTCCTTATCACACACAATCTCTTTTCACACACCAACTTTTTTACTACGTCCTCAAACAAATGCACACACACACATTCTGGTGCTTGCGTAACACACACTGACTTTCTTCCTCTCTTTTTCTGTCTTACACACACCGACACACACACACTTGGCAGGATGTGCGGGGAGAAAAAGGGGCCGAAAGACAACACCGAGATTAGGAGGCTTTTGTCACGGCTCTGTGGCAGACTTTAAAGGCCTTGGCTCCCTTCCCCTCTGCCAGATTTCTTTCTTTTCTCACCCTGTCTGTCCACATCCCTCTCTTTTCACGGGGGGAAGGTAAACATTTGGTGCAGAGACACGGAGAAAGGGAGGAAGGGTAGAAGGGAGGGATGGGTGGAAGAAGGATGGAAGCCGCCTGTTGCCCCCTTTTAGCCTCTTTTTTGTGTTTTTGTTTTCTTAGTTTTAATGGCGGCTTTGTGGCTGTGTGGAGGATGAGTGCAGAGAGGGAGAGGTATGCAAACAGAGCAGCGCTTCAATGCCAACCAGGTGTCTGTGTTGTTCACATCTGTGTGTGTGTGTGTGTGTGTGTGTGTGTGTGTGTGTGTGTGTGTGTGTGTGTGTGTTGCATGCATCTGCGCTATTGTGCCTGTGCAACTCTGTGCGAACTTCCATGTGTGGCTGTGTGCACATGCTGTCAGTCTTTTTCCAGAGTGTGTGTATAAGTATCTGTCTGGTTTCAATGAGAAGATGTGTGTGTGTGTGTGTGTGTGTGTGTGTGTGTGTGTGTGTGTGTGTGTGTGTGTGTGTGTGTGTGTGTGTGTTTTTCCCCAGGTGTGTGTGTCTGTGTGTGAGCCCTTCATGGTCACTGACTCCATTCACCTGAGTCGTCTATGGGAGGCCGTTTAGGGCAAAACACATCAAAAATCTGCACACACACTTACAATGTACTCACACACACACTGAAGATTGGCACATATGCACCGAAACAGGGCAAAACACATCAAAAATCTGTACACACACACACAATTTACACACACACACACTGATAATGGGTACATACGCACCGTAAATAAAGGCTAAGCACATTAAAAAGCTGCATACACACACCGACAATGGGCACATACACACTAAAAACATGCACACACAACCGCACACACACACGCACACACTGAGTATTCACACACACTGACAATGGGTACATACACACTATGAAACAGGTTCACACACTGAAAACCTGTACACACACACACACATTGAGTATTCACACGGACCACCTTTCACAGGGGGTAATAGCTTTCTTGTCTGTGTAAACTAAATATTATTGATCGTGAGTCTGTGTTTGTGTGTGTGTGTGTGTGTGTGTGTGTGTGTGTGTGTGTGTGTGTGTGTGTAAAATAAATTCAGTGCGCCCGGAAGCTCAGGTCAGTGTAACCGGAAGGCACCTGAAACTGCTTGTTTACAGGAAGCTACTTCCGATTTTGCCCCTTCAAAATATTTTTCTCTATATTATAAATTGTTTATAGGCTATGCTATAGAAACTTCATACTTGAGGGACAATGACTCATTGTGCATTATTTTGCGTAAATTTACAATTTCTAAGAACAAACCACCTCACTCGCTTGATAAAATAGAGTTTTACCATGTTTGAGTGTATTTTATTCTGAAAGCTACCACAGGAAGTCATAGTATCTACTCCAGCGTTGGATGCACACTTCCGATTTCAATCATGACAGAGCGGGAAACTTAATGGCGAGCAGCAATGGCAGGTGTGCCGGATTAACTGGTGTTGGATCAACTGGTGAGAGACAGATGTGGTGTGGGCGTGGCCTGTGTGAACCCATTGTCCGCTAACCAGGAAATAAACATCGCGATCGCTTCGCGTCTGTATTTCATTCATTTAAAGCTGTCGTTTGCAACATCATGACACAATATACTGGTCTGGACATTACTCATATTAATGAATCGCCGTTTCCACTGATATCCTCCACAGACACGTTGAGCCACGGAGACATCAAGCCAAGACGAGAGCCAGCAGAGCACGATTCCCCGTAACATTCAGCAAACACTCCACAATCGTTCACAACAATAAAAACCTGAATGCATCCAAAATGTGAGCTGGTTGACATGTTATAGTCACACGATATAAGTCTATAGGCTACACTACTGACGTTAGTCCGTGTCTCTGATGATTCGCGTTCCCTACACCTGTGCGCACCTGTGCATCCAAATCGCTTTCAAATTAGAGTTCACAGTCATGTCACATGTTTATGAATGAGTTTAAATGAACTGTAAAGAATATCGTTGTGTTGAGCGAAATTAAAGTGTGTAGCATTTGGTGTAAAACACCATCGATGATAGTATCACAAGTTCATCTGAGCGCATGACATGTTCCCACACTACACGCCAACACTTGTGACTGTATGTGTAACTCACAGGCTGTGGGAAATCACAGACAGCTCACACATCCACTTGATATGGAATTAATAATGACATATGATAAAGACTGATGACAGGAACATTTCGTAAACGATTTACTGACATTTACAGTTTTGTAAACAGGCATTAACAGAGACACCTACCCCACTCCGTAACGTAAAGATAGCCTACCTAATATTACACAGTGAAAGGGCCTCGGTGGCTTAGTGGATAGAGCAGGCGACCTGTGAACTAAGCTGTTGTCCCAGCGAGCCGGAGTCGACTCCAGCCTGAGATCCCCTGTATGGAAACAGCTCTGACTGTGTGTTTCACTTACGGCTGTATGTAACGTTAGCCTGTGTATAAAGTTCTCAGTATGTTAGTGATGTTACAAATATAAGACTGACCATAGAAACATGTAGCCTTTATTGACATTTTATGAGCCGATATTTATTATATTTATTGACCTTGCCACTTTTTCTATTTATTGATTCCTGATTCCATTGTATTCACTCCTAGCATATTTGTATTTTTTATTCTACGTGTTTATTGTATGTGTTGTGTTCACATGTTGTTGTGCTGGGCTGCTCAGACCAATTGCCCCATGTGGGATCAAGAAAGTGAGTCTAAAAGATTTGCTGACGCTCGCCGTGTTTTGAACCGTAATCGATACTTCGTCATTATATGCCTCTCTGAGATCTGCATCAAAACCACAGCCTCCCGCAAACATTTACCGACTAGTTAATTTAAAACTATGTGGGATTTATTACATATTTTATGTAGCCAAGGCCTCTTACACTGAACTGTGATGACAACGGAGTGGGCAACGTAGGTTTCTTGACCGCAGTGTCTTGCCTGTTTACAAAAGTAAGTATAAGTAAGTAAAATTTATTTGTATAGCACTTCTCACAGAGAGGACTCACGAAGTGCTTCACAGGATTAAAATACCAACAAGAATAAAAACTGTAAATGTCAGTAAATCGTTTACGAAATGTTCCTGTCATCAGTCTTTATCATATATCATTATTAATTCCATATCAAGTGGATGTGTGAGCTGTCTGTGATTTCCCACAGCCTGTGAGTTACACATACAGTCACAAGTGTTGGCGTGTAGTGTGGGAACATGTCATGCGCTCAGATGAACTTGTGATACTATCATCGATGGTGTTTTACACCAAATGCTACACACTTTAATTTCGCTCAACACAACGTATTCTTTACAGTTCATTTAAACTCATTCATAAACATGTGACATGACTGTGAACTCTAATTTGAAAGCGATTTGGATGCACAGGTGCGCACAGGTGTAGGGAACGCGAATCATCAGAGACACGGACTAACGTCAGTAGTGTAGCCTATAGACTTATATCGTGTGACTGTAACATGTCAACCAGCTCACATTTTGGATGCATTCAGGTTTTTATTGTTGTGAACGATTGTGGAGTGTTTGCTGAATGTTACGGGGAATCGTGCTCTGCTGGCTCTCGTCTTGGCTTGGTGTCTCCGTGGCTCAACGTGTCTGTGGAGGATATCAGTGGAAACGGCGATCCATTAATGTCAGTAATATCCAGACCAGTATTGTGTCATGATGTTGCAAACGACAGCTTTAAATGAATGAAATACAGACGCGAAGCGATCGCGATGTTTATTTCCTGGTTAGCGGACAATGGGTTCACACAGGCCACGCCCACACCACATCTGTCTCTCACCAGTTGATCCAACACCAGTTAATCCGGCACACCTGCCATTGCTGCTCGCCATTAAGTTTCCCGCTCTGTCATGATTGAAATCGGAAGTGTGCATCCAACGCTGGAGTAGATACTATGACTTCCTGTGGTAGCTTTCAGAATAAAATACACTCAAACATGGTAAAACTCTATTTTATCAAGCGAGTGAGGTGGTTTGTTCTTAGAAATTGTAAATTTACGCAAAATAATGCACAATGAGTCATTGTCCCTCAAGTATGAAGTTTCTATAGCATAGCCTATAAACAATTTATAATATAGAGAAAAAATATTTTGAAGGGGCAAAATCGGAAGTAGCTTCCTGTAAACAAGCAGTTTCAGGTGCCTTCCGGTTACACTGACCTGAGCTTCCGGGCGCACTGAATTTATTTTACACACACACACACACACACACACACACACACACACACACACAAACACAGACTCACGATCAATAATATTTAGTTTACACAGACAAGAAAGCTATTACCCCCTGTGTGAAAGGTGGTCCGTGTGAATACTCAATGTGTGTGTGTGTGTACAGGTTTTCAGTGTGTGAACCTGTTTCATAGTGTGTATGTACCCATTGTCAGTGTGTGTGAATACTCAGTGTGTGCGTGTGTGTGTGCGGTTGTGTGTGCATGTTTTTAGTGTGTATGTGCCCATTGTCGGTGTGTATGCAGCTTTTTAATGTGCTTAGCCTTTATTTACGGTGCGTATGTACCCATTATCAGTGTGTGTGTGTGTAAATTGTGTGTGTGTGTACAGATTTTTGATGTGTTTTGCCCTGTTTCGGTGCATATGTGCCAATCTTCAGTGTGTGTGTGAGTACATTGTAAGTGTGTGTGCAGATTTTTGATGTGTTTTGCCCTAAACGGCCTCCCATAGTCGTCCTTTCACAGTGAAAAGGCAGTTGCCGGTAAAAAAGCTCTTTGGACAGCTTCTCTTCATCACCATCCACAGCTGCTGTTGACTCAAGCACCCAGGAATCTCCTCCATGGGTTCACACCCTTTCAACCAGCCAGTCACACACCAGGACCCTCCGACAGCCAGCAAAAGGTCCTGCAAGACCTCGGGGTCTCGGGGACTGAACATTTGCTCCGGCAGTGGACGAGACTGAGTCAGAAGCAGCCAGTTTATTGATCAGAGGAAGAGAAGCTGCAAAAAAGAAAAACAAGCCTTTACATGTAGTTTTGATGACTTTCTTACTCAAAAATAAATCCTGGTAAAAGTATATTCACTGACTCAATCAATTACATCAATGTTTCTAAGGTGACATAGTTCTGATTACGTGTATATGAGCTGACTTTGTCATTAGGAGGTGGAGGGCATGACACTGAGGCAAGATGACTGCCAAGCAGCAGACCACCACTCCATCCATCTATCCATCTCCAACTCCAAGGTGTTCACAGGCCAGATGAGATGTCCGAGCTCCTCACCCTGTCTCTAAAAAACTGAGCCCAACCACCTCACAGAGGAAACTCATTTCGGCCGCTTGTATCCACCATCTCATTCTTTCGGTCACCACCCAGAGCTCTTGACCTATAGTCATGGGAGCATCACTCAAAACCTACAA
Organism: Epinephelus cyanopodus; assembly: GCA_026686955.1. Classification (NCBI taxonomy): domain Eukaryota; kingdom Metazoa; phylum Chordata; class Actinopteri; order Perciformes; family Serranidae; genus Epinephelus; species Epinephelus cyanopodus. Next base: position 11,172,462 of record CM048923.1, read on the forward strand.
ATGCTGGTTTATTTAATGAGATTTCTGCAAATTTCCAGCTGTGCCTTTAGGGACTAAACAGTGTATTTTAAAGATATACGACTGTTAAATTTCAATTAGTAGCCCGGGGCTATTATGTGCTTTGACACTGAACTGGCTTATATTTGAGACGGGCTTTTAATTCCTTTGATGCACTGCAAAGATGGGAAAAACAGTCTTTTTATTTATTTAAACCAGTGTGAATATGACTTTTTGTTTCAAATAATAATAATGATAATAATTTGAAGGAGTCACCACTTTTTTGCGTCTCTCTTGTTTACCAGGCCAGTAAACCTGAAGTAATTTCAGTATTCTCTGGTGCTCATTGTTTCAGTAAAATGAACTGAATGATTGTATTGTGGAGAATCTTGCCAAGCGTGTTCACATTGACAAAAGTTTAAACATTTATATTTGTATTTGCAATCCAAGCAGCTAATTAACGTCAGCTCCAGCAGGAGGCAAACAATCTGTATTTACACATTCAAAGAAGTTTTATAAAAATGAACTACAAGGCAACTAGACCAGGCGTCTAATTGAGACAGGCGTTTATATGTCAGACTGTGTAGCCACACCAGGCTAGTAAAAGGGACGGGACCCTAAATCGGGACCAGGCTTTCAACTGAAGTTTTACAGTGCGCAAGATTTTCCTGTATAGCAATGTGTAGAGTAATACAGAACGTATCCCTCTCAGTTTCTCTTATGGCTCTTAAGTGTAAGGCAGTTGACTCAAGTATTTTCTATTTAATTCTTGTTTTCTGTGTTTGGGACGTTTACACGCATAGTAAACGTCCCAAATAGTTGTGTCAACATGAAATATTTGTTTTGAAAAAACTGCATCAAACAAGCACAAAACCACAGTGAGAAAATGTCTAAAAAAAAAAAATTACATTTCTATGTGACACTAATTCTGTGGACTGAAGGTTCATGTGAGAAGAAATCCAAAACATAACAGTGACTTAAACCCAGCAAAGGATTCATCCTTCATCTCAGCAGCTCAGGAATGTCTCCAGTGAATTCACACTGTTCTGCTCAGTCAGCCTCACAGTTGAACACAGAGACCTGAAAAACCACAAGCACTGAGAGGTCAAAGGTCACATTCAGAGAAAGCCTCAGCCACAAATGCACAGCACTGACAAAGACTTCTCTCTTCATTTGTTACTGTACAGAAATGTTTGTAGGATCCTTTCTGAGTGAAGAAATCTGTCTGCAAAACAACAATAAACATTTCTCAGTGTGAGTCATGTTCAGATTCTGACATGACATAACTGACAGTCGGGGAAGAGATTAACATTTCAGTAGATCCAATGTGTCTACTAAACAACATGAACCTGCTGAAGCTCTGTCAGTGAGACAAAGCTCACCAGGTCACATGTTTCATCCAGGTTAATCTACAGATAAGGTCATGTGAGATAAATAAAAATAAATACATGTGTATTTCAACCAAACGAGCCCCAAGAATACATTAAAATGCTGTCAACAATTATGATAATGACTTTTCATAAAGCACAAGTGATGTGAGCCGTGGAGCTGACACAGTTTGTGTTTTAATTAGACATTAAAGGTTATTACACTGTTAGATTATTTTAACCCTTTGAATCCTGGAGTGACCTCACTTCTCTTGTGCTACTTTCTGAAGCTTTTCTCTATAGGTCATTTCCTTCCTTCCTTCCTTCCTTCCCTCTCTCCTTACTTTCTTCTTTATTCTTTCCTTCCCTCCTTACTTTCTTCTTCCTTCCTTCCTTCCTTCCCTCCTTCTTTCTACCTTCCTTACCTCCTTACTTTCTTCCTTCTTCCTTCCTTCCTTTCTTTCTTCCCTCCTTACTTTCTTCCTTCCTTCCTTCCCTCCTTACTTTCTTCTTTCTTCCTTCCCTCCTTACTTTCTTCCTTCTCCCTTGCTTCCCTCCTTCTTTCTTCCTTCCTTACCTCCTTACTTTATACCTTCCCTCTTTACTTTCTTCCTTCTTTCGTCCTTCCCTCCTTACTTCCTTCCCTCCTTCTTTCTTTCTACCTTCTCTCCTTTCTTCCTTCTTTTTTCCTTCCCTCCTTACTTTCTTTCTTCCTACCTTCCCTCCTTCCTTTCTTCTTTCTTCCTACCTTCCATCCTTCCTTCCCTCCTTCTTTCTACCTTCCCTCATTATTTTCCTCCATCTTTCTTCCTTCCTTGCCTCCTTACTTTCTACCTTCCCTCATTACTTTCTTCCTTCCTTCCTTCCTTCTTTCTTTCTTCCTTTTTCCCTCCCTCCTTACTATCTCCCTTCTTTCTTCCTTCTTTCTTCTTTCTTTCCTTCTTTACTCCCTTCTTTCTATCATTCTTCCTTCCTTCTCTCTTTCACTATTTTCTTGCCTTCTTTTAATGTCCATGACCTTCTTCCCATGTTTATAAAATAAATCAAGCCCAGGCTGCTCAGGTTTTAAAAGGTTAAAAGTCATTTATGCCTTGAAAACAAATATAATTAAAGAAAAGAATCCTGGACTTGTTAATTTGAACATTAGTAAACACTACACTTGGCTGAGGGCTGCAGAGGGGACAGGAGGTGTCAGTCCTCTGTGACACTCTGTCCTCCCTTCCTGCTCTGCACATTTCTTCCCCGCCTCACTCGACACCTCCACTCTCTCCGCTCATCTCCTCTCCATTTTCTCATCTCCTCTGGTCGGTGCAGAGCAGCAGTGAGCTCAACACATCTGTCAGCAGCTCCACTCTGTGTCATCCTCCTCCTCCCTGCTTCTCTTCATCTTCTCCTCCTCTGTCTGTCCTCCCTCGCGACTCTTCAAGTCAATCAAATTCACAGGAAGAACAGTAAAACGCAGGAGAAGCTATAATCTCTGCGATAAGAGAAGAGTGAATGTCAAGGTGGAAAAAAACCTTCAACAGTCACATATTTGTCTCGCAAGGTTTCTTTTATCAGACCAGTTTTTCCTTCTCTTATCTCGCAGTTAGAAAAATGAAGCATGTAAAACGTCTGTCAGAGCTTTAAATCTTACGAATCACCGCCTCCACTGTTTCTTTAACTCCAGTGAAGCTTCCCAGACACAGCGAAACCCCGCAGATCCAGGGTCTGTAAATCCCTGCGTTAGGTCACACACTCATGAGTAACTGTTGAACTTGCAACAGTTTCAAAACCGCAGATTCCTGTGAGGGATTTTCCTCCTCTGTGTATTCTCGCTGCTTCTTTCCCCAGTTCAGTCTCCAACCTTACAATCCAAAATGTTATGAAACAGTATATGCATATTAATGATCCTAGGTTATGTCCTTTTATATGTGTGATGTCTGATCCAATTGAAATGGAATCTGAGCAGATCATTTACAATCATGGTTAGACTCCGGGAACGTTTTATGGAGTGATTTTTAATCTAAATGGCTTTTATTTATTGTTTTATCTTTAGTTTCATAGTTCTGAACAGTGATGTTTGAATGAAACTATAAAGTCCCGCAGAGTAATAATGTCTTAGTCATATAAATAAACGTCTGTTAGCCTCCCATCATGTACTGATAAACCACAATAAGTCAACTGACTGGAGTTAAAACCAGTCGACTGAGCCTTTAAAGTTGTCAGCACGTGGTAACCAGTGGGTCTCTCCATCGTAAAGTCTGTTGCCATATTATTTACAATTGGAAAAAATCTACTGTTTGCTGTTGGATCAACTTTTGTGGCAAATATGAGGACTTAAAAAGTCTTTTGGATCCCCTTTGACTGGTCTGTCTTTGTTTGTGCTTGTGTAGATGGGCGGGTGGGCTTGTTTATTTAATTTAATTTTACCGGTTACGCAGCTTTTTGCATCAGGTACCTGACTCTGGTCTTTCACACAGCTGTCAATCACTGCTCATGAACTGCAAACTGATCAAATATGAATCAAAACTCTGTTACTGCATTAGTTATTTCTCACCTCAAATGGTTTCAGAGACATATCATAGTGGACTCTTTGGCTGAATGGTAAGTGAACTGCATTTATATGGTGTTTTCTAGTCTTAGCATCCACCCAAAGAAGAGCCATTCACTCATTCATAGACTGGTGGCCGAGGCTATAAGGTGCCACCAGATCTTGAGATAAACACTCACATGCATTCACACACTGATGGTGCAGCCACTGTGGACGATTTGGTGTTCAATATCTTACCCATCTTCCCGAGGTTTCTGCCATTTTTTTCATTTTTCCATTTTCCATTTTTGTGATATTGGGCTTTATAAATACAATGGAATTGAATTTAACTGAACAGATGAACTTGTTATTTTTATAAGTCACCAATCGTAGCTGTGATAATGTGTCCAGATTGTCCTGCTGCCCCAAAGTGGCCAAAAAAATGAGTATGGCTGCTTTAAATGTGCAGAGTTAGAGTCAGTTTAAATGTCAGGATGTCCTGGATGATGGGTGCCCTTGCTGTGACAGCCACAAATGCTCAAATGACCAAAATTCGAGAGCACCACCTACAGATACTCAACTTCCAAGTGTAAGGATGTTTCACAGTAAAGCTGTCCGCATTTTCATGGACGAAATTTAAAGCTTTTCCATGACTTTTTAAGGGCTCATAATAACTTTTGATTGTGATTGTGAAACTGCACGACTTTCCCAGGTTTTCCACGACTGAGGGAACCCAGCCGAAAGGTGCTGAACAAAAACACCGAATTAGAAACCCCCCTTCAGAACGTGCACAACACTGTTTAAAGTCGTCTATTATCATCTGGTTCTGTTCCCATGTCCTGCCCTGTTGCCACCTCCGCCCTGCTGCAGTGCCCCGTCCTTTCAACAGTGTTTTCTTTCATCGTCTCCTTTCCCTAAATGAGTCAGAGACGGAGAGACGGAGAGACGCTGAGCCTTCACACCCTCCATCTGCACGCACCGCTTGTCCATCCCTCATCTCTCCAGACGGACATGTTGACAGACAAAACGCCGGCTGCAGCTCTCACAATCGGAGGGCTGCAACTATTTAGAGGACGTTCACTTAAAGACAGTCCCGTGGCACCGTGAGGTATTGTACTCCACTGGAATCTCTCTTTGTGATGTAACACGCAGAGGCAGAAACTGACAGATCCTCACAGCGATAAATATCTTGTCTTACAGAAACCGTCTCACTTAAGAGATCATAAGAACAAAGACATATAAGTAGATTTAACTTTTTTAATGGCACAGATAACATGATTACAATGGGAGAAAACAAAATTTTAACCTAAACGACTAGACTGTACAGGATTGTCGATACAAAGATTATCGATAAAATTTCGTATATTCCGTCAGCATGTATAAATACGGTATCTTACAATGACATGAACATGGTATTTGCTACATAGCTTACATTACTATTATAACACAAAATCCACTCATGCAGTATAATGCCCAATTATATGAAAAATAAAACATGTTTAAAATAAATTAGAAACACTTTCTGTTTGAATCTCAAGACATTTTTTCGATGTTTCCTGGGCCAATGTGTTGCTAGAGCTACTGTATGGTCCAAAGCATTCTCACTACATTATCTAACACTATCATTTCAACATTAATGTCAGTCCATGTACGTGCTCGCGCACATATACAGTCTGTCTACTGGCAGTCCGTTAGCTTTGACACAATGAAACTTACATGGGCTTAACAGAAAAACACAGCACTGACTGAGGGAAAGTTTTACGGTTTGGAAACGTTTCCACCCTCCAACATTAGAGGAAAACTTTAAAATGAAGGAACGCGCTCCAGCTGTTCAGGGTGACTCTGTCCACAGATGTTTTAAAACAGAAAAGATGGGAGGACAAGAGGAACATGTCACAGGGAGAGCAGCTAATGTAATATTTCAAGTCCTATTTTTAGTTTGAGCTAGTGAGATAAATATGTGTATCATTTGCTGTTCTCGTGTATTCTAATTTTAATTTGTTCTTCGTAATATAGATGTATTTTAATGATTTTGCAGGAAAGAAGACACCAAATTTGGTTGGAAAATTAACAAGATGCACATTTTGTTGATTCAGCCAGTTAAATAGGACTTATTACAGGTATACAATGAGACTGCATGCCGGGATGGTAGATATATATCACTCTGATAATTTATCGTCCGATAAAGAGTCATTTATATTATGTACAATTCTGATAATCAAGAAAATAGCCAATAAATATAGCTGATAATACAACACTAAATTGCTGTCATTGACTAGCACAGCATCCACACACTCCAGTACAGTTGGTAGTGGTGAGCACCTCTAAAGTTGGTTTGCAACCTGCCAATGAACAGAGAGGAAGACAGAGTATGACAAGCACAGCTAATGTGTCAAACATGCTGTTGCCGGTTTGGAAGAAAACACGCTTGCAATGAGGGTTCAATCCCAGTTGAAACAGCAAACTTTCTGTTGCTGCTGTTACACAGGTTAGACCCAGCACTGAAGGAGCTGCTGTTGACTCACTGAATGGTCAGTTCAACGTCTGCCCGGTTAGCACGCGCTAACATAGCAGCAGCGGCTAACACTGGACACTGTACTGTTAAATGGTCCCAACAAAGTCACTAGAAAATATAAATGAACATTGTAAGAGTCAGAACTGTTGCTGTTTTTGTTGTGTTGACGATAGTGATGTCATTTAGGTTTGGTTAGGTCAGAGCTACAGAATATTATATCATCCATATTTGCTCACTACATTTTAGCCTCTCTTACACTTGGGTGTGCATAAACTACACGTTATGAACTTCTTTTTTTATCGGTTATCGGTATCAGCTGAAAACAAAACGTTGTGCATCCCTAACTGCATGGTTTACAGGCTACACCATCTTAAAAGTTGAGTTATTCAGAACGTGAAATAATGCACAGAACTACACAGGTTGAAAACAAATCTCAGAAAGGGCTTCAACATGGACAAAACAAAAAAGGAGGCCTGGAGGAGGTTGATGGTTTCAAAACTTCTCAGGACAAAGACAACACGCCAAATGAGTATTATGATAAATGGGCATCTGTGAAGTATCCATGTGTATGTTTGTGTGTTTCTACTTGAGTTTTAAGATTTATGTGCACAGATACACACTGTGAAACGACCACATGTGTAACTAAAGTCACCAGGTGATTTCAATATTTCACTTCCTGTCACATGGTTGTTTAAACACGTCCTTGTAAAGTTCTCACTGCTGTATTTCGTCTTGAAGAAGGTCTGCAGAGAGAAACACTCACTCGTGCAATCAACTACGTGACAGAACCTACAATTTCCTCCATATTTCACATGCACATTTTTCTTTGTTTAAACATCTCTGGACAGAGTCACCCCACTGCTCCAACCGTGCACATGGCGTGAGCGTGCCTTTCAGCGAGAGCTGTAATGTAAAACAGCTGAAACCTAAATCTTATCTTAGTATATCGTTTTACACAGTTTTTATACAGTGGTCAGATTCATGAGCACAGGAACAACAAGATGGACACCTGAGAGAGAGTCAGAGTCAGCTGTTACCGACTGGATTGAGGAGGGTTGTTGGAACTGGTTTCCAATGAGATGTGGGCTCATTTAAATTGTTTTTTTACGGTATGGTGTGAGAAAACTTCCAAAAACCCATCAGGAGCAGTGAAAGTAAAAACACAATGATGCAGTGAGAGTAAAAGAGCAACGTACAGTCATTCAAGTACATGAACAAACCAAGTAACAAAAGAAGGTGGGATCAGTTTGTCTCTAAAACACTGCTCAGACAAGACACTCTGATGCTTTAGTGGTTGCAGTTTTCTGCAAGTCATAAACAGATCTTGGATTTTAGCGCTCGCAAATGACATTTAATGAACTTAAAACATTTATTTAATTTTGATCACTGGGATTTTGTCGATCCCTGACAATGAGTTTGCTCCATGGGGGTTTTATAATCACTAACAATGACACCACCAAACACATCTGACCTTAATTCTACTCTCTCCACCTTGAGCTTACACTGGCTTAGAAAACAGCTTATTCTGGGATCATTTATATAGTGGACTAATTGCTTTACTCACAACAGCTGCTGGTGACCTCCTGTTTACAAATTACAGGCTCTGTACGCCCACACAGGTGTTTTCAGTTTATCCAGCTGATTGGACCTCAGCTCAGAATGAAGCCAGGAGAAGCAGCGCTGGGAATTACCAAAGTTAACCAAACACAATGACTGTGTTTACATGCACAAAATATTCTGGGTTTTGCCCTTATTCCAGTACAGGCGGTATTCCCACTGAGCTGTTAATATGGATAAAGAAAATTAATGTCTACTTTGATTAACAAGCTCTACAGGCTGTTCTCATACACTGTTCGTACGTATTATACCAACAAGAAGTAATGAAGAAGTAAGAGCCAGTAGTTCTTGTATAACCAACATAACCAGAAAGGCTGCGATCACGTGACCAATACGCTGATGTGAGTAAAGAAGGAAGTAGTAAAAAGAGCGAAAGTTCATGTAAGAAGGCAGGTTGAGGTGGATGGGTCAACGAACACAGGACTTTAACCAAGGAGACCGGTGTTTGTGTCCCATGAAAAACCAAGTGAACTTTGAGTTATTTTAAGACACTGTGTTTCTTTTCCTAAATTGAACTTATGTAAGTTAACATTAAGTATGTAATGTCATTTGCAAACTGTTGGCTGGTTGGTTGGTTTGTATACGCTGCACAGAGCTGACAGAGCTGCAGTAAAAGAAAAATAAAACGCAGATGCATATTCCAAATGAGCTGTGTACATGCCAGAAATGCTCCGAACACCTGAATAATATTGGCACATCTTAGATCAAAGCCTAATTCGAAATATCCAAGCGGCATAACCTGTTTACATGACCTGTATGTGATCATGAAATATTAGTGTGCATGTAAACGTAGTCACTGTATTAATGAGAATGATAAAGGTTTGTCCCAACCCTGAAGGTGCGATAAAACTACATAGAGGGAGGGAAATATTAATCAAACACACAACACACACAGGTTAGAGGTGGTCTCATCAGCCAAAAGGAGTAAAAACAAGTGTGGAGGTGAACCATGGTTGTGTGTGTGTGTGTGTGGGCTCTATAAGACTGAACTGTAATCAAATAGTGTGAAAATGCTTAAACCCCACCAGTAAATGCATTTCAAACACACTTGTAGATCTCTGGTCAATAAAACTAGTGGTAAATCTGCAGATGAATCAAACACAGAATCAGATATGTAACTATGATAATTCATTGCCACTGTACAACACTAAGAACAGTTAATGTACTTGTAGCTCGGCAGTGGGCGCTGCTGTAGTGATCAACATAACATTCTGCTGAATATATGGCTCTAAATCTGTTTTAGTTTAAAGCTGCATCCCATCATTTTACCCTCGTAGCATCTGGAAGGTTTTGACTGCAACATCGTGCATCTTCCAGATCATGTTGACAGACAGCTCTGCAGGTGAGACGGCAGCACTTGATCCAAAACATTTCCTCTTTAGATAAAAACAACAGATGCTCCTTAACAAGCCGTGTGAGGAGAGCAGAGCACATGCAAACCCTGCTCCATCACTCTTGAGGTCATACCGCGAGACGCTTTAGGAAGAGGAGTCGAGGACTTTAAGTTAAAGAGTTTAAGATGAAGTTCCTCTGTTTTGAGCCCTCTAAATCTCATCACAGATTAACAGGAGTCTGTGACATATCCGCTGATCCGACAGCGATCCGCGAAATCTGGAAACAATTCTCAGAAGGCACCGTTTTACACCGAGGCATTGTCGATGATCCCTTTGCACTGGTGGCTGAAGAGGTTGAACGTACGACACGAGGAGAACTGATATCCTTCATCCCTCTCTTTCAAAGTCAGCGAGCGTCAAACAAAGCTGAAATGGCGATGACGTGAAACAGGAAATGCTGCTTTCCTCCAGGAAGTAAAGAGGCTGAACTGTCAGTGGATGTAGTTATTGGAGTTGAGAGATGATTGCTTCTGGAGGAGCTGCTAAAATAAACCTACTAAGAGAGATCCATGTTGCCTGAACCAGTTTGACATCAGCTCTTTCTCCACACGGTACCCAGATAGCAGCTGGACATTTATCAGAACACCTGGCAGCCCTCTTTCTTGCCCAGGGTGTGGATAAATCAGGAGTTCGCCTTAATTTGTGTGTCCTATGGCTCAGTTGGAGATATACTCTGACATTAAGCTATTACATTACATACATGCTATATTATTCTTTATAGATAACCCAGGATGAAGTAGCGTGCTAAATGCCATATAATCGTATTCCACTATATACATGAGTAGCGCAGGCAGGCTGTTTCTACTGTTAATGAGGAAGTTGTGGTTGCGTCCAGAGACTAAAAGACTAAAAGAAGAGATAAACTGTTGGGTTGTGACGTTACCTTGAAGCTGCAGAGTTCATTGTTTCTTCAGACGAAGCCTTTGAGCAAAAAAAGAGAGATTTATAATCTACAGAAAATATTTCATATAAAAAAAGCTTTGAATAAAATATGTTTTGGGATTTTTCTCTCATAAATTTCTGGACAGGCTACAAATAACGATTTTTCTTTACATTCTTCATAGTTTGTGTGTTGAATAAGTCTGTGTTCACACGTTAACGAGGCTGCAGCAGAATGAGGAAGAGTTGCGTGGTCTCTTGTTCTTTGCTCTGTGTCAGCAGCTAGTATGGACCGATGTGGAGGCATGCACTGGGACATGTTCATGTAAGAGTGTGAGACACCAGAAGCGTGCTAACACTGGTAGTGAATGTGCTGGTGCTGGTGCACTTTCCCGTCCACGTGTGAATGCGTGTGCGTGTGTATATCCGTGTAGATCTTCGGGTAGACTTTGGGAGCCAATCCAGTGCCGCCCTGAGCCAGGAGCAGCTGCTGATGGGCGATGTAGTCTTCGTATGAGAGACAATCTTTATCGCTGTTGGCTGGTTGAGGAGGCAGCGCGGGGCAGGCTCGGTCACGGTTGGCCGCAGGTAGACGCTGAGCAGCGGGAAGAGCAGAGGAGGATGATGAAGAAGAAGAGGAGCAGGTGCGTTTTGATTGGCAGAACCAGAGGAGGGCGGTGCCTAAGATGAAGGCGACACCTGCGGGTATTCCGATAATGACGGGCCAGGGGAGGCTCGGGGATGTCGCTGCGGGAATAGCGTTGCCTTGGGGCTTCAGATCTGCAAAGGAGCGAGAGATGAGGAAATTAGTGACGGAAAACATGACATCATCTGTCTAATGTTCAAACAAACTTGCTTTAATGAATAACTCTTACAACTCTCTGGCACCATAGTGGTAGCATATCAATAATATATGTCGTCACAACTCTAACGTGGTAACAACCCCATCTGTAAGGACTCTAGGAAATGTATGTAATAAAGCATAGTTAACTTTTCAGGTTAACTCCTCTCTAGTATTGTAAACCAAAAATCGCAGACAGTTCTCTGTGTGAATGTTAGTTCCTCTTTCTGTCTTCCTCTGACCTGGTAGCACAGTCAGGTAGGCGCTCCTGAAGCTGTAGCCCATTGTGTTGGCTCCCAGGCAGATGTACATGCCGGCATCCTCCTCCTTGGCTCTGGTTATCAGCAGCTTGTTGAGGTAGGATCCGTCAGGACGCGACCAAACCTCCCCTGTAGGCAGGACTACAAAGCGGTGGTCTCCAACCTTTGAAAAAATTACACAAAATTTATCAACCAGTTCAGTCAAGTTGCCTCAGAGTGTTATGTTTGCCTGTAGCACTGTGTGTGTGTTTGTACCTCGATGGTGGAGTTAAATTTATTCTCGTCTCCAGGTTCGACTCTTTTGAGCCACTGAATAACCGGCTTGACGTCACTGCGGACTTTACACTGGAAAGATGTGGTTCCTCCGTAGTCCACCGTGGTGTTGACGGGGTGAGTGCCAGTCAGAATGGGTTTAGAGTTGGTACGCTCTGAAGGAAGACACCAACACATACACAAAAATAAAAGTATGTTTAATATTAAATAATATTTCAGTTGACAAAGTGTGAACAGAAGAAACGGTCGCTGCATTTTGCAAACTTGTCAAATTCAGCTGTAATCTCATTACGATCAGAAAGAAAACACAGTGAGGAGAGGGTATGGAGTCTCTTTCTTCAATTTATTTGAACTGAAACTTAAAGAAAACTTAAAGAGCGCACCAGCCCTGAGAGAATATAATGTGGTTTGCAGGCATTATTTGAACAGTACCTGCTGTATTCAGCACCACATCCTCTCCCCCTGCTGACGATACACAAACAGATCCCTTATCTGCAGCTCCTGCCTTTTCTCTCTCAGTTTATACAGCAGAATAAACACACCTGCCACAGACATTCAATAGTCCCTCTTTTACTGTCTGTAAATAAGATCTCATAAGAGCGTAACCCGAGAAAATTAAGTTGCAGGTGTATGTTTTTACTTTAGAAAAAGGGTTACGACTCAAAGAACACACTGAAGTGCTGGCTTCCTTTTCATTGTTGTTCCTAGTGCGTGTGTAGTGTTACGAACAGTCTGCACAGGTTGTTCTAACATCTCAGGCTGCTCAAAGTTACAATTATTTAAACCTTAAACATGTTTATGTATGTCCCAAAGACATCTGGTACAAAATGATACAATACTAAATTAAACCCAGACACGACACACGCAAACAAATACGTAAAATAACATCATCCTCTCTCTTCTGCTTAGAAGTGGTGAATTTACAGCTCACAGACATTTAATGAAGAGTACCTGCTGCTTAATAATACAGGGAATTTAACTCCCTGGATTAAAACTGAGGTTACAAATAGGTGTGATCCTTGATTCAAATCTAAGCTTCCAGTCCCACATTAACAAGATGACAACATCATTATTCCACGTCAGAAACAAAACTAAGGTACGACCATTTCTAAAAGAAAAAGATGCTGAGAAACTGATTCATGTCTATATTTCAAACCGACTCGACTACTGTAACACACTTTTTACTGGCCTCCTGAAAAACACCACTGGGAGACTTCAGCTCATTCAAAACTCTGCAGCTCGGCTATGAAACAGAGCCAAGAGGAGAGAGCACATCAGATCAGTCTGAGCTGCTCTGCACTGACTTCCTGTTACATTTATAATTGCCTTTAAGCTCCTCCTCCTTGTATACAAAGCCTTACACGGGCTGGGACTGAACTACTTTGCTAAATTTGCCTCCAAGAACACTGTGATCATCTGCTGCTGGTTTATTGGAGGTTCCCAGAAACAGCCGGAAGAAGATCGGGGATGCAGCCTTTGTCTGTTACGCCACAAATATGGAGTCACACTGCCTATAGATATCAGGAAAGCTAGCTCGCTAAATATTTTGAAAAGAAAGCTAAAAACGTATCTTTAACTAGCTATGACTTCCTGATACAGGTCTTTTTATGCTTTTACTTTCTAATTACGCTTCACGCTGCTGCAACTCTTTTAAAATCTTCTTACAACTCTTTGATTTTATGAATAAGTTCTGTTGTACGTTCATTCTGTCTATTTTCATGTGAAGCACTCAATGCTTATACTGCCCTTTTTGTTAAGCACTTTGTGTTGCATTTCTTGAATGAAAGGTGCTCTATAAATAGAGTTTTTTTTATAATTATAATTATTATAAAAAATAATACGACACAGTCTCTGGCTTTTGTTTGATATATAGTGTCAAAAAATATTGTTGCATATTTCCAAACTGCCATTAATGTCGTTGTCACACTGAACGTCCGTCATCATTTTTTTGTTATAAACAGCTTAATCTGATTTGACTGACATAAGTCCAGTACAGTTCTACTGATCACCTGCACTCAGGTAACTCGACTTTTAGATATGTTTGTGGGAGCTTTACTGGTTTTCTGTCCTTTATTCTGGTTTTCTTTCTACCAGCTGCGAATGACTGACAGCCGAGTGAATTTCTACTGATAGAGAAAATGTCACATTTGACATAAACGAGCAGCCGTTTGATTTACTTCCTCTATGTGTGTGTGTGTGTGTGTGTGTGTTTCAGGAGAGACTACAGCTGTACTTTAATGTACAACAGATGTGGTGAGTAAAGCAAGAAGAGCTGGTCTGAGCCTCTCAACAGAGCTATCATGTTCAGTAACATACAGTTCAGTGCGCGCGTACACACACACACACACACACACACACAAATTCAACCCTACCAAAACAGCTTAACATTAAATCATCCAGCGTCAAAACAGCTTTCGCAGCTCTCCAACGCGACCTACTACATCAGAAAACACTCGCAAATCATCAGAACACACATTCTGCTCTCAGCAGTAAAACTAGACCTTTTTTAGACTCAAACTGCAGCTGGTTCACTTTTCACACTGAAAAACCCCCTCGCTTGTGTGACTGGTGTTTGCTGACATGCCTGATGATCAATAAATGCCACTGAAGTGGAAGGAAGCTCTTAAAAGCTATTTTAAACTTCTATACTTGGTGCAACTCATTAGCCGGCACACTGGTGCATGTGGGCACTGTGGCTTTATGTTGCAAACGACCACATAAAAGACTTCCTTTAATTTAATTTATAGCATTAAAATCAAAATTTGAACATTGAAGTTGTGGTGGATACTCACCCTGTGGCTCAGATTCATGAATCCATAATCTCCTGTAATTACTACATTAAATGTTGGAAGAGAAACCAGCAGATAACTGAGCATCTTAACGTCTTTCTCTCCTGAAACAGGACGTAAATCTGAAAGCAAAGACCGATCACTGGCATCAGACTCTCATTGAAAGAGCTGAAAAGTTAATTATGGTGTTGTTGATCATACGAACATAGGCATTCTCCATAATCACTGTACTGTGAGTCAGAATGGAAACCTGTTTCAAACCCTGCTATTTACTCTGACAGGCCTCTCAGTCAAACAATAACACACACACACACTGTGTACACCATAATGTATGTTATTGTTTGGGTCAGACACATTCCTGCTGCTGTATCATATACCCACACCACAATTCCAAAAATGTGCTTCCTGATGTGTCACGACGTGAGATGAGCGCACGCAGATATATTCTTTACATACATTTAAATGTTTTACAGGCACGTTTTATGGGGGGTTGCATCTCGTAAAAGTAGTGCTGGAACAATTAATTGATGAACAGACAGGTTTTCTTTTCTGCTGACACTTCAGGTTTGTTCATATGAAGCTCTGGCGAAATTTCAGTCAGGAAGACAACACTTTCTCATGCTCAGGCTGTACTTTTCCTCCTCACCCCATCATTCACACACAGACACACCTTCTCTGTCAGCCTATCATCTCACTGCTCCGCATTTTAAAAATGGATTTTCTTCTGCCCCTTCTTGTCCACCTCTCCATCACCACCTAGTCTTCTCAGACGCAGCCTCTATTCACCTCAGCAGTCATCAAACAAAGTCAGCAGCAACCACCACAACCAGTGTCTGGACTCCACGGGGGGATTTATCCAACTGCCGCTCAGATGTCTCACGATCACAAATAATCCAAAAAACACACCTCTTCAAAACTGCCAAACGGTGTTCTCCTCCCTCTCTGCATTGTTTCCCTTCCTATGGATTATTTCACCCTTTCTTTTTGTTGCACATTCTTCCAAACATGACATTTCAACCAATCTTAACCAAAGACAAAAACTTCAATAACTAATTCATATCTCTAAATCATCCATTTACTTAGTGACTCACGTATGACTTCCACTTTGTAGGTGGCGTTGATCTCTCCGGCTCTGTTGGACACGTGGCAGGTGTACTTCCCGCTGTGCTCTGGCGTCAGGTTCTTCAGACTGAGAGTCCACTTCTTCTTCTTGCCTTCTCCTTCTCCTCCCGCCCCGGCGTCCTCGTCCACCAGCGGCCGACTGTCCTTCAGCCACACGATGTCAGGACGAGGGTTACCGCTCGCTGTGCACTTGAGGCGCACTGAGCTGCCCACTGGGCGAGCGATGACGCGCTTCCTCATCTTTGACGGCTGAGTGAAGCGTGGACGCACTGCAAGTGGAGAGAAGGTGGAGAGAGAAATTAAACTGTGGTTAGAAAGAGACGTAGTTTTGGAAAATGTGTGCTGCTATTGGCTGCCTGTAGAGTATACTGTAGGAGCTTAATGTAAAGTTCCTCAAACTCAAAACATAGAGACACAGAAACTTTCCCTCCTTCACTCTCAGTCAGCAACAGATGGGAAAAAGTTAAGGAGAGAACAGAAGAAGTTATTAGTGGAGATAAATGGTTTATGGAGCAGTTTTATATTTACAAGCAGTGTTCTGTTCTTCAGACCAGAGGAAACCAGATTGGGAAAGATGGTGGAATTCTTCAGAGAGTCGTATATGAGACTTTTATGAGACGCTCAAAGCCACGTTATCTGAAGAGGCCACCGCACAGAGAAAAGCTTTCACAAATGTTTCAAGCCCTCTGAGCTACAGTGTCTGTTAGCTATTTCTTAACATTTTACTATATTTCTCTTGGTATCTTGTTCTCAAAATCCTGGTGCTAAGCTACAGCACTGTCCACCTTTATTCTTCTTCCTCTGTGGCAATGCAGGAGTAGCTTAGGCTGCTGAAGAAAAGACCAACTTTCCTTTTTTCTTGTGCTGCTTTCAGATGCCTTTTGTAAGTATTTAAACCTTTGAAACCAACTGGTACAATTTCTTACAAAATAAAAAATAAAATAAAAAAATGCAATGAGCAACTTGGTAAGAAATGTCCCACAAATTGCAAAAAATAAATAAATAAATAAATAAAATAAAAATAAAAATAATAAAAAAATAATAGAGGAAAATTAAAAAAGCTAGGGAAAAACTATATTTATAATTCTTATTTTTATTACGTTCTAAAATTATGTTACAAAATTAAAATAATTTTTAAACACCCTTTCCACATAATTTTCTTTTGTGGTTGTTTTTAGCTTCATTTCTTTCTTTTTTTATTTATTTACTTATTTTCTTGTTTTTATTTTCTCTCTCTCTCTGTTTTTGTTCTAACTAATTTCTTGCTTGCTAATTTCTTGCATTTCTTGTTTTGATGCTCATTATCTTCTTCTGGTGTTTTTAAAAGAGATCAAGCCAATTTGCTCAAGTTTCAAAGGGTTAAATGAAACTAACTCTCAAACATTATTCGCATGTTTACATGTGTGTGTGAGCAACATATCCTCATATAACTCTTTATTAACGCGGGATTTGACTTTCGAGGCTCTGTTGTGTCTTCACACTCTGTTTGTGTTTTCTTTGTGTTGCCCATTCAGAGCCAGGCCAACATTATTATTACTTTGACTAGACACTGACAGAAAGAAGCAGGCAGGTGAGAATGGGAACAGTCAGGTAAGTGTAACACAGTGCCCCCTGGGTAATGCAGTTTATTCAGGGCCATTGTAATCGCCAAGAGAACCTGATGTGAAAAGGGAGGCCATGAATACAGGCAGTTTGTGAGAAGTGCTGTGTGAAATCACCAGAGACTAAAATGTAAAAGCGCCAGTGCTGCGTATCAGTGAATACCAGCTCACTTCCAGCTCTGCTTCTGAAGGACAAAACAGGAAAATCCAAACTACTGTCTGTTAATTATATAAATACATTTCCTCCAGATGTCACGATGGAGCACATTCTCCAAAGGGCCCTCTGAAACTCTCTATAATCACACAGATATTGTTTGCACGTCTGTCTGGCTTCATGAACTGAGTCTGGTTGTTTCCTCGTTGCTTATTCTGAAGTTTTATTGGTTGAACCCTTGTTTATGTATGCAGACATTTGCAGCAACTAATGTGATTACAAATTCATTTTCTGCCCGACGAATATTCTGCACTGATGCGTAACCTTCGAGTGCACACCATGAAATCAATTTCTTTGAAGTTAATAATAATCTGCATCCACACACAAGCGCTCATGCTCTGTGTGAAAAGACGAGCTCGTTATACTGACATGTGTTCCCACAGGCTTTGTAAACAAGAAAAATGGCATTACTGTGGGAACAAATTGAATCATCTTAGTCTGCAGATAGTTTTTAGACGTGGTTGCTTGTTGAGATGGACATTTTTTACAGTGTAAGGAGCCTCAGACAGGCTGAGGTCATCGCCACAGGCGGTGCCAAGAATTCCATGTTGTGCTTTAACAACATATGGCAGCGTGCCTCTTGGTATATACAACCTAATTTGCTGTAATAAACCTAATTGTTTGTTTAAGAAAAATGTTTGAATCACTTCCTCTTCTCCCTGACACGAAGGACTTACTCACATGACAGGGAACCTACACGCACAAACACATGCATGTACACACAACAGATGTACACACACCCGATTCCTTATTTTCCACTGATCCAGCACCTCTGGCCCCGGGGCTGTACGTGTCTGCTGCTCTTAAAAAAGCCACATATTTTACCTCAAATCATGCTTCCATGAGACCTCGCTGTAAAACCAGCTGTGTGACATCACTGTAAATATCCAGTCATGGATGCGTATCTGTGCACAAGTCGTAAAAAGCCAGACAGTGACTTAGCATCACACTAAACATCCATTCATTCATGCAAATCCTTTCTAACGCAACATAAAACGGCCAGTTAACCCCACACACCTACTCAAACATCCACATCCCTCTGTGCAGTTACATGACGGGCCGCTCAAAGATATGACAGTCACACAACCAAACCAAAGCCCGCTCATCTTTTCATACACACATATCCCTCCTTGAAAACCACAATAATCAGCGAGCAGTGAGAGCAGATCAAAGAGGAAACAAACTATCCAGTAGGGAGGGAGGAGAGGAAATCATTCACAGGAGCGCTTGATTTTACAGCCCTCATGTTCCAGCCGCAGCAGATAGCCATCAGCCGGGGTGATAAATCAGCCTCAAACTACTGCAGTTGCGCCTCTTTCTTTGGACACAGTTATTATTCTAGCTCTGGGTAAACAAACAAGGGGGAGAGTTATGTGACGGCTTTGCGCGCTCAAATGTGGAGATTTCACTACGGCTACATTACTCAGCGGAATATAGTTCTCTGCTGACCGGCAGGAAGCTGGGCAGGATGACAGAACAAACATACTCCAAAGGCTTTTAAGTCTCGCCTCTGTCCCCCCCACCCGGGTCTGAGAAAAGCTACTGGACTACAGCTGAACTGTGACCAGACTGAGTCAATAGATCTAACAAAGAGAGCAGAGGATAAATACAAGATCATGATTAACAGTTTAATGTTCTGGCAGTGTCCTACTTTGATGATTAAATAAATTCAACTGCACCAGCCGGGGCTGAAATTAATTAAAGGTGAGGAGGGTAGAGCCAAAGCAAAGTGCAGCTGAACTGGAGAGTGAGCGAAATACGGCAAAGTGCAACTGAAATAAACGGATTTATACTGTCTAAGCTGAACCAAATCAAACAGAAGTAGAGGAGAAAACAGATGGAATGAGACAGAGTGAAGTTCAAATTAGGGTTAGCACATACAGAGGACTGACAGATTACTGAAAACAGACGAATAAAACTGGAGTGACGGCAGAGAAATGGAGAACAAAGAGAAGGAGAGATGGAGTTAAAACAATAAAAAGGCAAAGGTAAGAGAGGGGGCACACGAGGAGGTGGAGAGAAAGAAAAACAGAGCGAGAGGGGAGCTGAGAGAGCGGCGAGGCGGAGAGGGGAGAAGGAGAGAAGGTGAGAGCCAGGACGGGCGAAAGGGCAGGCTTGTTCTGGGTCTCAGGGGCCACTTCAACGCCACACTTCACAGTGTAAAAATACTGCTGACCCTCCGACTGACCGCCTTTGATCAGACAGTGTGTCAGAAACAGACAGAGGGAGAGTGTGTGTGAGTGTGAGAGGGAGCGCCTTCTGATTCCCAACTTGGAGACTGAGGAGATTTTTGCTCACTGAGGTCATTTTGGCTTATTTTGACAGGAGCAGTTTAGGTGATGATTTGGTGTTGGGTTCACATTAGAACGAGGATTAGATTTATCTAAATGCAGTTTCATTTTTTTCCTGTGAGATGTGAAAACTGACACCGCTGTGATGTCTGTACATTAAGTTCAGCTAAGACTGGACTGGAAGCGGGTGTAAGAACGATCCTGGATCTATGCAGAGCTAAAAAAATAAGCCTGACTGCACCTCTTAAGCTTCGTCTTTACCACATATATTGTTTGCTTAATCCATAGACAAACAGAGGTGTGTGAATTTGTAGTTTTATTAGGAGTTACAACTATGTCTTGGTCGACAAAAGCCAAGAGTAGGAGTCATATTGTCACCATAAAATTAAGCACAGAGGTAGTATGAGGAAAGAAATAATTAGAGCACATAGCTTCCCATAAAACCATAAAATGTTATTTCTTTATTTTTGTATGCGTATGGATTAAATAAACAAAATGATAGGGATGTCAAAAGAATCAATACTTTGGTAACAAGGCGATGCCAAAGCTGTACAGCTACTGTTTTTCTCCAGTAGCTTAGGTACCAGGGATGTGACTGTTCCAGACTCATAGGGGCAGCATTTATACCTACAAGTTTTCTATTCTGCAGACGAAGGATGCCCATCAGCACTGAAGAACAACACCGCGTGAAAGATGGTGACAAGTAGCTGCTGAGACAGCTCCGCTTCAACTTGTCAAAAAGAAAAGTATTGTTGCAATCTGCAGTGAGCTCTGCATTTTTTGACCTTCAGCGTTAGATAAAATGCTGTGCTTGTTACCCGTAACTTTTACCCAGTTGTCAAATTATAGTGGGAATGGGGCAGGACAAATAGCCTACTACAAAAACCAGCCGTCACATCTTACATGTTCAAGTGCTGAACAACATCCATCCATCCATTTTCAATCTCTTATCTGAAGCCAGGTTGCAGGGGCAGCAGGCTCAGGAAAGTATTCCAGATGTCCGTCTCCCCAGCAACGTTTTCCAGCTCCTCCTGGGTGATCCTGGGGCGTTCCCAGCCCAGATGAGATATTTAATCCCTCCAGCGTGTTCTGGGTCTGAACTGGAGCCTCCTACCAGTGAGACATGCCCAGCACACCTCTAACAGGAGGCGCCCAGGAGGCATCCTGATCAGATGCCCGAACCACCTCAACTGACCTCTCTGGATGCAAAGGAGCAGCGGCTCTACTCCGAGATACTTAAATTACTAAAATTAAATGTTACATATGTTCGCACAAAATCTCATGAACCCACACTGACTAGTAATCATCAGGAATTGTTAATTAATTGAAATTTAATGCCAGTGTTTTTATGAAGGAGTGTGCAGGATTCATTATGTTGTTTTTGATTTTTTATTGCGGTATTGAACTGAGTGTTGAATACTGTGGAATTTCACTGGTATTGGTATCAATTTCTACATGTCTGGTATCTTGACATGCCTAGAAGATACAGTTTGTGGACAATTTGGCCTGAGCCAAGCTACCTTTTTACCCCTGCTTCCTGTTTTTTGCTGCTAACTGCCTCCTGGCAGTTCACATATGCAGCTGTTGAAGATTTCTCATTAAATTTATCAATGAAATACGACCCAGGAAGTCCAGTCAGAGTAACCGATTCATGTGTTCAAAGGCTTATCAAACACCAAAACACAGCACAATGTCTTGTAACAATCTGTTGTCTCAGTGATCACAAGGTAAACAGCGGATACAGTGTTCATGTGAGATTATCTATGTGATTGGCTGTTTAGCTTTGATGCTGTGTTATGACGCTGCGTCGCCAGACTGGCCTCATTCAAATAAATATGGGGGCTGTGTTTTTTTCACATGGGGCTGAGGTCGGTTTGAACGCAGCCAGAGCATTGAGTGTGAACGTTTGGCTGTGTGTGAGCAGACAGAGGCAAATACATACAGAGAAAGAATGTGAGTGAGAAAACAAAGCGAGGGTAAATGTTTGTTGACATTTAAGTGTGAGTATGCACGGACGTTTATGACGCAGAGATCCACAGGGAGGAGGGGAAGGAGAAAGAGTGGTGGATAAAAGGATAACAAAAAGCAAAGAAGGGTTGAGTTACATGCAGGGGGACCGGAGAGACTTGAGAGGGGGGGAGGAAGGAATGTGTCCCACCAAATCACACCTCACACAAATAGACTGCCCTCGACTCTGTCAGAGCCAATTATCTGAGCAAACAACCACCCTGATGTGTGTGTGCTTTGTGTGTCTGTGTGTGGGCCTCACCTCTGACAGTGTGCAAGGTGTTTATTGCACAATCTGCTACTGTACTTTTTAAAATGCTACACACTCTCAGCTATCTAAAGTGTCACTTCTAGGCTTCCCTCTCATCTTCAAATGTTTGAATGCCTGCAGTGACGCAATCAGAGGAGTTGTGAGTGGTTACCCAGTTTCCCAGCCAGCTCCGGGGTGTGTTCAGAGTCACCATTGGTCATCGCTGCTCCGCCTCTTGAACTGGAGTCATCTGGTGACGGAGAGAGAAAGACAAGACGCATCATTAGCTAACAGTCGATCATGAATAAAGCAAATCCCAAGCATCAGACAAACAAATATTCACTTGTTCTGAACTCTCTTGATGAAGCCATGATGCCTACACCCACATTTCGCTCCAGTTATAGAAAAATAAACATTTATCATGTGCACAAAGCTCTGCTGGGTCTCAAACAAAAAAAGTCAGAAAGCTTCACAAGTGTTTGGGAATTAGGAGGGATTATTTAGGGAGGAGAGTTTTTTTCTGTTTCCTATCAGCATCTGACAGTTGTTTTATAAGACGCAGCTGTTTCAGCATGGGGTCGTGATGTATGATGGCTTGTCCAACATAAATTCAAGATATCAATGATACATTGGTCTGCTCTCACAAATTGGATGCAGACTGTTACAAGTTCAGGGAGGTGGAATGCAGAAGCACCGCTGTTATCACTGCAACATCTGATAATATTTAGAGCACACAGGCTGTTTAGGTGAAAGCAGGCCGGCGACGCTGCCGAAGTGTGGCAGGTAAAATCTGGACCAAAGGTGAGACAGAGGTGTTAAAACTCAGGGGAAAGACGACACGTACAGAGACTTCTGGTGTTCAAAACCTTACTTTACATCCAGCAGTCTGCCCTCAACACTAATGTTAATTTTGTCAGCTATTTTTTTAAAATGTAATTTTAGTCCTTTGTCAACAGTTCTGGATAACTTTTATTATATTTAGTCAAGTTTTAGTTGACTAAAAGTCTGGGCATTGATGTCTTATCTTGGTCAAAAAAAACCTTTAATATACTAGACTTAGACTTAGTCAATGTAGTCCAGACAAAATCGAAAATGTCATTTTAGTCAAACTTATTTCAAATATGATTTTATGTTATCAGATGAAAAAGTTGAAGTGTCTGGTCTAGTTGTCCGATGGTATCAATGGAATGAATACATCCAATACGGGCCCAAAGTCCTGTTCTTGTCACTGTTTACTTTAACTTGAGTAACTAACTCACAGTCTATTTTTAGCGGAGCAGAGCAGGGAGCTACTTTTAGGACACTTCTGAAATGCCCTGTGGTGCGTTCTGGTGAAATCACAAGCATTGTCTAGAGTGGCTGCAGTCAGCTCTGGCGGCCGTGGCGTAGCCAAAACATGACACAGCTGCTCCCTGTGGAGTCCAGTGGTGACTGTGCTTATTGTGGGTGTGGTCTGGCGCAGCACAGGACATGAAACTAGTGCAAGCAGCTGAGGAAACAGAACTGCTGCATTATAAACAGGTGCCCCATGTGCAGGGGCCGTGTCCTTGCCATGGCGGCCATGGGCTCGATTCTGGCTACGGCCCTTTTCTACATGTCGTCCCCTCTCTCTCTTCCTGTTTCATGCTGGACCTATGGGGCCATTATGGTAGCAAAATAGCTGCAAATGGGTATCTCAATGTGTGTGTGCGTAATCAGATTTGTACATGTGTAAAATAATTTGTGAAAGCATAATAAAGTTTGTGAATGCATACAATAATCTGCAAATGTGTATTTAGAATCTCTGTGTGTGTAATCAGATATGTAAATGTGTAAATCGACAAATCTGTGTTCAGATTTGCAAGTGTATTGCAATCTGTAAATGTGTACAATGATCTGTAAATGTGTACAATGATCTGCAGAGGAGGCCTATGGATTCTCGTTTGCTCTCTGTAAGTACATGTTCAGGTTTTCTGCAGTAGTTAAAATAAAGTTATTTTAACAAAGCTTGACAATACTAAGTTACTCATGACAACTACTGCAAACAAACAAAGAAAAAACAAAAAAACAAAACTGTGATTAGTCTTGTCTTTTTTGTCAACAGCATTCCAAGATGACACAGTCACAGTGTTAAATGATGTCAGTGACGTCTCCTCTTTATCTCATCCCTGAGGCCCTGTCTACATGTATACAAGCATTTTTGTGAATGGATGTTTTCCTCTACGTTTTGTTCTCATGTTTATGCACAAACAGATTTTTTAAAACGCCTTGGAAGGTGCAGATTTTCAAAACTGTTGAGCTTTGGGGAAGGATGATATCATCTCCTTAACTTGCACATGCCTATTTTTGCTTTATATAATCGGCGTGCGCCAGGCACAATGACAAAGGTGGACATTCTTACCAGTCTGTTTCCATTTCATCAGCACTGCTTGGTCTAATGACTAATAACTATTTCACACTTAACCTAAGTACTGCTGCAGCACTTCACGGATGAACAGCGGCATTCGCTGTACCCGTTTGATACCCAGTCAAATGGTAGCAGATGGGACAATTAGACAGTAGGATTGTTGTCAATGAGGAGAGAAAGGAAAGCTTTCAAGTGTCTAGAGCATCACTTGTGTGTTTGAGTGAGCTCCTTTATCCTACTTACGAAGGGGAATCAACAGTGATGTGACCTCCAATTGGTGGACAACAAACAAAGGGGAAAATATCTATATAAAAAATTATCTGTTTACGTGCAGACAGGGCCTAAGTCATGGAAAAAACATTGATGATGAACATATTTAGTCTTATTTTATGTCAACATTATCACTGCTCAACGCCCTGCCATGCATTTAAAACTGCTCAGCAATGGACCAGCTTCACATTTCTTTTTCTTTCTTCACATTTCTTCAAACCAGAAAACCGAATGACAAATAACATGATCTGTCTGTCCTTTGATGTGACGGCGCCACAGACTTGTTGCTACTACAAATCATTGGTGATGAAAGCTGTGAAATTAATGCTGCAAGTCCACTAACATGCCTCTACCCTTAACCTTTCAAATGACTACTTCCTAACTTCTGCTGAGAGGCATGATCATAAATTTGTTCACTAAATATCTGAAATAAGCCGGAAAAAAAAAATTCCCCATGAGTACCTTTCAGGGAAAAAGTGCCGTGCTACAAAGATCAAACTCTTCCTTGAATACCTTCATACTGTATGTGCCTGTATCATACCCCACAGTGTCATGTTGCTTCTGCTCTCACGCTGGTGTATCAGTTTCCCTCGCTCAGTGTGTCTTCCCACATTGATTATCAAGTAGATACAAACATCTGTCCGGACCTTCACGCTAAGAACCGCTTCAAGATGTAACCAATGTATCCGAGGGGCCCTTTAACAGGGAGGAGGGGAGGGCTGATACGATGCAATATCAGGTCTGTCAAAATACACGAGGGGGGCGTGCGGTTAACTCAGCTTGAACCTGAAACTTCAACCAAAACCTGATGGTCGTTATGGAGAAGAAGAGAACTAAACAGCCTCGGACCACCTGCAGTAAATACGTGAGCGTGCCTGCGTAATTGTAAATGGATATGTTTATCGTGCATGTTGGTACATATACAGATCTGTGCGTGGGTTTGAGAAGACCACCTGAAAGCTCAGAGCGTTTAAAGCAGCGCCAAATGTCTTTAAAGCATCACTATTTGGATGATGGAGTGAAAGACGCATTTGAAATGCAAATACAAGGCATGACCTGCATCCTCGGGGCTGGTATTAATAGCATACAGGCAGGCTGCGTGGTGTGTTTGTGATATGAATTCCTGCATGGGTGTGTCAGTGCATGTGTGGGTGCGTGCGTTCTGGCGTTATTAACTAAGTGGTAACTTGAGGTGGCGGTATTCCCGTTGCACCTCTCTCTTTCTTCCCTCCCTCCGACTCCCCCTTTATCCCTCCCTCCTGCCACATGCACAGCGTGTTCTGAGAAAGGGCAGCGCGTTTGAAGCCGAGCGGCACGGGGGTCTGATCTGAAGGGGGGAACATGGTTTAGCACTCTTAACAGCTACAGCAAACCCTCCTCCAGGCCTGGTGCGAGCCTGTAAACCTTGCTTGGCAGACCTCCTACAGACGCACTCACAGAGGGGGGCTGAACTGCTTCCACTGTCCATACAGTGCAGCCATACATCCACAGTACGAGAGCAGCTCCAACATTTACAACGCATACACGTATAGCAGCTGTATATTGTGATAGTGACGCAAATCAGCAACAGGCAACACAAAATCTGTTTGACTTTAAACATGCGATGTCGCACAGACGACCAGCTGACTCCTCCATTACCACTTCACTCATGACTAAGATGTTCAGAGAGCAAACTGCATGTGTGGGGCCTCACTAACTTGAATACAACTTAGTAACAGAAGTCTCCTGCTAAAAAAGCCGTTCCCTCACATTTATGTTCTTTTATAACCGTCTAGTCCTCCACTGAGTTAAACTGTAACAGTATCTTTCAGTGTGAAACCTGCAAATCACATTTCTGTCAGCGTGTTAGACATCCAAGTTTCAGAGACCGATTCTTCCAGCAGAGTGAGTTTTACACCTTTCTTCAGTTCTCTTATACGAGAGCAAAGTCGGGGAGGTTTGATTTAATGTTTCACTGTTTGGTTCAAGCTGAACACACGCAGAGTAGAAAACATATTCCCTCCCTGCTTCAGCTGTTTTCAATAAACAAAATGTTTTCTTCTGATCCCGTTCCACCTTCTAATGCTCGGCCAGATACTTTGGCTGGTGATTACAACAACTAATCCACACAGAGACACACTTAAATGGCCACATACACACACACACACACACACACACACACACACACACACACACACACACACACACACACAGAGACGTGCGTATTTGAAGGCAAGTTGTAAAAGCAAGCGTATGCACATTGTCAGATAAGCTTGAGGCAGCTACATACTCAAAGAGTCCCAAGCCGATCCTCAGAATCAGTCTCAGGCCAGTCTAGCTATACTATAATAGCATCAGCTAAAGTAAAGCCAATCACTATTCCACGTTTTGTCAACCTTAGCCGGCTAGTGTTGCAACGAGATATTCTGGCTTCATTTTTGTACAGTGAAGAAGTAGAGGTGCATTGTCCATCATTATATACAGTGTATGATTTTAACATTTTGGTTATTAGAAGTATCACATCAATCAGTATTTAAGGATCGAGATCCGGGGTGAAAAAACCTTTACTGGGACATTCCCAATAATTGAATTTAAGAAAGGTGCATAAACTTCCAACCCCCTACTCAATGCCCTTTGCCTGGACCGCACCCATCTTCAAACTCTACCCTCATTTTGATCTCACCTGCACACCTGTAAAGTTTCGTGACTGCGTCTTGCACAACTGCAATGCTATCACCTTTTTTTTGTGATGCATTTTTTATTATTTGTATTATTTTTTAACAGGATGTTGAGCCTCTCTGCAGTCATACAAGTGACAAAAGGCAAAGTATGACACCATATACTCCACCCCCACCCTCCAACCTCCATCTCTCCTGCTTCCAAGGAAACCCATAACCACTAGAGTCATAAACCAACAACAGTAAGACACAACAGAGTTAGATAATTGTGCTTATTTCCTCTGTCATACATGATGATGTGATCACCTTGACAGAAAGAGACATTAGCACCAGGCAAAACACTCAAAACTGCTTCTGTGGAAGTTTCCGCTAGTAATGGTGTCACAAGTACCACATTTTGCTGTGATGACATGAACTTACAGTGAAGACCTGCTGTTGTGATGTTGTCATGGCTGATAAACATGTAGGCAACATGACAAAAAAGTGTGGATTGATGCAAACAATGGAACTCTTCTGAAAACAGCCAGCAAGACAACCAACACCAAAACAAATTGTCCATCAAGCACTGTGAAGTTTATGTCCCAGACGGATCACTTTAAAGTTATACTTTTAGAAGATGTGAGAAGACATTTTTCTTGATGTGACTATGCAGACATCGACTGTAAAGACACCAAACTTTGCCCCTCATAGTCCACAGTTTGCTCCCTTTCAGAGTTGTTGAGGCTTTAAGATGCCTCTTGGATGAGAGGTGAAACGTCTTCAAGGAACTCAGGCAAGTCCAGTTGCCTACGATGTACTCCTTTAAGCAATTATGAGTTTTTAGGGTGTTTTTTAAGTGTCTTAGTTTCTCTTATTCCAACCTCCACTTACTCTCTGTCCTCAAACTTGTGCTTTTTCATTTTCTGCCTCTTTTCTTCTTTGTTTCTTTTCAATACCCCCTCTTTTCATCTACAGGGGGGAAATGGTCCAATAGTGTGCTACATTTCACACTTTCACTGGCGGGGTACCCCTGTGTGAGTGTGAGTGTGTGTGTGTGTGTGTGTTTGTATAACCCCTTCTTGTATTTACATTAAGGTCTGTAGAGAAAAGGCAGCAATTGGACATGAGCAGGCTCAGAAATATGAGTCCCAACAGTCCAGTGTGAATGTGTGTACAAGTGTTTGTATGTGTGAGTGTGTCCAGGGGGCCAGTGTTTTCCTAAAGGGTCATGTCCTTCCAGGTTTTAATATAGTCACTGGATATGTGGACAGAACCTCTGTGTGTGCATGAGTGAAGGCTGGTTGTTTCAACATCGGGGCCAAAACCAGCCTGATGAGAGTTTGTGTTTCTGACAAACCAAGTAAACCGCCGTTAGTCCTCTAAAACTGACCACGCTCACAGTTTCAGGCTCTCCGCAGGCACAGCTTGCCTCACACTTCATCCAGACTTGGTTATTCACTTCATAATTTAGACGGGAGCTACCACAAGTGAACCAGTTTTACATAACTCTGGAACAAGAGGCATTGTTCAGTTAAACCTGGGTCCACAGAGGGTTTATTTTTGCTTCTGCAACAATAGCTCGCTTAAAATATGGCAGGGATTGCAGTTTTGACCAAAGTTGAAGTTCAGCCCAACTGTATGATTTGTAAATGATCAGAAACCAAAAAATAACCTTCAAACTCCACATGGACTGCAATTTGGCTCTAATTTTAACTCGATACATACGCTGCCTAGATGAGACACGTTTCAAGAAAGTTATCTTTATCCTTTTTACGAGGTTCAAAGTTCAATCTTGACCCAAGAAACATCAGTTTAGAAAACAATCTCACCACCAAGTCCATTTAGTAGCAAAGGCTTTTTATCATATCTGCGGCTTACGACCATATTGCATGATCTTTATCAGCAGAAAAAGTGCGCTATTTTGTGACAATTCAAGAACTTACTTCTTTTCGTGCATAGAGCAGGAATTGAAAGGTTGTGGTCTCGCTCCTTCACCAATCTAAACCGCTGTACAATCAGTCAAGTACCATGTATCATATGAGACTAGAGGACCTAAGGAATCCTTTGGGTACCAACCATGTTACACCAGCTTGTCGGGTTTAAATGATACTGAGCTAAATTTGGCGATGTCAAAATCTGGCATGCGCATTTTCACATTTGTTTTGGGCAAAAACGTGCCATTTTCCTTATATTCTGGCAATTGTATTTCAGTATTTCTGCACACTGGGGTCCATAAACAGTGTTAGAATTGAAGCTGAGACTCTTGTGGATTCAATAAACCCAGTTTTACTCATGTGTGATGATGATGATACCATTTCATTGTAGACTTGACACCACTGTATAAAATGACCTATAGTGATCTCTAAGATAATCACAGCCTCATGAAACTTCACAACGGCAAACAAGAGACCTTGTGCATTCAGAGAGACATACTGACAATAAGTTGGGTTTTTTTTAAAGTTTCCTGAACAGAGACGCTCCGACTGAATCACCTAAAAGTCACAGGTTTTTGATACCAAATCAAATCACAAGCACGGACCTTTCAAGCTCTTGGTGTTTGATTTAGTTTTTTGGAGGGATTTTTCACCAATTTTGTAAATTCTTGAGTGGTGAAAAATGCTTTAAATTAACACCACATCTGAGTTACAAATGGTATCAACCCAAAAACTGCTGCAACAACTTATGAGACATGATTGAACGTGGGAATGTCCATCATATACTTCCATCATAGCGTTCTAAGCCCTATACACTCTAAACGTTCAAAGCTTGACTAGACACCTAACCAAAAACACAATGTTTATCACAGATTATGACAAGAAGAACTGAACACACAGTGCTGGGCTGGATCTAAAGTAAATCTTCAGGTTCCTAGATTACAATTAATATAAACCTCTTCATTTGGCATAAACTGTTGACCTGCTACCTGAACTAAAGATCCCATTGCCCCTAAAAAAAAACATGATGGAGTGATGATGGAAAAATAGATCTAACAAGAAAAAGAAGTTTTTAATTTCAATAATTTGTTGTTTTATTGTTGCATGTATTTTCTTTTTCTTCATTTTTGGAAAAAATGAATGTCTGTCTCTATTTAATCTTTCTAAAAACAACGGTTATTCAGCCTATTAGTGGGACATCAAAGGTTTTACAAAGCATCTGTTGCTGCGTAACTACTTCCCCCAAAACACTGTTTCATTGAACCTGCAGGAAATGATGCACAAAATATTTTCTGTTATTCTGAAGCAGTGCACTTTGACTTGGAAAAAAAAAAAAAGAATATGCCTGAAAAACTGACACATCATGAGCAGGAAGTTCAAAATCGAAACGTTCGAAGACCTTTCAATATGTTTGACAAGTAACCCTCTGTACCACAGAGACACTTTGATTACTATTTAAAAGAGCCAAGGCAGCAGGATAAGATGATAAATGTTGTATTTGGGCGTCAGACAGATGAACTTTAGAACCCCATTCTTCAGTACAGTTTTGTAACGATGGATCCTCCCCCAAACCGTCTACTGTAACAACCAGCAGGATAAACACCATTCGTCCTTCAGCAGTACGTTGGCCTGTCAGTGCACCGACCCCCTACTAAAACACACACTGTCATTATAACTCCATCAGTTCAATGATACTCTGGAAACAATGAAACCACATGTATCTTATGTTATAAGGCCATTACTGCTGCTGCTGCAGTAACACAAGAGAGCTAACGTGTTCCACAATGGAGGGGTTTTGTTGTTTGTGGGTGAAGAGAAAACATAGAAAATCTCTCTCTTTGTTTCTCTGACACACATGCTGCATTTAGACCCGGCGTTCCAAACATACTTCTCTCTCCAGCCGCAGTCATTTTGGGAACATTTATTTGCCTTCAGTTGCCGCAAGTTACAACATTACACAATGTCATGGTAATAAATGGTTAGATTTACATGCCGTGGCTCCAGATCTACAATGTAATCCTGTGGAGATGTTCTGTGGAAACTTTCTGTCTGCAGCACAGGTCGTGTTTCATATGTCATTAGCAGCTCATGTAATCCTCTGTGGACAGTAGGTGTTTAATGTATTTGGGGACAAGCCAAACCATCTGGGTGTACACTGCCCTACAAAGGCAAAGTGCAAGAACTGTGCAAGCAGAGAAAACAGAGAAAAGGCCTCTAAAGTCTTCAGACTGTCCACCAAAAATTATTGTAGGTAGATTAGTGGTAATATATTCATGCAGTGTCTCCTCAGGAAGAAGTTTTCATGGATAAAAGCCACGACCGCTGATCTGATCTATGACTCCAAAGTACAGATACAGCACTCTGCCTTCGGTTGACATTTAACAACTATACAGGTACTGCAAAAGCAAAGTGCAGTATTTAAAGTCTACATGTGAGAAACAAGAGAAGAAATATGCTTATTAGTGCATCATATGTTCTAATTTTATTGTGAACATTGAAGGCGGCAGTAGCTCAGTCCATGGGGGCTTCACTTAGGAACCAAAGGGTCGCTGGTTCAAGTCGCCGTACAGACCAAGTATGGAGTATGGGCCGGTAGCTGGAGAGATGACAGTTTGCCTGCAAGGCACTGAACCCCCAACTGTTCTGGGGACCTGTCAAAGGCAGCCCCCTCGCTCTGACATCTCTTTATTTAATGCACGTATAGGTCCTGTTTGTGCGTGTGTGTATTTCAGGCCTGTGATTATATGATTGAAAAGAAACTGAATTTTCCTTCTAGGATTAATTAATTACATATTTTTCTTGGAACAGAGGGTTGAATGGAGCATGAGATGGATCGGCAGTTTGGTGCGGCTTCTGCAGTAACACAGGTGCTGCGCCGGTCTGACATGGTGAAGAGGGAGCCAAGCCAAAAGGCGAAGCTTTTGATTAACTGGTCCATCTACGTCCCAACCCTCACCTACAGTCATAAGCTCTGGGTAGTGACTGAAAGAATGAGGTTGCGGATACAAGCGGCCGAGATGAGTTTCCTCAGAAGGGTGGCTGGGCTCAGCCTCAGAGACAGGGTAAGGAGCTTGAACATCCACTTCAGGTTGAATTTATGAACACATGCATATCAATAGAGAAACAATCAGCTGGCTAATGGTTACTTTCAATGATTAAGGCATGTTTGTGTAATTAAATTAAGTCAGCGTGGGTTCTAGGCTGCTGGCATACATGACAATGAGAGATGAACTACAAGCCAGGCAGTCAAAAACTGTGCAAACTGTGATGCACTTTTATGAGATGTTTTAATAAATGGCTCATGTTTCTTCCCTCGCATGTAAAAGACTTGTTGCACTTGTGGTGACGAGCGCTGTCAGCATCCACTTCAGTGAACTTTAACTATACTTCTGAGTGTTAAGTTCTCTTCACTATTGTCAGTAAGAGAATGCTCTAGATGTGTGTGCGTGAAAAAGGCAGAAAGAGTTGGCCCTCCCGCCCCTTGCACATACAATAGGCTCAGAGAGAGATCTCTCTTCTGGATTGGGAATAATGAAAATGAATCTTAGATGAACATCTTAACCTTATCACAAATTAGAAACAGAGCTGGTTAGAAAAAAAAGGAGAAGATAAGATACCATTCATGCAGCCTAAATAATGAAGAGAAGTTTAGAGGGGAGCTTATTAATGCCACAGTCTTTAATAATGCAGCTGCAGGACCTGTTTAATAACTTAGTTTGGTACCTGTCCCTTGTCATATCCTCAAGAGAAAAAGTTGATATGTGTGTAAGTGCACACAAACGTCCACGTGTGCACATGTGTACTACAGATCTGTCGTCCACACACACACAAACTCACACACACACACGTCACTGTGATTTACACTCTGGCCTGCGGAGAGGCTGTGTAGCCTTATGGAAATCATTATAAGTTGGGCTGCTACACAGTCCTCCATTAACGGCATGAGAGAGATACATTCAAAGGAGCTGCGACAGAGAAAGAGAAGGAACGAGACGGGAACTGACTGAGTTTTAGAGGAGGTCAAGAGGCGGCAGGACAGAAATGAAAAGACAGAGAGGGAGAGAAAAAGGCGACAACGCAGAGCGAGATTTATTAACTGTAACCGCAGAACAGACAATCATACACTGCAGTTAACTGCTACTCTCTGTGAGCGACAACACTGTCTTACATGACAGATTAACAGCTCGTGTGTGTGTGTGTGTGTGTGTAAACCCAGAGCATTTAGTGGGCCGTGATCACATTGGTGACGTGTGTTTGAGGTGATGACATCTCCCAACGCTCATTAAATCCCTAAATCACTCACACATACACACACAGAGCCAATTTCTAAGTTTAAGGTAAACATTTGTTGGTATGAAATGTTTCTGGAACATTTGATCTCATCCTCATCCTCATCCTCGTCATCATACACATGTAGGCACACACATGCATACACCGACACCTGACAGAGTTTTTAGCTCCACATATTCAAACCTCCCTCCCCCTGCCTTCCCTCTGCCCCCCTGGACCGAGCCAAGACAACAAAAGTTTTAATGAGCGCAACTTTACGATGCTATTTACAAATGTGATTACGTGTCGTGCCATTCTGGGCTCAGGCTCTCTGAAATATGATGAACACACGTCAACGTTCAGCTGGGAATTGCTTCCAGCTTTATGACCTATTTGGTACAAACCTGTGTGTGTGTGTGTGAGTCAATCACACACACACACACTAGAAACTATTTCATATAGTGATCCTGGTATGTGGTTGATTACCAAGGTTTTTTGCTGGCAAGAGTTTCAGAGTGAAGGCAGGTTTACCGTCAGGAGGCTAGGGATGCCTGTCTGTCTGTGTGTGTGTGCGTGTGTGTGTGTTAGTATGAGAGTCTCATTCCTCCCTTTGCAGATTTAGGTAAAGAACTTCTATCAAAAAATATAGAAATAAAGAGGCTGTGGAGGTTCTGCTACATGCTTTACATTTGGTTTCGGCTCTGCGACCTCGCAGCTAGATGCCACGACATCCTACACACACACACCTTCAGGAGTGATAATGCACAATAATCACTTCAGAGAGTCCTGACTAAAATGTGCCTTTGAACAGGTATCTTAAGAGGGACCTGTAACTATGACACATGAGTTTGATCGGCCGTGTACTTGATGTGAAGTCTTGGAACTTCACATCATTGCCTGTTTCAGTTTTTCCGAAGTCACTGGATCCAGAAAAGCTTTCCTCATCGATTCATATCGGATCTTTAAACTTCTTTTAAGTGGAATAAAATGTGCAGTGTTTAAGTTCAATTGAGTTAGGCTGCAAAACTGTGAAGCTCTCTAATGGTCAGACAGAGCAGGAGTTTGTTCCAAGCTCTAACAGCCGAGGAAGGATTGCATAAGAAGCACTAAAGGTCTGAAGTCATATTACAATTCCCCGCAGCTTAGCTGCAATGCAAAAATGTTTTGGACCGCTGACAAGAGTGGATGGAAGTCCTTCAATTCGAACCTAGTTCTTCTTCAACCCATGACCAAAAAAATCCACCACACAAGGGCGTAGGTTTTGTTCCAACACTGGGGCCAGACACATATGAAACGGGGGGTTTGGGGTCCTCGCCAGAAAATTCTGAGCGTCAAACATTTAATTTCCTGCATTCTGGTGAATTGTTATGCATCATTATATTTCATTTTTGTGCTTTCCTACTTTCAAGAGGACAAATGCACAACTTCTAAATATTGAGGAAATCTCCCCTCTCACATCGGTTAACCTCACAAATAAAACATAACTTCTAAAACAAAGCTGATCACTTACATCTAATTAAATCAATAAAACTAACAGATCAATCACAAACCTACAGCACTTCTCAAGATTTTTGTTAAAGGATGTAACTTTAACAGCAGCAGAAAATGAGTTGGTTGCTTTTCCAGTGTAGCTTCAATGACACCCAAAGTGACTTTTTTTTCCAATATATACTGGTCACATGGTAAAATTAATGCAAAAGTGGCAGACGGTGTGCACATCCAACCCCAGATGAGTAAAAGTGGAGCACCACAGCAGCATACGATGAAGAAGAGGGAGGATGCAACCTCTCAAGTATTTAGTAAATCAATATTTGGACCATCAAGGGGTGAAAAACCTCACCATGACCTTTGTTAACATCTCCCAGTTGTATTAAGGCCAAAACGTGGCGTCATTGGCGTGAGTCAAGTGCCGCCTCCAACACACACAAAAAGTGTCGTGCTGCGGGGCATCAACCGGATTTCTATTGCACACTCCAGTCCGCTAGCTGGGCAGTACAAAATAGCGCTTTTTCAAGGGCGTGACGCTGGAAAAATATGCCGCTGGTGTGGGTTTGTAAATAGAAAATAATGGGGGCGGCTGTTTTGACGCGTGTCGTGTGGCGCCAGTGTGTTTTGGCCTCTAAAATATTTAACTTTAATGATAAACATATATCCATTCTTTTGTCTAAAGACTTCCAGTCTTGTGTGAAAAGGGCGGCGCATAGAGAAACATGCCTGGTCATCAATATGAAGAGCTGACCACTCAGAGCTACAAGCTTTTCCTCCAGCAGCATTATTACTGCTTTTATAACCTTGTGCCCAGCCGCTCCGCCTGTGTAAGTTCTGCTTACTGCTGCAGCAAAAACCAACTGTGTATATTCTTAAATCAGATTGGAGATGTTGAGCATTTCAAGCTTATCTGACCCATAATCCCGTGTTCTCCACCTTCTCCGTCCATCGCGCTGCTGCAGAGGTACAGTGAAGTCAAACAGAGCTCAGTTTCACTTACAGACTAAACAAAAACAGTTTTAGGGGGAAACCTTTTGTACGCCAGCATCACGTTAGAGAGAACAAGAGAAATAAAGAGTGAAGGTGCATGAATATGTAGCTGTATGTGTGTGTGTGTGTGTGTACAAGTGTGTGTGTCTAACTCTAAGCAGAGCTCTGTATTTCCTGAAGCCGTGCGGACCGCAGTTTGATCTTGTGCCATGAATGGGCTCAACGCACTAATTACAGCCACCTGTGTTTGTGTGTGTGTGTGTGTGTGTGTGTGTGTGTGTGTGTGTGTGTGTGTGAGGTATGAGTGGCTACATGAGGGAGGAGGGTGACTGTATGGTCATGTTTCCACTCACACATACACTCATTTAGGGGAAAAAATAATGTAGCGTCATACTTTGTGGAGGCAGAGGTGCTGTTTTCCACTTTAGGTTAACCTTCAGTGTGTGTGTGTGTGTGTGTGTGTGTGTGTGTGTCAGGCCTGTTATATTCATTTTGGCCTTGGCCATGTCTCACAACCAGGCAGCGGCATGTCTGAGTCCGTCAGTCCAGCTGTCAGTCACTCAGTAAAAATGTTTTGAGTCTAAACATACATGAAAACTCAAATCTATTGGGCTCAGTTCCCATTTTGAAGCAGGACAAAGACAGAGAGTGAGACAGATTGGGCCAATTGCTTCATCGATCCACTGTCACTAAAGATTCTATCCTGACGCTTGCAGCAGCTTCCTTTGAAGCTGCGTTTTCCATGTGCGCAACAAAGCCTCATGATGCACATTTTCGATTTTAAATAACGTGTGACCAATCGACTCATTTCAGAAAGTATTAAATCAAATGAACAAAAATGATCTGAAGTCCCGGTTGTTAAACATCTCACTTGTAATGTCTGCTGTTTTTAAATCTAATCAAATCAAGTTTATCTATAAAGCACATTTAAAAACAGCCGCAGTTGACCAAAGTGTGTACAAATTGAAAGAATGACATGCACATATATAGCAATATAACATGTACACAAATAGAAAACAGAATAACACCAGTAAAAGACTGTAAAATACTAAAATATTAAAACCACTTAGAGCAACCAAAAGCCATTGAAAACATGTATGTGTTAAGATTTGTCTTAAAAGTGTCAATGGAGGGGGGGATTTCATTTAGAGTGGAAGGATATTACAAAGCTACCGTAAAGGCACGATCTCCCTTACCCACCAGCCTTGATCGTGGGACAGTTAAAAGACATTGTTCTGAGGATCTAAGAGGTCGGGAGTTGGAGTAGGGGCAGAGAAGTTCAGCAGTATAATGGGATATCAGCCAATGCATGGCTTTAAAAACAATTAAAAGTACCTTGGCCCCCATACTTAAAAATGTCTTCGTCACAATCATAAGGTTTGCGGAGGGTGGAACAAAACTGGATCACAACCGGACCACAAACAACTGCAGCTGGTGGAATTGTCCCTTTCGGCTCCCTTCCAGTCAAGATCGTGGTATGGATGGCAAAAAGGAGCAGCAAAACTACATCAAAACATTTGTTTACAAACTCTCACACAACTTGGTCAGTTTAATCCAAGTTTGCTCAGTACATCCCAAACACGTGCATTTACTCGTCGTTTATTCAAAAGTGTTTTTAGCAGTACATTTTTGTGTAAATGCGTGTGTTTGGGAAGTACTGAGCAGACCTGGATTAAAATGCACAAGCTGTGTGAGAGTTTGCAAACAGATGTTTTGATAGAGTCTTGCTGCTATTGAACACAGACCCCTATGACCTCAATTCATCAAGAAAGTTTGTTTTTTGGCTTCTTC
This sequence comes from Epinephelus cyanopodus, assembly GCA_026686955.1. NCBI lineage: Eukaryota > Metazoa > Chordata > Actinopteri > Perciformes > Serranidae > Epinephelus > Epinephelus cyanopodus. The sequence goes on from CM048923.1 coordinate 11,210,155, forward strand.
ATTCACCACGGGGGCATGTGAGGAAAAACAATCTTTTCTCCACCCATTCAGTGTTACATGGGGTGACTGAATGACGTAGAAATGGTCATACGGTGATGTTTTGCTTTAATTAGCTTTCACTTTAAAATACATCATGAACCTCAAACAGGTAGACTCACTACTGTCTTACCCTCCAAGTATTATTCTTTAAATTACCAGTGTCTTTCTTTGTCTAAGTAGGAGTGTCTTTCTTTGTCTTTTCCTTGTGTGTTTGTTCTTAAGTGTAGCTGATTATGAACAGCAGGCGACTACTTGTGTAGCAGGCTACGAAGCACGTGCACACATTGTCCTTATAGATAAAACAACTGGTTTTATGGCAAAGTAGTAAATATTAATATGATCACAGCTCAAAACATCTGGTGCTCTTGTGTTTCACTCCTCAACAATGTAACTGTTCATTTTTTTTGGGTGAGTACAACTGGCTTCAGATGAAGGTCAGGCAGTAGTCTAAGTGTTGAATATTTAAAAACAAAAACAAAAAAAACCTGTCGTTGAGAACAGCAAAGCCTCCAAAGTTCCCAGTTCCTCTTGACAAAATCCTCAATAAGCCAACGCTTCCAGGTAACTAATTTAAGCCAGGGAGCAGAGTTTTGGCTAAAACGGCGGGCAATAAAATCCTGTTCCAGGAAGTAAAATCTACCACCCCTACAGGCTGAAAATAGTTCCAGACCCCTCGGCACGGCAACTTTTATAGATCCACTGTACAGCTGTATTATATTGCAGCGCTTTCTCCCCTCTCACACTGTCCTTCTCTGCGTTAATTCACATTAAACTCTGCAGTGCCTTGTTAGCGCTCTTGTTCACACTGACTCAGGATGAACAGTAAGTAAGATCACACTTTTGTGGTTTCTCGGAGCAGTCAACTTCACAGCTGTCATATCCAATGAAAAATTGGTCAATCAGACACTCTTAAACCTGTCTGCAAGCCTCTGAGTTGCACAGTTGTTTCTCCAGCCAGGAAAGAAAATACATCACTCTACACTAACGATACTGAAAACACACACTCACTACTGGGTGGTGGAACGTCTTACTTGGATTATGGTGTCTGATCAGTACAGATTTGTATACATTTATTCAGACACTGAGCGAATACACACTTCTATACTTTTTTCTTGTATTTTTTTGTTTTTTATACCCCTTTAAAGATAAATTGAAAGCTGTGGATAGTGGTAGATCTTGTATGGCCTCTGTTCAAAATAAGCATCAGTTTTTTCTAACACATGCACAGTCAGCAGTCTTGTGGTGCGTTCAGTCCACAATGACACATTTTCTGGGACTTGGGCAGATGACGAAATGTGTGTCTTCCCCATGAAAATGCAGCAAGCATGATCTGGACTTAAAAGAAGTATATTCAGTGAGGTTTCAAGAAAAAAAGAAACAAAATTAACTGGTAACTTGGTCTGAGTATTGATTACAGCAGTGGTTCCCAACTGGTCCGGCCACAAGGTCCAGTTTTCTCCTGAGTCATTAATTTGAGGTCCCACAGTTTAATACATTCAGCGTCATACTGGCATTTGACCATGTTGTTGAGCTAGTTTGCTGTCCCTAAGTCACTCAGTCTACAGCAGAAAATAGCACTTCAAAATAAAAGTTCTGTGCTGGAAATTTACTGTACATAAAGATAAAGTGATTTTTTAAAAACTTGACAGGATTGCGAGTCACTTGTGGTCTTTTGGACTGCCATCCACCAACTGGGAACCCTATTTAAACAATCTGCATGGCACAAGTGCATTCAGGGCGGGTCCAACTCACTTCTGCTAGTTAAACAGCAGATAATCGGCGCAAAGTACGGCGCAAATGGAAAAAAGAAGGATGCTACTTTGTCCCCTATTTAATCCATTCGAAGTGTCATCTCCCATTCCCTTGCACCTGGCACACTGCTACTTACATGATGGATTCTGCAAATTGGAGCAGCAACGGTTTTTCGCTGAGAATAATGCAGTAGAAATGTCACTGCAGCAACTGTAGTCAAAAACCTGACAGAGGAAACAGAACTAAAATTTTAGCTTCTGATAAAATCAATGAAGTTGTGTGTAAATGCGCACAGCGTCTCTCTTAATGAGGAGTCCGACAGCAGCTCTGCTCTGCTCTCTGCTATGTTCACATTTTAGAGAATGCAATTAATATTTTCCTCATTGTTTTATCCCATTCACAGGACCCTGTATGTGTAACAAGCAGAGTGTACAAGCATTGTGAACCTGACTATGTAGGTGCCTCTTACTATCTGAATAATGCGCACTTTAAACTGCACTGTGCTTGACTTTAGACCAGGTTTTTGTTGGGCAATGGTCAATGGCACTGCCTCAAAATAGCAATCCCCCAACAATGTGTCTGACCACATCTTATTTTAAGACCTAGATGGCCATGGGCGCACGCATGGGTATGTTCATACATTTATTACTTACATAATGTCGGCGCTGGCCGTGAGAATGTCAACTGCCTCGGTCTGGCTACTTTATGTTGGGTGTAAGATAGGGGCCAAAATAATGCAGATGTTGGGAAAACTAAACGTTATACTTCAGACAGCAAACAGATTAACAGTAGTAACTAAAAACATCCAGCCAGTCATCCACTAGTGAAAAGATTTTAGCACCACCAACCAAAATGCAACAACAAATGTACCGTACATCACCAGTAGCCTTTGTTTTTACCTCTGTGAATGTTTCAGGCTGGATTTTCCTTCGGGTATCCTAAAGTAAGAAACTAAATCTCTCTACTTTCCTACTGCTGACCCTGGCCCCTGACCTCCCTACGAGGAGGCATAAGAAAGGAAATTTTCCCACTCGGGATCAATAAAGTATCACATTATGTACTGATTGTGACTCCAAGAATTTCACTGAATCTTTCTGCAACCGCTGCCTCGCTGCAGCCGTGAGGGGAAGGAAAAGAGAGTTCAACTGTGTTCCTTCCAGCTGACAAAGCACAAATCCTGCCCCGTTCAATCTCCATCTGATATTATCCAAATACACAATATGTGATTAACATGCCACATTTTTATGGGGCGTTAATAAGTCCAGATCCATTTTCCGGCAGAGTTACTCCTAGATTCAGCGCTGGTATATTTTCAGACGCTGCGGCCAGGCACGGGCCATTTACCCTTGGCGGTCAGGTTTAGGTTAACAACAAGGCCTGGGTTTGGTTATGACACGAAAAATGTTGAGAAAACCAACAGTGAGAAAATAGATGAAGCACCCCGGCCTCCTCAAACGCTGAACATGGACTGTGTCAGAGCGTAAAATATCAACAGAGCAATGAAATAACATACAGGCATGAGGCGCAAGTGGTTCCACACACTCGCTCATAAACGTCACACAGTGATGGGGTTTATGAGTTCTGAAAACATACAGTTAGGGATCAAGTTTTCGGTTTCTGTGTTTGTGTTAAAATAAACGCTTGTGCATCTGGATAAGTTCATTTAGTTTTTCTAAGCCACAGAATAAAATGGCCTCCTTCTCTTCCTCCTCTTTTTTATTTCATCCTTCCTCCTGTCTTTCCATGTCCGTGTGTGTGATCCTGCATTAATCCTTGTATGTACTGTGTGTATGTGTGTGTGTGTGCTTATTCATGTAGCTGTTTAAAATCACTGTTCACACTTCACTGACGGAGCAGCAGGGTCAAGTGCGGAACACAGACTGAGATTTCCCGAAAATGGAGACGTCACACAGAAATCTGGCAAACATACAGCCGCAGCCTAAAGCCTTGACCCTCCACCTCAGCAGATGAAGGTGACGGAGGAGATCCAGTCAAGGACAGAGATGATTCAGTGGAATTACTGAATTACTTCATGTCCGCTGCTCACAGGAGGGCTCTGAGATCACAGAAGTGGAAACAGAGAATGTGCCTCAACGTACAGTGTACCATAGGTTACACATATCACACAATAAGTCACAGACTCACAGAAGGTGAGGTGTAATAGAATAATATAATAGAAATGATGCTGACATGATAAAGGTCTGTGACCAAAACCCTGTTTTAGTCAACACACTCAGTGCTGACAGTGTGCAGGAGTTAACTACCGTCTTTTGCATGACTTCATTCTCCATTTGACACCTGTGCACCAGGTGTGCATCAGACAATGTTCCCATTAACAATGTAAAAAGATGCTCTCACTGATGTACTTTGCATTTTAAGGCTGATCTAACCCTGTAGCCACTGTCTTCAGTACGAGGAGAGTTAAATCTTAAGCTTGGATCTCTGCAAGGGATGTGAGGACTCTAAAACTTCACCTGAGCCTCCCTCGGCACATGGGTGAGTAGATAATGGCTGAATTTTCATTTTTGGGTGCACTATCCCTTTAAGAACTAAGAAATCTTGATTTATTCTTCAATTGCACGAGATGAAAACTAAAAAAAAACATTTTGTGATTATTTTGACAACATTTTGATTGGGATATGAGTCACAGTTTTAGTATGAATATTGCATTTGGCCATATTGTAATGTAATAAAACACCTGATGCAAATCCCTGCCAGTTGTCTCAAAGTTTTTGAAAGGAATTCTGGGAAATGTAGAAATACTCTGGAGCAGTGGTTGTCTATCTGAGGGTTGAATTATACAATAAAAAAAAAATGTGATAACTCAGAGTCTGCAAGATGACAAGAGAAGACTAAAGACTTACCTGAAAAACACAAAATTCTGACTAGTTTTAAAACTTTTTTCTTCCAAGACATTGGATAGTTTCACTTTTTTAGGGCCTTTAAATTTAATTCTCAACACATGCAACCTGTTACAAAGGGTCCCATGTACTCCTTGCTATGCTGTAAAGGTATACTATAAGGCAGTGGTTCCCAACTGGTGGGTCATGGTCCAAAGTGAGTTGTGGGTCCATTATGAATGGACTGCAAGTGACTCTCAAACATGTCAAGTTTGTATAAAACAAATTTCATTTTTAAGCACACTGAATTCCCAGCACAGAGGTGCCATTTCCTGCTGCAGAGTGAGTGACTAATGGACAACTATTTGAGCGAACTAGCTCAACAACATAGCCAAACATACGTATGGTGCTGAATAAATTAAACTGTGTGCACCTTGAACTAATGACTGAGGAGAAATCAGGACCCTGTGGCTGGAATATAGGATTATCATTTACTGTGTGTAAAAATGCTCGCCAGCAAACAGTACAGTGACAGTAAAAGCCAACCCCAGATTCACTTTTGTTTGATGTTTCACCTTGCTATAATCATGTTTTTTTCTGCGCAGTTTCTATTGGATGCCTGCGGCTTATGGTCTGGCACCTTTTTATAAAGTCCTGACCTCATCTGAGTGCTGCAGGAGTACACACCCATAAACATCCCTAACACAGAAAACAAGAGGAAAATAAGAAAATACAGGCAGAGGAAAGAGTGTCTGCAGAAAAATACACCGCCACACACTTCTAGTGGATCCTAAGTGATCATTTAGAGGGATTGTTTTTGTGTGAGTCTGTACATTTGTAGAAATCCTGCATGGTTTCTTTAAGAGTTTATAACACGAAAGTTTAGGAAGTGCTTCTCCAGAGTGTAACCAAGAATTTCAACCGCCGCCATGTGTATTGTTTCCTGACAGGATGCAGGAGGTGCACGGTCTGTTTAAGAGGCATCAGGTCAGATATATTTAGCAATTTGCTCCAACCTCAAACCATCCTGGCTTATAAAAACTACTGTCATAGCCCAAAAATAGATGATGTCCCCATCCGTAAAGAGGAGCCTCAGTCCTGTGTGAAGGTCTGCTGCACAACAGGAGGCAGAAACATTGCAGTGATTCCTTACAGGGTGATTTACTTATATAGTCCAAGTATGTCATTGTTTATGTGCCCTGCTGTATTAAGAAGGAATGACGTTGGGTCAAAAAGCGAGACAACAAATGTCCTGAGTGCGAGTGAATATATCTGTGAATATGGTGTGTGTGCGTGTGATCATGTTTGTGGGTTTGACTTGACTTTAATTAATTTTTATGTGCATGTATCTGCCTGTATTTCTGTTGTTAGTGAGTGTGTGTGTCATTAAAGTGTGTGTATGTGAATGAGCATGTGAACATGTGTATGCAATGTGTATTTATTATTGAGTGCTTAAGTGTGTATTAGTGCATCTGCCTGCATTTATGTGTATATCTGCCTGAAAGCGAAGACATGTGCACTATCTTTTGCATCCAAGTGCATTTGTGTGTGTGTGTTGTGTTGGTGCCTGTGTGCGTGCGCTCGTCCAGCTGCTGCCTGTGTAACTCTAGTAAACATCAAGGCAACGCTTTACTTTGCTGAATTAACGAATCTCTCACATCCATCGCCACGCGCCGCCTTTGAAACACACACCGCCAGCCTCGGCTCAGGACTTTGAACTCTCAATCACTCTCTCCCTCGCCCACCCTGCTCTTCCCTGTATCAAATTATACTCCAGTTAAATATCTACTCATTAGTACTTTAGTAGTTTTCTCCCCATTTGACCTCTTTCTCATCTTACATCCCTGAATTCATTTTCACAACTCGGGCTTGAGGTGTGATCGCAGCTGCGGGGCCACAAGAGGAGGAGACGACTGAAGAGAACATTTCTACTTTTGGTTTTCGACAAACTTCACAAGCTCTTGGTCTCTAATCTCACCTACTTCACTGTTCCCACAAGACTCATCTACTCTTTATTACTGACTGTTCATCCATGATTCCTGATGTTCTTTCAGTTAACAGCTTGTACAGTCGGATTTATTTCTTATCTGATGTGTCAGACAGGCAAACTATTCAAGTTCTGTAGAGCACATTAGCAACTACAAGAAGACAATCCAACTGATCTAAGTTCATATTACACATCTTTTAAAGTCGTCAGCTGGCTGTACTGTTCACACTACACAACATGCTATCTTGTAATCAGAAATCTTGAAGTTGTTGTGGTTTTCACACTACATGACTGACTTTCGACAAGCAGTCACACACTACAAGATCTTGAGTATGTTATTTCATTTGCGGATCACACACAATCCAGGGTCAGGGAGTGTTTACGAGAAAAAAAGTGGCAACCTCCGGGGCTGAAAAATAAACCCAACACTGAAGTGCCAAGAGGTGCAGTTCCTCCACTGGCCACTTGAGGCTGGCTCCAGAAGGGAGTCAATCTCCATAGACCCTCATGTAACAATGCCCAACATGGCATGGCATGAATGTTTATTTAACTCACCCATTCACATTTCATTAAGGCTTAAAGTTAAACATAATTAAGGACAATTGGAGTGGCTGTCTGCCGATAGTGTCCTCAGCTTCTCCACAGCTCTAACCTCTAGCCCAAATATCTTCACTTCTAGCTTCAAAAGACTAAATTGGAATCAGCCGAAATGCTGAACCCGAGGCTTCTAAACAGGGGTCCACAAACCAACGAGTGACATCACAGTGGCTATGTCTATTATTTTATAAAGTCCATGGAAAATATCAAGGTCAAAAATGTGACAAAGCAGCGTTCAGATGAGGTGATTAGGCTAATAACTAACAGAAACATACAGTGCAAGAGTTCACCTTTCATCATCTTTTCCCTTCTCTCCGTCACACACACACACACACACACCTTGGAAAGCATAGACACGTCGCTTCTCTGTCCTCAGCGACTGCAGATTTGTGAGCACCGAGTCAACACTGATTTGCCTCTGATCTGGGGCTTTTGTCAGCGACTTGTACATGTGCATTTTGTTGAACTATTAATATTGTATACAGAATCTGAATATCACTCTGAGTTACTTTTGTCGTTCACAAACTAAAGAAATGAGAGATCATTTTTGTTCAGTTTTTAAGGAAAAAACAAAGGCAAACTGTTCGGCTGACATACAAAACTTGAATTAGTAACGATACTAATTTGTCATATTGCCAAGAATATCATTATTGCAAAAAATATCCTGAAGTATTGTTTTATTATTTTAGGACCATATTTCCCACCGCTACCACCCAGTATTCCAAAGAAAATAAATAATCTACACTCTCTAAATTATAAGTGGCTTTTATGTGACCCATGTCTGCCTACCGCTGCTTTAAACCGTGCTCCCTGCTGGAATGTCAGACAGGCCTTAAAACAAGTCACACTTCAAAGCAACGACTGGACCTCTTAAGTGTGTATCTGTCATACGCACGTGCACAAGTGTGTGCGTGAGATTGTTTGCCTTGCAGGTACTTGCATGTGCGGTTATTCTTGCATACATCTGCATGCATGCTTACTAATGTGCCAACGAGTGTTTGCACGCCCTTGGGTGCGTGTTTCAGTGTATGTGTCGAGAATATGCCGCCGTCTTGTTGAACTTCAAAGATGCTGGCACACTCTGCAGTGTGAGGCTACATGCTGACAGGCTGTCTTTGATGAACAACTATTTACAAAAATGTAAAACTAACCCCGCTCATCATGATGCACCGCTGGGCGACGTTTCAACATGACTCACCCTGATGCCTGCTTTGTTCGTCTCTCATTTGCGTTACACGGAGCTGTTTGTGGATTAATAATAATGCAACTTTTCATCTGCACTCGGTGGGATGCTCGCTTGCTGCTAACTCACCTCCAACAGTCAGTGTTTTTCTGGAGAATATTTCATCAGGACAGATGCTTACAAATGTTCTTGTATGTGTGCATGTCTGCTCAACAATGCATCAGACAGTCAGTTGTCTCCAGTATGTCTATGTAGTCAAAGGTGTCCTTGTATAAATAAGCAACATACTGCTGCTGTCATGTAAAGTCCTCTTAACTCTTAGGGTCAGCCAGGTCGAGGGAATTTCACGCCCTTTAGGCTCAAAAAATTCTTTGAAATCCCTGTTGATTTACATCCATTAACAAAGACACTTTAAACAGTAAAAACAACACCATATTTCTTCACAGTGGCATTTAAGATCCCACATGTTCAGAGTCTAAAACAGATAGAAGCAGAAAAACCAGCAGTAGTAAAGTAGGAGGAAAAGGGCCTGCGTGGGCTGACAGCGGCTTAACTCTGCGGCCTGTTCTCATCGTTTAACGACATGTCTGACAACATCTACACATCCTCTTCTCTCCTCTCCCTTCCTTTCTTCTCACTTCTGTTTCCACTTGTTGTGAGAGCTTTGGTCTCTGGGCCAAACAGAGTTACAGCCGGGAACCAAAAAGGACACACTCTGCTCGTCACGGCGGCTTAAATCCGACCAATGTTGGCATGAAGCGCTCCGAACCCTCATAAAAACAAGGCTCGCGTACAGAGAAATTGTCTGAGGATGTTAGCCATGAATGGAAGCGTGGACAATCTTGTAGTAGCTCAAAACCTTGGGGAGTTTAAAAGGAATTTAAAAGGCGTAAAATGTTGTGTGCTTGAGAGAGAATGAGCCACTGAGGGATGTGCACAGATTTAAATCAATACTTGGGAATTTAGACAAAGAAAGAAACAACTCTAAAGGAGCAGTGTGTAAGATTTAGAGGGATTGAGGCTCATCTAACAGTGAGGATTGAAGATTGTAACCAGCTGAAACTTATCCAAGTTAGAATTCCTTCAGTGTTCATTGCTCAGGAGGTTTTAACCAGGAGACAAATTATCCACAGAGGTCTCCTCCTCTTCAAAACAAACAGACCAGGTGATTCAAACAGGTAAAAAACACTGCATAAATTAGTTTCACAGTACAAGTCAGCCTTTCTCCCAAGCTGTTTGGCTCGTTGGAGATGGGCTGCTGAGATGGGGAATTATGTGAACTACATATATTCTTATCCTCTGTCTGAGACAAAAAAAAAGCGCCACAGAGCATCGTTCCAAAATCTATTTTGACAAAACAATGTTTTGTTATTGTTAATTGGCCTAGATATTCAGTAGTTCATGTTAAAATAATCTATTATTAATCTTTATAGTGATATTCACTTGTAATGATATTTGGGGCTGGAGAGGTGATGCCATGGCACCGCTATGTGGATGTAGCCTGTACGCGTCAGATGTCGCCCACAGTCGCTCAAGTAGGTGATCAGAGGAGTTGAATGTCTGCTCAGGAGTTTTCAAAATCAGAGGGAACATTGGCGCGGACTTTCCCTCTGTGTCACCGGTGATGAGGAAATACAGCGAGTGCTGGATGGAGCAGTGAGTGACAATAACCCCGCCCACATTTAAGAGTGCTGTTTGGTTCCTAAGGTACCATATCGAAAATACTTAGTGGAAACGGGGCATACGGGTGGGGTTTGATTTGTCTTTTATGGCTATTGTAGAAACAAAGCAGTGCAACATGTCAGACTCCATGGACAAGCACCTGCACCCAATGCACAAAGGGCTCATTCTAATGTCACGAAAACTCTCATTTTCAGGTGATTATATACACTAAGGAAAACGTACTTATCATATTATATTCCGTTTTTGCCAATATATCCATCTAAATCCTACACACTGGACTTTTAAATCTAAAAATGTAGTATACATGCATATACACTAAAACAAAATCGAGTCACAACAGAGGAATGTAGAGTAGAGATTATACTCGTGGCCGCAGAGTGTGTGCGTGTGTTTGTGTGTGTATCAGTTTTCAGCATGCTGTCACACTGATCAAACTCCAGGCTGATAGCAGAGGCGCCGCAGAACCATCGCTGTGTTTGCCTAAGAACCATGGGGAAAAACTGCACACGCACACACACACACACACACACACACTCACTCACACACACATCCAGAGAACACAGGGAAAACATATTGTGCATGCTTTTATGTGAAATATAATGCAGTGGAATGCAGCGACATTATGCAAGTAAGCACATGCTGACACGCACACCTGATGGCTCCAAACAAAACCCGTCTGTTAGAGCTCATTTCTTGTTTTACTGTGACATTGTCTGTTTCGAATTACACATAATTTCATTTCATATTTCAGTCAGCAGTCATTTTCTGTAATCAGTATTTTTTTGTCTGCCTTTTTTCACCACAGCTATGTTAAATGTTTAAAAATACAAGCGATAAAAGCATTTTATCAAACTTCCTGGAGCTGAGATATGGCACGGTGGCCGCTTTAAAAAAAAACAACAGTTTAGTCTACCCGCCTTCTACGACCACATGACAGGAAAACACTGAATAGGCAACAAGGCTCTATCGAATCCAGATAAAACACTGGCGTTGGGATACATAGCTGAAACTGTGATAAACCTTTTGATAAGTGGAACAAGTTTTTCCATGTCTGCTGCTTTGTTTGGTCAAATACAAGCATTTTTTTCCCCGCTGCATCCCGCCTGCTTGTTGTCAGTGAGGTGAGATTGGAAAAGCCAGATGCAACTGCTGGAATCTGGAGACTGACAAAAGCAGAGTGAAGGGGGGGAATCTCTGAGCATAATTCGCTCTTCACGTCGTCATTAAGACATCAAAGCGGCTGCAGAAGATACAGAGCTTTTCAGCGCTGACACAAATGCATTCTCGGGGAGAAGAGTAACGAATGAGAGAGAAGAACGGCAGAGAAAAGAAAGGAGGGAGAGGGAGGAGGAGGGACGTTGCGTGTTGAAGAACCAGTCTTTGGCTTTGATGATGGCGCAAGAGCGAAGCAGCAAAAAGCAGACAAAAGTTTCTAAAACTTCAAAAGAAGCCTTTTTGTAGCGCAGGTCCGCTCTCTCTTTCTCCTTGATTCTCCCATTCTTCCCTCTCCCTCCTCTCTTCAAACATGTCTTTGCTAATTGCCAGACCCTGTCCTGCCCTTCGCAGGCTCTCCACTCCTCTCAGGTCTATTCAGCAGGGGGGTTGTTACAGCGGGAAGGCCTAATAACCCGCTCTGAGTGGGACAATGGAGCCTGCAGGGCCAGTGACAAAATCCCAGCCCTAATGAGAAAAGACTCCTTCAGCGAACAAGCAGGTCTGTCAATAGACTGGCCTATTATTGAGTTACGGGGTGGGGGGTGGGCTGAGGGCACAGCGTGTGTGTGTGTGTGTGTGTGTGTGTGTGTGTGTGTGTGTGTGTGTGTGTGTGTTTTAGCGTCCAAGTTGAGGGTGCATCAGTTTTTATATGTGATAGAGAAAGTAAAGAAATGAATTAAAACTAGTTTATGTAATGAAAAAAAATCTAAATCAAAGAAACAGGACGAGAGTGTGTGTTTGTGTGCATGTGTCTGCGTGTGTGTGTGTGTGTGTGTGTGTGTGTGTGTGTGTGTGTGTGTGTGTGTGTGTGTGTGCTGCTACCTCCTGATGGGAACAATAGTGAACAGGACAAATCCCCCAGACCGCATAATGGCCACTAAGCTGTCTATTCACAAGTACACAGCTCCCCTGCTAACTGCTCTGATCAGACACGAATACCCGCCCTCACCCATTCACACTCCTTTCCCTCCCTCCTTCTAATATTTTCTGAAACTTTCTTGTTCCTCTTCTCCTTGTTTATGTGTCTCTCTGCATGGCATCATCACCCATTAGTTTGAAAATGTTATCTCGGCATAAATGGCAACGAATAACAAAGAACTTTCAGTATTTTCCTACAGTAAAATATTCTGCTTAGTGTCCTTCTTGGTGACAGTTCACTACAATAATATCCAAATTTAATGAATCCCTATAAATTTTTTTGTTAGTGTTTACTTATTCATTTTAAAAATCTATTAATGACCCCCAATATACTGTATATCAGAATTACCAACAATCAGGGTTCCAACAGCTCGACTAATGTTGCGACAACTGTTATACGGCAGCCCTAATTTAAAATAACCATCGCATGGAATAAGTGATGCTCACGCCGTAACTCAAATTTCTGTTTAGGCGTACGCCCGAATGTTGATCAGAGATCTTTTGCTTGTACAAGTTTCAGCCATGCAGCAAAATCCTGGTTGAAGAGCCAATGATCAATTTTCACTTCCCCATGTTGTCTACAGCAGTGGTTTCCAACTGGTCCAGCCTCAGGGTCCAGATCTCTCCTTAGTCATTAAGGTCCACAAAGCTTAATCTGTTCATTGCCATATTTGTGTTTGGCCGTGTCATCAAGTTAGTTTACCGTCTCTGTTAAATAGCTGTCTGTTTGTGAGTCACTGTACAGCCGGAAACAGCACTTCACTTCACTGTACTTCAAAATAAAAGGTGCTTTTACAAACTCAATACATTCATGAGTCACTTGCGGTCCATTAAGATTGGATGTGTGACCCACTTTTGGACTGCAACCCACCAGTTGGGAACCACTGGTCTCAGGTACAGTGACAGCCAGCTAGTGGACAGTGGACACTCTGCTCTGAGCATCCAACCCAGAAACAAAATATAAGTGCTGTTGGTTCCACTATCCTGACCTGTGTGATGTTACTGTGAGAGGCATTTGGTTTTAGTAACTATTCCTAAAAAGAAAAAAAAAGTTATCGAGATTGTACAGTGCAACGTCAGAAAAACACATATCAAAAAATCCTTCTGTCTATTTCTCAACATTTTTAAGACTTTTGAAAGATGGATTTCATATATTTTAATACCAATTAACACCTTAATTTTAAATGACTGATTTTAAAGCCGTTTAAGAACCCTGACTTTTCAGTTTTGATATGTACCTAAACATTGCTTGACTGATTCATCTCTTTTTTCCTCTAGGTCAAAACTTCATCAAATTCCTCATCCCTGTGTTCCTTCATCTATCGTGCTCCCTGCCTCTCTCTTCTTTCTTAATCCCTCTTCTCCTCTCGTCTTTCCTCCCGTCTCCACCTCCTCGTTCTCCCAATCAATTCTGGAGTGCCTTCTGTGTGTGTGTTTGCACTGATGAGATTTTGGAGAGGTTAACCCCTCTGCCGTGAGAATGCAGAGTTGCTGTAATTGCGTGTGAGGCACTGGGAGCTATGCAGTGAAGGATGCTGAAGCATCTTGTTTCCTTTCAGCTGTAGGTGGGGTGGGGTTTTGTGCTGGCTGTGGGTGGTTGTTAAGTGAGAGGGGAGTGCAGGACACATCAACAAGCATCACTCTGAGAGCAGAAATGGCCGACGCCCCTCTATAGATTAATTCAAACACACACCCACACTCAGCTAATGACTTTGCTACGTAGCTAGGCACAAAATTAAGCACATTAAACAAAGCTTGTGGGTATATTTCCTCCAGAAAGGCAACAAAATCAAATGTAAACTGTGTAATGTTTATAGTGTATTTATGATGGTTTTATGATGTTGTAAACTGTATATTTATTTACATGTAAAAGCCCAACTAGGGACAAGAGAAAATTAGCAATTGCTATAAACTCTCTGTGCAACACATCAGTCCCAAGAAAATCTAATCTATGCGCTGCAGCAGAGGCTACCTAACCAATAGAGAGCGGACAGTGGGCTCTATGCTTCCACATTTTAATGTGGCCGTTTTTCTGTCAGCAAATCCATCAGACAATAAATAAAATAAAAGGCAGAACATTTACAACACAACACATTAAAATGTCACCACCTCTGCATGGATAGTGCTTTGAAATGTGGTGCTAAAGCTCACTGAGTCAATGAAGCCCTGGACTATGAGGAAAGCGAGTTGTGTATTTTACAGCAGGGTTTAGTATTTTTTGAACGAATCGACAAAAGTGCCAATAGTAGTGTGATTATCTGACATTTCCTTTTCTTTACTTAAAAAACGAAACCAAAGTTCTCAAATGTTAAATGTCGTCTGAAATTTTGATTTCAATCAGGAACAGTTTCAGTCTCGACCAGAAAGTATTGAGGTTCAATAACCAGTGCTGCTGGTACCTGCATTTGTCATTAATGTGTTAATATATCAATACACTTCATTTTAACAGTCTGCTTTTGAAATAATTACGTGTCTGAGGTGCAGTGAAATGTCTCGACCCACTCTTGCCTGCTCACTTCTCCTCATTATCACCAGTGCTTCTGCCATCTACCGTTTTCTCCCTGCTCCCTCCTGCTCCTGCCGCCCTCTCTCTATCCCTCCCTCCCTCCCTCCTTCTCCCATCTTTTGTTACTGTTGGACTCACACTGAGGAGTTTGGTCTTAATTACATTAAACAAACTTAGGAACTGCAACACTTAGAAGCAGCCCACATCCTCATATATTCAGTTTCACATAGTTTCACTCATTCTTGGGGACAGAGTGTACTTCATGACATGAGTAATAGTGCACCAAATGACCCGTGTTAAATTCTGCTACATTTGTTACTTATCATACTTATATTTTGTACTCAGAGGATGCCCGCTATGCCAAAACACACACGGGGAAGTAAAGTTACACCTCATATTAGCTATGGGAGAGTTGCTGTGGAAACCCAGAGTGAAAACACGTTTGCTGTAGAGTTTCAGAACAGCTGGCAGAGGAAGTTAAAGGCAAATTCCACCCAAAAACAGAATTTATAAAGGGAGGACGGTGTCACAGGGCAGAGGGCAGGTATCAGGACAAAGGGGACATGTGGAGCAGTGGTTCCCAACTGGTCCGGCCACAGGGTCCAGATTTCTCCTTAGTCATAAGTTCAAGGTCCACACTGGTAATACATTTAGTGTCATACTTGTGTTTGAACAGGTTGTCTAAAGGTTTAAAGAGCTGCAACTTCAGAACAGGTGAAATTGAGTCACTTTCACAGAGGGAAGTTTAAAGATGGATAAATTAAATTAGATTGAATGTTTGTGGCAATAAAGACGTCACAAATTCAAATTTAAGACCATTTAATGACTTTTAAGGCCTAATATATATAAAGTTGAATTAAAAACATTTAAAGACTTCTGACGGTGAAGCTAGTTTGCTGTCTCTGTTACGTAGCTGTCTCTTAGTCACTCACTCTACAGCAGGAAAAAGCACTTCAAAATAAAAGCTCTGTGCCAGGAATTCACTGTGCTTCAAAATAAGGTGTGTTTTTTACAAACTCGATGTGTTTAAGAATCACTTGAGGTCCATTCAGAATAGACTTGCAACCCGCTTTTGGACCATGACCCACCAGTTGGGAACCACTAACGTAGAGGACAAAGGAAGTGCTGTATGACGCCTTAATGTTTCGACAAAGAATCAATTTTACTTGTTCATGCTTCCATGTTTTTTAATGCAAAAAAAAAAAAGAAATAAATATAAAACGCAGGTGGCAACACAGGTTGTGTTCACAGTAAATCTAACTCAGCCTCTGTGTACAGTGGCGTAGCTTTTGTTACAACATTTGGGGGGATTGGGGGACCGCACTTGAAATGTAATGGGGGCTTTCGAAGTCCTTCACCAGATTATTTTGATAATCAAACACTTAATTTTCTGCGCTCGATTGAGAATTTTTAAGTAGGGACTAATGCACGTGCTCTAAATATTGAGAGTGATGCGTCCTGTATGTCCCCCCTGAAATCAACACTATGCCTATGTAGCACCAAAGCTGGAGGATTTAAGAGAAGGAATGTAATTCGGGAAGCCGAGCTGAGGCGATTTCAAACCTCAGGGAGAGACAATACCATTTAAACTCTCCAAAATCACAGAAAACCTGGCATTGCTTCTGTTTTAGGGTGGATTTCTCCTTCAGAATGAGTCACTGCTCAGGTCCTCGAGAAGCAGGCCCGCTGACTGACAGATGGCATCTCGTATGGAGAATTGAAGTTAAAGCTAGCAGAGGGTATTTAAGACCCATTAGGGGTCTAGGGGAGCTTGACTTGGCATACAATCAGTAGATTCAAGCCATACTCACACTCACACACACACATGCACACAAATGCACATACACAAATGTAAATGGAGCATGAAGGCAAACAGAAGGGGGAAGAATGAGGAGCTGAAAGACGCTTGAGAGAAAGACATCTTCTACTGGCTGGTGGAGCGGGAGGAATAAGACCCACGGGGGGTTTGTTAGAGAGAGAGGAGAAGAAGAAAGAGAGATGGAGCAGGTAAAAGGGAGGATAAAGGAGGAGGCAGTGGAACATTAAATAAAGTAACTTCCTGTAAAAATTTGTTTTCATTCACATCATTTTTTCAGCTCTTTCTCCAGGCTTTGGATGTTAAATGCTTAAGTGTTGAGGTGTTTTTACAGTGCACCACTATATCAATCTATCAGTGCAGCAATACTCTCAAGTGTTTCCTTTCTTTCCTCTCAGTCTTTATGAAGTTTGAGTTTCTATAGTTACACCAGATACACATCTCTTGATCTCCACAGTGTTTTGAATTTAAGCTCATCTCAGCCTGTTAGGACACGAGATTTCCAAAACTTTTTTTGTTCTTCAGACTCGTTGACGTCTCCAGACTGAAGCCAGGAAAAAAACAGAAGCTTTATTATTTTCTGTGTGTGTGTGTGTGTCTCCGTCCTGTCCATCGTCTTTCCGTCTCTTTGCTGGAAGTGAAACGAGGCAGAACGAGAGGATGTGGGACAGACAGCCGTGAAATGGAGGCCAGGGCCTCTGAGGAGTGTGTGATGTTGTTCACATCTGTCTGTGATGTGTGTGAGCGCATGGAAAAATAACCTGGTGTTTTCCTTTCCTGTGTTGTTGGTATGTACGTGCACTGAAACACAGGACATACATCTCTGTGCATCTGAGTATGTTTGTCTCATGTGGACTCAACAACAAGGCAACAAGACAACTGCTTTTGAAACGTGGCTCCAATCCTTCTCTCCCTGTCTCTAACTCCACAATCCCAACGTGCTCTTTCATACGAGCACAAACACACACGCACCAGCATGTTTACATCTCTGTATGCCACCCTGATTTCCGGAGGAACAGCTTTGTCTATCTCGCTGTAAGGGCGGCATGTTGTTACAACAGGACCAACATGGACTGAACGGATTTGATTCAAAGCAGCATGAAATGACTGTGATGGGGGAAGCATTTGCACTCACTCACTCAAGTCTGTTTAAACTTTCTGCAATTGTTGACAAATCGTTCACCAAGATTTGTTAAACTCTGAGCAGTGGTACAACAGTTCCTAAGATGCATATCGCTATGTCCCTGGTTTGTCTCTGGCGGGGACCTTTGCTCCTACGCCCCTCAATCTCTCCCTATGTTTCCTGTCTATTTATACCAGTAGTTCTCAATGATGCTGCAAGAACTGGTCATTTCCTTTGTTATTGTACATTTATAACAATGACTCAAACAAGAAGTATATGAAGAAAAAATATATTAACTACATTTTAAGCATATAAAACGAGAGAAATGGGTGATTAATATTGAAATCACTGTGTTATACCTCATTTCCTCTGAAGAGACTCGACTTAACTCACTTTACCAGGTCCTTTTCTCTATTTCGTTTTCCACTGCAGGTAGCACCCTCTCAGTGTAGTCGGGATTCTCATTTGATCACCATAAAGACGCCGCATGAACCTTCTCTGACATCGTCTTCAGTATAACACTTAGAGAAGCGCTAAGAGAAGAACGTCTGCACTATGTCAGTTTTACCGCGTAGTGTATGCAGTGCATCGTGGGTTTTTGTGGTCGCGACTAACAGTAGCTTGATGATTTAAAAATAGCAGGTTTGTGCAGGATAGCCCGTATTCAGCTCACTTGGAAGCCAATAAAGTACCAGATACTATATACAACTTTAGATAATGGAAAAACACAGCAGAGCGAGTCAAGTTGAGAGAGCCGTGCTGTACCATGCAGTGGAAATGCAGCATTTAGAACAGGATGTCTACAGGTATTAGACACCTAAATTAACGGTTTTAAGACTAGTTTTAAGATAATTTTTCACCAAATTGTAGACTGATTTTGACACATCACTTTATTCTTCTTCAAGCATTGCAGGTATGTACAAAGGTAAGTAGTATATACATGTAGATCCATGCAGAGGTAGACTTTATGCAGGAATATGGTGATTAGAGTGGCATCTCTTGATCTACAACAGGTAGGTTCAAGTATAAAGTTAAGTATTAAGTTCAGTGGAAGGTTTAAAGATCTACAACTTCAGAACGGGTGAAATTGACTCACTTTCACAGAGGGAAGTTTAAAGATGGATAAATGAAATTAGATCGAATGTTTGTGGCAATAAAGACATCAAAACTTCAAATTTAAGACCATTTAATGACTTTTAAGGCCTAAGATATATAAAGTTGAATTAAAAACATTTAAAGCCTTCTGACGGGCGTGTAGTCCGTCTGCAGCAGTCAGACATAGCAGCTATTGGAGCAGTAGCAGAGTCTGGGAACTATTGGTCTATACCGTCAGCTGTTAAATAAAGGAAAAACTCAACAAGAGAAGCTTCTGGATTTACTGACTTATCAGCATTATTAACATTTGTTTGTTTCCTACCAAGTACAAATAATTCATTTAAGAATTCAAAGAAACAAAGCTAGTCTCTTACCCTTTGGTTTCTTTTATTCAGGCAGCAACAAAGAACCAAAAGGAGAAAAACTGGAGAGAAACTTCTACTGGGATCAGATTCAAGGCCAGTAAATGCAACAATATAGTTCAAAAGGAGGGGGGCAAAACCACTCGATGATTTCTTTTTCATGTTCTGTAAATCATGATTGAGACCCCCCAAAAAACTCCCCTATGAGGCCTCAAACCCTCAAAACCCTCAACAGAACTCCAACTGAGCAGTTCCTGCAACCCAGCGAGCTGCAGCTCCACGTTCACCCCGTGCATTTTTCTGCCATTAGTGAGAAAGTGCTGCGTGTGTAACCTGAGCAGCAGAATCTGGCGGTAAAAACACTAAATCCAAAACACACACACACACACACACACACACACACACATTCAGAAAAATACAGCAAGACAGGCACAGCTGCTCTGGTGTGTTTGTAAGAAGGTGGGTGAGGGTGTGTGTGTGAAAGAGATTGGGTTATTTGAGATTGTTTTAAGGCACTGTGCAATTACACACACACACACACACTCATACATTTATCTGTGTGTGTGTATGACTCATACCAATTAGGCTGCAAACCTTGGCCACCTCTACATCCTCTCCAGACGAGGCTCCAGATATCTAAATTAAAAACTACGTAATGTGAGAACACAAAAACAGACGAGGTATCAGGATGGAGGAACTGAGGGATATAGAGATGATGTTGGTCCGCAACCTGATCTGATGTGTTAGTTTTTGGCCGGAAGACAGCTGCAGTCTCACACAGGCAGCACGGCTAAACTGGAGGGAGAATAAACCTGAATGGAGCGTGATTTGTTTTCAATGAACTGGATGTAAAAGCAGACCAAAGCAACAATTTGAAACAATTTACTTTGCATGCAACATCACAGCGAATTGCCATGATAATCAGGACTGAGCCGCATGACGTCAGGATGTCAGTCTGTATTAAGTGATAATTGATTTTACCCTGAGTTCAGCAGCATTAGTGAACTAATCCTGGCATAAAACTGCAGAGCTTTATTTGAGAAAATGTAGAACAGAATCATTTTTCCTGAACGATCCTCCACCAAGTCCTGTTTTGTGTATATTTTCCATTTGTCACATTTCATCTGACGCTTCCATTTTTCTCATTTCAACACTCATTATGCATCTGCCGCATGACGAACATAAATCACGTAAAAGCTGATTTATTCAAACATACAGTTTGTCTACGTTTGATATCTTTCTCTGCCTGTCTTTTCCTCTTTGTTCTCCAATTACGACCAGATGTCAGCTGCGATGGCTGGGCTCTTAAATCACTGCAAATCATCACACCAGTCACTTGGACCTGCATGCACACACACACACACACACACACACACACACACACACACACACACACACACACACACTCAGACAAAAGTGTGTTGATGAACATTTTCATTAAAAGTTAAAACTGCATTTTCACATTCACACACACACGACTCCAGACCGCTTACTTCCTTCTTTCTTACGCACAGCCTCCCAACTCTGCTCCAGACACGCTCCCATTGTCATCACATCTGGTTTGAACTATAAATTTTCTATCATCCACTCTTCTGCGAGGAGGGGAACAATTTCGGAATTTCATACAAGCGACTACGAGAGACAGACAGCAGAGACAAAGAGAGGAGAGATCAAGAGAAGGAGTGGGAGGAAGAAACGAGAGCTCTCCTGGCGCTCCGTTTTTTGAAGGACGTTGAGGTTTGTTGAGCAGAAAAATATCTTTCTCAGTTTCACTTTACTGGTGGTCCCATAAATCTGGGCACACCAACGCATACATACACAACCCCTCTGATAAACATGCACGTATACACACACACGCACACACTATTTACTCACGCAAACATTTGCCAACCTACACACAATAAAAGAACAAACACTCGAAGGAATCTTCTAATTTCCTCCGCCAACAAAAGCCTGCCTTCACAAAAACGCCTCTCCATCACTCCCAACCACTGGGCAGCGGTACAGTGGATGTTTTACGGCAATGCTATTACGTCCGGGAAAAATGGGAAAACTGTGAAAATATTGATACAAATTAAAGCGTGGTCGGAGAAAAACGAGCCAGGCCGGCTGAGGAAGGAGGAATGAGGGCTGAGATTGAGTGTTAATAGGAAAAAGGTGTTAAAGATACTTTGGGTTAGAAATTGAGAGGGAAGGACAATAAGACGCAGGTGTGGGCTCATTACTGTGAAGCGGAGCGGTCATAGAATAATTACCGCGGGACCACACAGGAGAGGAGATGAGATGAAAGCAGGGAGGAGGAGGAGGAGAGCTGGGAGGAGGCAGAGCGAAGCAGCAGCAGGAGGAACACTGAGCAGAGAAGCAGAAAACAACACTGCTAGCTGATGAACACAAGCCATCACTTCTTAGAGGGAGACAACTGCACCCCTGTATCCCCCCCATCACCCCCACGCTCTGAACATCATTGCCTATGCAGATTGTTCCAGCTATGAAAACACTGCAATCCATGCTAACTGCCTCTCTGAGGAGATGCTCCGGCATGATTCCTGGCTTGAATTACAGGGAGGGGTCATCTTTGAAGGTTAACCTGGTGAAGCATAAATTATCTCTGGGTACCATCTGTATGATCTGCAAACATTTAGTGATGTAGCCTCGTATTCTTGTGCAGCATGTGAACGTTTGGTGGCAAATTTCCTTATCTGAGTTTGCTCGTGATATGATGCAGTAAGGTGTAGAAGTTTTGTCACCTTCTTACCTTTATGAGTTTTTTGGGGCAATTTTAACCAGAATATATGTCAGTTTTTTAAGATTTTAAAGCCTGAATTCCACAAAGCAGTCCAGTTCAGTGTAATTTAGTTTGTCACACATGCGAATGATTATTTTTGCATTTACCAAAAATTGTGGATGGTGCCAACAGAACCGTGCCATACCTTTACATTGTTCTCTTACCCCTCCGTTGAGGTACCTTGCACACCGATCAGATGCTAAAAGGTTAAAGTATTTGGTGGCTTTAGTTAACCAATAAGCACCTTAGGGTTCTTCATCAATTATTTCCCTTGGTACCTCTATATTTAACTTTACACATTTAAAATCTGACATTTGACACTGAGCATGCTTGGGAAACATGCTCCTTCACACCTTGTTGTGCCTTTTTCATGACTGAGAATTACGGAGGCTGCATTGGCAATTAGAGATTAAAGTTTTGACAGCATTTTGGGTGCAAAGTCAGAAGGCTTATCTCACTACTCAGAATGGAATGACCATGAAACCAAGCCTTGACATCATATTCAGGGAATAGTGGTGCATGGGTTGACCAACAACCCGCAAGTCACTAGAAAATATCTGGTGGGCAGGTGAAAAAGGTTATAATGCAGCGTTCAGTTACTAATAACTTACAGGAACATGGTGTGCAATAGTCCACCTTCCACCTTCTCTTCCCCTCTCTCTCTATGCTGCGGCTCTCAGTCCTCGTCCCAGTCCTCAGTTCTGACAACAGTGTGACTACAGTGCAGTTAGCAGGTTGTGGGTAAAGTTCAGGTGCAAATGCAGTGCATGAAACACAGATGTGTGTGGGGGTAATGTCTAAATCACGAGGTCCCCTAGTAATACTAGTCTGGTGTGAATAGGTCTTTAGTGTCCAATGAGACTAAATTAAATGACACAGTCCTACTCTGCTCATGTGGGTTCCTCCAATCCATTGTTTCTGCAGGATACAGTATGTGTGTACGCGCATATATGAAAGTGAAAGAAAGGGACGATGAATGAGCCTGAGCGAATGAGGAAGCTAGGGAGAGAAGGAGAGAGAGAGGCAGCAGCTGTCTGCCTGGATGACCTCAGTGGCAGCTGCTGCCCCCCACCCAGCCCACCCCTGCTGCCCTCTGTATGCCAGCTTGCCTTTGAAGTTCAGGTCAAGACCGATACAGCTTTGGATCACATACCGATAATGATTACTGCAGAATAAAAGAGCTACTATTTACTGTCAATATGCCAGTTTATTGTGCCAACGAGAGGGGATGGGCAATATATTTATATCATACTAATATGAGACCAGATATCCTCTTAGATTTTGGATAATTATACTGTAAGTACTATCTTTTACTGGTTTTAAAGACTGCATTACAGTACAAGTGATGTAATTTTCTAAATTTATTCAGCAGTTCAAGCTGGTTTGCTTTTACCCATTTGGTCATCATATTCACATTACTAATGACTATTTCTCAAAAATCTCGTGTAAATATAATATGAAACCACCATTAGTCGACCCTATGATATCGTCACTGTTTCAGTATTGAGGTATTTGGTAAAAACATTGTGATGTTTGATTTTCTCTATATCACCTGGCTTTTCATCTAGGATAAAAAAATATTCATGCAACTACAACTGGAATGCAAACTTGACAGAAACAGAAAATGTACCTTCAGGGAAAGTGACAATACTGCTGCATCTATAAGAAGAAAACTAATCTAGACTCTCTTTTAAGAATGTGTGTTTGTTAATCAGGCTATTGTCCCAAACCATTAACTATCAAACAGTTTTATAAACATAAAGTGCAAGAAAATGCACAACTTAATTGGTAATCCTTAACGTCATTCAGTTTTCTGCCAGCAGGACTCAATTAAAGATTCCCACTTTGATATGAGAAAGTTGTTCACGATCATTAAAATACAGAAAATATCGGCTGGTAATATCTCTATAATTTTACTCAAGGCTGTCTTTGAAGTGCCGACAGTGGGCAGAGGGAGATGCTTTAGTCAGACTCTCTGGAACGCTGGAACCTCACACACACACACACACACACACACACACACACACACACACACACTGGCATATAGACAAGCACATGGAGTGATGGGCACACACACACACACAGGGATTTGGAAACAGTGCAGCACATAGACACACTGTCATGCATTTGTGAATGTGCACTGGCACACTGTTTTCCCTCCAGGTATTTTGTTTACATGAATGGGGGCAGCAGCTATCTGAGTCCCAGTATAGAAAGACAACCACCTGTATTTAGGCAGGATGGTTGTCAGAGTCCACACGGTCACAGACTACAGTTACCACATGACAATCTGTCTGTACGACTGAGACAAACACATAAAAATATACACATCCAGACATGCTGACAACCGGCTCAGCTTTCTGGATGCAAAATTTGAAAATGATTATGTCGAGAAAAAAAAAAAAAGAGAGAGAACAAGGCACAACAATGTGTCTTTTATAGAATCATCGAAATTGAGACACACACACACACCACACACACACACACACACAGACTTGACATTTCATACTAGACTGACGCAAGTCCTACACACACACAAAAGCATCTTCTTAAACAAATGCCTCGTTCATAATCATACAGGAACACACAAACACAACAATTGTGGTCACACACACACACACACACACACACACACACACACACACACACACACACACACACACACACACAAAGTCAGACAAAAGCAGTGCTTCATTGTCTGGGGAACTACACAGGCTTGATTACTGTATAATGGCCCCACCAACCTATCCTGGCTAATTATATCCTGGATAAAAGGAGCAAAATAAAGACTGAAAAATCACGTGTGATGAAGAAGAGAAGATGTGAGTACGGTAGACCAAATGCAAACTTAAATTAATGGGAAGAAACAAGACAGGATTAAAGAAATAAAAGAGCAAGATCTTGTGCTTTGCTCATGGATGGCTGTTTTTTATCAGTCTGTCATCATGTGAACACACACGCAAACACTCGCCTAAAAAAAATACACGCCCCCACACTGCTTCAGCAAGACTTCTCCTGTACAATCACGCCGTCTTCCAAATCGTTTTATGTGTAACTGCTGACAGTGGTAGATTTATGCCAAGTTTGTCTGAAAAATGCTGTATAGCACATAACTCTGGGTTGTTGTTTAATAGTACTTAAGTAATATATCAAGTCTGTAGACGTGTGTTTCAATACTGGTGTCTCATGTCAAATTGTTTTTACAGACTTACCAATAACGATGAGTGTGTAGTTGATGTTCACGCTGCCAAACCCGTTGGTGGCCTTGCAGACGTAAGTCCCTGCGTCGTCAGTCTCCACCTCTTTGATACGCAGAGCGTGCTGTAACACCCTGAACCGTGTCCAGCCACTGTGGATGTTGCGGCCGTCTTTGGTCCACATGATGAGCGGCGGCGGGTCGCCCTCCACGGGGCAGGGCAGCTTCATGGTGCGACCCAGGCGGATGCTCTGCCGGTGGGCCACCCGCTCTGACACCCTGGGTGGACCTTAAAGAGTGGAACATGAAAAGGAGAATTATTAAGATTATGAAACTTTATCAAACAAAGTCATATTTTCATACAGCAGCGGAAGCAAAGTCCAGCTGTTTGGACTGGAAATCACTGGGTCGTAGTTACTGTAGTCTAATTAGTCTTTACACTATTTAACTGCACACAGATCTTATCCTAAATAGGTCTTCCGGCACACTTTGGCAGAGATACAACGTCTCTAGTAGGGAATATGATCCACTGATTACAGCCTGTAATCAGGTTTGGCTTGTGTATATGCAACCAATGACTATTTTCATTATCAACTGCTTTTTTGACTATTTCTTTTGTCAATGAAAAGTCAAAAGACAGTGAAAAAGTGCTCCAGAAATTTCCAGAGTCCAAAGTGACCTCTTTAAAAATATTTTGTGTTGTGTGACCAACTCTCAAAAACCCAACAAGACTCAGTTAAAATGTAGTGTATGAATCATCAGATCGCTTTTAATTTAGCAGGAAAAGGTGGCATTCATTCAGTCACAGTCTCCGTCCTTGGAAAAGTGCGTCCCCGTGTGACAGGTGGAGGCCTGGCAGCCACTATCGGAGCCAAGTTCCACTTTTAACGACAGTTTGTAAAACATCCTATAGACAGCTACTAAGGTGGTAGCACCCGTTCTGACTTCTAGCTTGCAGCTTGCTATTATCTAGTTAGCTAGATAATAGCACTGTGCAATCATGCTACAGCGGTTACAGAAAATTAGGATTAGGCTACAGTAATACAGTGTCTGTATCTGCTCTGTCATCCCGAATGAGCAACAACCAATGGGGAAATGCCAACACTTCCATCACCACTCACTCAAGCCAGTTCATCACTCACTCACTCAATTAATCACAGACAAATTTTTTATAAGGCTGGCGTCGCACGCTGCAGTCCAGCCAAATACCATCAGTTTACAATCATTTATGTCAAAGAAAGGCAGCAAATCTTCATCTGGAGAAGCAGCAGCCAGTGAATGGTTGGCATTTTTTCCACAATTTGTGCTTGATTAAATATCAGAATAGTTAAGATGTTCTGTTATTATTATTGACACTGCTTTGAGGGATACCCTGGACGTGCCCATTACCAGATTAACGCACTGTGCAAAGAGTGGTTTCAGCAAGCATGTGCGGCTGCATCTACACCGTAAGGAGTGTGTGAGGGATGGAGACATTTTGACAGAAGTGGGTGTGTCACCAGCTTCAGGATCAAGGTTAAGACGACCTCTCATGTGTTTTCATCATCTTCATGTTTGCAGCGCCACACCTCTCATTTTCACCACCGTTCTCAGAAGTAAAGACGCCTCAAGATATGGCATTTAACACATAAGAATTATCCTCTGACCTTTAAGAAATTCACTATGGCTTAGCTTAAACACTGACATTTTATCACAGACAACAATAGAGACCCCCGGGAGCAAACACAAAGCTAAGCTAATGTGGACTGAGATGTCGTGTCGAGACATAAAATCAGGCGTGACCTTGACCGCTCAGTAGCCGCTCTACTGTGAAACTGCACACTAGATAAACAGAGGGAGGTGAAGGAGCAGGCTGACTGACTGGGGAAGGTGGGAGGAAACTGTGTGGAGAAGTGGGGGTGATGGAGAGAACAAATAGGGGAGAGGACGTGGAGAAAGAGAGGAAGGAAGGTAGGAAGGAAGAAAGAAAAGGGAATGAGGGAGGATGGAATTTAAGGGAGTAAGTCTGAGGAGAGACGGGGAATGAAATATAGCCGAATAGGAGAGCAGTGCAAACAAAGGCAAACAGGAGGATAGAGATATGGAAGCATACTGTACATGTCTTCTCATTACTCCTTTTGGCTTAAAACAATACACTCCAAATATAGCTCTAAAATACATAATAGGTCACCATGTAGCGGACAAAGTGTCCTAACAAACTACAAAAGGCAATTGTATGGAAAAACCATACGAAAACAACCCACTGCAGGTCGTGTCCTGTAGTTAAAGAAAGATTTAACAGAAGGACAAAGGGTGGCTTGATTTTAACAATGTGCCTTATCTGGAAGAATACATTTAGTCTGATAAAGAAACATATCACCTCGAATATAAACATTTAAGGTGTGTTTAATTTATGGCCTCTTTGTCTGATATTTTCTTATCACAAGAGAATTAACACAGCCTGATACCTTTAATTTGCCCTTGTGAAATAGGGATTTAATACACATGTTTTTAGTCAGCTTTTGTTGATTTGTGCAGAAGTAAGGGAACAGGAAGTTGGGATGTGGTCACAGGGGAATTATACGGGGTCCCACAAGTGGACTAGAAGAAAGTTAGAAGTGGATGGAAGGTAAAAACAGTTGACAGGAGGAGATGGGGTTAGAGCTCGTCCACTTCGTCTGAGATACGCGCCAGGTCTTTTTTTCAGCGACTGCACGTCCATAGCACGTCAAGCCACGAAGCTCAGATCGCACCAGTTGTCAAACTCATAGTCGTGGAAAGTGGAAAGTGGAAAACCATAGTATTTTGTATGACACCACACATCCTTTTCACAAGGACACAAACCTAAAGGAGAAGACATGGTGTGAAACTGCAGGAGTTTTGGAAGGGAATGGTGCTTTTTATCGCATGATTTCGCAGTTCCCACGTGTGAGCTTGCGGCTCCACTACGTGGCGTGGCGCTCCAGAAACGCATCCAGTATGCGAGGGTATGTGCCGTTGGTCACTCCAGATCTGCGACACAGACATAGTATGTGGAAACTGAGGGTAAGAGCCTGTTGTCTACAACACTTCTGCAACACTTGTTTTTATTCAAGAAAAGCTGCTGACAGAGTCCCACATTATTTTGCTATGTAGAAGCTTTTATTGTGAAGCTGCATTGTAAGGAAATGTTGAGTTTTCATCAGCAGTAACTTAACAGACTCCTGTGCGGCTAAAAGTGAACATGAAACAGTATATCAAAGTAGATATCTAAACTTAGTGACACTATGAGACCCTCCATGAACAACGGCCCACTTGTTGAGAATCACTGTTGCATTGGTTATACTCATTAAAGTAAGGTCTGGAAACACGGTTGCATCACTAGATTCGAGTGGGCAGATGAAGTAAACAAGCCACAAGTTTGTCTAGCTTTAAAACACCTAATTTGAAGTTAAAACCAAAAGTGAGTGCCCTCAAAATGTCAGAAATGATTAATTGCACAGAAAAACTACCACAGCAATAACAGTTGGTATGTAAATGTGACGGATGTATAATTTTACTTATCACATAATTTATGGATTTAATCTTAATTTTGTATTTGCTTTTTCTTCCACATAAGTTTGGCTTCTTTTAAAAGTTTGTTTAAAACCTGTCTGAGTTCATTTTAATGATGCTGCCACATTTGCATATCTATAGGGTTTAAATGTTATAATGGAGAAAGCCTGGGAGAAAAGAAAGAGGGCTCTTTATGGAGATAATCTGTAAAGTTTGTTTTCATGTTTTGTTTTGTACATGCGAGACCAAAGGATGAATGTGAAATAACAGTGTTTGTAATCCCATGTGGGATGAGCCTAAAAAGGCAAGACACTGAACTAAAAATAAATGAATGAATGAATTACTGATGTTTTTCTTTGACATTTGCAATTTTAAGTACAACTGAAAGACTTTCCCATGAAAAATCTTTAGTTGCAGACAATTAGCTGCATTCATCTATATTCATACATTGTTTTGCATTTCTTTATGAAGAGTTAAACACGAGCAACAGCAGCCATCATGGCTTCACATCCTACAGGGTCCCAAACTTCAGAACACTCAAAGAAAAAGACGTCACATCATTGACCAGCAGCAGCCAGCTGTCAACTGTCACCTAAACCAAACAAAACAAGGATCTTGATTTATTCCTCCGATGAGCAGCTGTAGATGTCAGAGATGAATAAGGTGCAGCAGAGTCGTACACATAGAGCTGATTATAAAAAAGGAGAACAGTAGTCTTGTAGCATTTGCTCTCACGCAGCACTGTTGTTTTAACAGGGGAGCAGGAGGTGGACACAATGATGGATGGATTGAGGTGAAATGTGTGAAAAAGACATTAGTCACACAGAGGTATTCATGGGAGCCTTTCCTCCCTCCGTCCTCCTCGCTCCTGGACGGAGAATGCGGTCGTTGAGCTGTATGGCTTTCTCATCAGGGGCTGGACAGCTCACTCAGCTCACTCATTCTCCTTTTCCTACTTTTTACCCTGATTTCCTTCTCTTCTCTCAATTTCTGTTTTGCTTTTTCTTTCTACATACTGTATATCTACCTCCGTGATTCTTCTTTTCTTTCTTTAATACCTGCTTCTTTCTTTCTTTTGCGTATCTGTCCCACTTTCACTCTTCTTTCTGCATATTCCCCACTGTCTCTACACACCGTGTCCCTTAATGTTCCTACTTTTTCTTCCTCTCTATTCATTTCTTCTTCTCTTTTCTTCCTCCAACAGATTGAAATCTCATTCCACTGAACTCTGACTACTCCCCTGCTACCTCTCTATTTGCCCTTAACCCCTCGCTTCCCATTACTACCTCCTCCTGTCCTCTCTTTTCCCCTGTCATCACTCTTTACCTCTCTCTTTATTTTGCTCTCTTACTCCCTGCTCTCTCTTTTCTCTTTCATCACACTCATTCACACCATCCTCTTCGTCCACTGCAGTATCTCTACTTTCTCTCCCGTGTGATTTACTGGTCTCCTGCCTTTTTCGGATCGCACACACATAACTTCCCCAGTTTCTTCCCCAGAGAATCACAGATCCAGGACCTCTAACTGAACCTCTCAACTTTCGGCAGTTAACCTCTCCTAAATCTACCTCCACTGCCTCCCCCCTTCTTCTTCCTCTCCTCCCTTTCTCTCTCCCCGATGAAGGGAACACAGACCAGCGGCCTCCTTTCCTCCCTTCCTTCCCCTCCTCATCGTGGTCCTCCTCCTCCTCCACCTCTTCCACGGTGCATGACCGAAGTAAAGTCTTTTTAAATCTGTCTCTAGGGGTGAAACTGGAGCGAGTAAAAAATCTATTCTTCTCTTTCATGAGACGCACGGTCAGTGTGCGTGTGTGTGTCTCTGCACATGTGTGGGTCATTTTTAACATATATGTGGTGCTGAATGTAAAAAAAAAAGCAGCTACACATGCAGTATGTATCACGTAAGGCTAATTACAGTCTCTGTCTCTTTGTGCTTGAGCATCTTTGTCTGTTTATATGCTGTTTAGGAAGCCTGTGTCTGTGTGTGTGTGTGTGTGTGTGTGTGTGTGTGTGTGTGTGTGTGTGTGTGTGTGTGGTGGAGGAAAGAAAATTTCAGGCCTTTAAATCTTTGGTCTGTTTAGTCCATCTGGGGCTTTATGGTGCTCCCCAGCCTGCAACTGCCTCCCCACGACAATCTAAAGTACCTTGAAGATTGTTTGTCGGCCTCCAGACACACACAAGCGCACACACACTGTGCACACCCTCCCTTTCTTTCCCCATATACGCAGGGAGTGTGTAGGTAGGTTAGGCGTGCACGTCTGGTATTCTGTAGCCTAATGACAGGAAAACACAGCCCACGTCAGACACACACTACTCCCACAGAGGCAGAACCTTCCAGCTCGGAGCTGCACATCCTCTGCATGGATGGGAGTTGAAGGCCAAATAAAGCAGAGCAGAAATCAGTTCATACACTTTGTTCTCGTACTAGTTACTCCCAAAATAAATACACTGCTTAAATCCCATTTATGGAAAAGCTTGACTTTTTGGGAAATATGCTTTTTCTTGAGAGTTAGATGACAGGAATGGTACCGCTTTCACATCTGTCTGTTCCGTATGAAGCTGGAGCCTGAAGACGGAAACCACAAATATCGATCAGCCCCTCCAGGATGTTTGAATCATATCAACTGATGCAAATTCGGCCAATACCTGGGAATTCTGTGCAACCTTTCAATTCTGTCCATTCATAGCAACTTAACCTCAAATTTGATTATTTAAAACAGGTCAAATCTCAAGTCACTGTAGAGCTGCGCGCAGTGTAGTGAGTTTCCCATGCCCCTCCTTGTCACTCTCTTGCTCTCTTTTTATCAGTTGCCTACTGCTGCTGGAATTTAAGCATCTGAGACAGTCACAAACACAGTGACGGAGCCCACTTTTAGCATCTTAAGCTCTATTTTTACTAAGCAGTACGGTACAGTTTGGTACCTTTTTTTCCTGTTTCCACTGTGAAAAGTTGTGGATAATAGCGTTGGAACTGTTCTGTACCATCCCCCTTTTTGGTCACCCAACTTTGAGCATTACTTTAGTTTTAAGTGTCTCTCTTGGATGACATAAACTTTTAGGAATGAGTGGATCTTCATATATTTCTCAATCCTCACAAATAAAAAATGCAGAGCGTCATTCCTGTGGGCTCCGGCAACACTAAACCCCCGAGCTTGCCTGAGAAGGTATGCTGGACGGAGCAGTCAGTGACAATAACCCCGCCCACATTAAAAAGGAGTAGTGCTTGTGGTTTTGTTTGGTGGAAACAGGGCTTTACAGCTAATATTACACAACAGTTATTAACCGGGTTGAGCCATTGCAGTGTCAATGTGAGATTGTTGGTGTCAGATGTTAGCTGCTGCTGCTGCTGCATTAGCTAGTGCTAACCAGGTAGAGAGAGTGTGAGGAGAGCAGCTCACACGGATGGTCCTTCAGCACTTCGCTGAAAACAGCAAAAGCTGAGCATCAAAACTACAGTTTACATTTTGGCATATTGTGACCATTAAAAGGGTGCCGAATAAACTATTGGCAGCTCTAGTTTGCAGCGTGCCCATGGCTATATGACAACTATCACTGGACTACACTGATACTGATGAAAACTTGAAAACGTGATCATTCTCAGGCAGGTTCTGGAGTCATACAGATCATCTTTTTTCTATTTCTATGCAGATTTATGGACATTAGGGAAAATGACCTAAGAAGTGTAAGTATCTGGAAATATGCATACCATATATGTTTTTTTATAGCTTTAAGTGAGTTACGAATCCAAGAATTTCAACTAAATTTCCCCTCTTCGGTGTCTGTCTCTCACATTTGTCTGGCTCTGTCTCTTCTTGATTAATCTACAGACATCAATTCTAGTGCTGGTCGTCACACTCAAGTGCAGACAGACTGTTTTTGCTGCTTTGGCCAACACGTACTTCAAGTATACCTTTGCATTTTCACACGCTAACATTAGCAGATGAAACACAGTAGAGCTAAAGTCATTCTTAGTATGTTTTCTTTGGTTCTCAGCTCTACATACTTCTTTGAAATTCAACGATCATTGCCAGCTAATGTCTGATCATAGTGCTGTTTGTTTAAATCAGACTCACTAATGCCTTTCACAGACATTTCCATGAGTGAAATTTTCTTAGATGAAAAGTGATCAGTGCCATAACTGGCCGACAAAGTAGGATTTGTAACACATTTTACTTTTGAATAAGAACTATAAACACCTTCTCTCCATTCACCACAAAGGTAAAGTCGAAGAACAGTTCTAGCATCCAAATACTTTGTCATTTTTCTGAAGTGCTGAAAAAATACTTGCTAATTTAGTCAATTTTTGTAGTGCATATTTTGGCAGAGTGTGACGGCCGGGACTGCCCTTTATGTTTTGGTTTTGGATCGAGAGTTGGCTTTTTAATGCCCTTAACGTTCCACTGGTCTTAGAGTCAGATGGGTCTGCAGAGTCCAACACAACGTTGTTGTTGGCAGGGAAGCGAGACTGGAGCGAGAGGGGAGAGCTGAGGAATGCTTTTGATGGAGAGCACTTAACAGCGGGACACAGCGTTGATGTACTGCGCAAGGTAGAGGTGTGTGCGTATGTATGTGTGTGCGAATGCATGCTGAGATATAAAAGACCGGAGCACTGAAAGACAACTGGGTCCTCAAGAGGTCATCATTATTATCAGATCAGTTATACAAGTAACTTTCTTTCTTTCCTGTACTTTTAAATAAGCCTTGAGGTAATAAAATAGGCACAAGGATTTTCCTCCCGCAATGTGGTTCAATGAGAATTTGTGTGCACACAACTCAAATTACCCCAATACCCGTAAGTCGGCTATTTGCGCAACGCTTTCGGTCAAACCCTGTAATCCCTGCTGCTATGTTTTTGTATCCAAATTCTCTTTACAAGCCTGAATCCTGTTATCACATCAATACTTTCTAAATTGATTATGACCACTGGGAATGCTTGCTGCACGACGCCGCATTAGCTGAACCAAACTGATGTGTAATTTTTTAGTCAGGCTGCTTACACTGTCAGATTTATCCCAACAAAAGCCGTCTGACATCTGCTGATTATCTCTCCTTCTCGTCCTGTAGTTCACGTACACACTCTCTGACGCACTTCAGGCTTGTCTTTGGCCCGAGGCAACAGGCGGACTGATGGGTACACATTAAGTTGTCGTTTTCTTCAGGTACGCACGCTCACACTTTGTCGTTCTGACCCAGTCACTTCCATCCCAACAACAGGTCAACTGCTGCTTGTTACTCTGTCCTGACAGTTAACACTAGGCCTGAGGCCAGGGAGGATACACGGACATCACTGAAGGGCTACACACACACACACGGACACACACACTTATACACATAAAACCCAGGGCTTACACTTGTCTCACACACCCACATACAAAAGAAAAACACACAGCGGCCAGAAAAACTTTGAGGAATCTGCTGAGTGGTTGGTACGGCAACCTGATCCCCTGAGCGACTCACAGCATCGGCTTTCTGGAAGCGCACACACACACACACACAGACACACACACACAAAGGTATAAAACCTACTGTAATCCTTTTTTTATTTGTCTTACATTTTATGGCCTGATAATCTCACACCTTCCCAAGAAATATGATTTGTTCCCTTACTTTCCCTCTCTTGTGACGATCTCCATCTTCACCTCTCTTCTCATCTCCTTCTCTCTTCTCCTTTCATTGCAGTGTTTTTAATAGCTGGTTATACTGTTCCACCTTTCTTCTCCTCCGGTGGCTGCACCTGTCTGCTTTTCACTGGAGGAAAGGTTTTCCACAATCGGACTTAATAACTCCTGGAGGAACACGTTAAAGCTCGAAGATTTTCCTCAACCTGCTTTAGAAATAACACCTCGACTCCCACACATACACAGCGCCTACACTGGCACCAAAACTATGTTGCAAAGTTACCATATAGTCACACTGTACAAACACCAATGTTTGAATGTCATGTTAATGTTCAGAAACCAGCGGGGTAAGGTGCAAACTCTGCCACAGACCTTTTCCTGTTGGCTTTACACTCGGCAAGAGCAATAAATTTGCTCAGTTTAAGCCCCAAAAAGAACTTAAAAAAATAGGGCAATGAATCACTTTAATGACATGCTCCACCCAAATGAACACAAGAGAAATGATTCATGAAGACGATTAATTTAACTAACCGAGGGAAAAGGAAATTATGGGAACAATCTGAACAATTTTTCAACTTTGAAATCTCGTCTTATGTTTGTAACTGTGGGAAAAAATTCAACATTTGCTATTAAAACATTTACAGAGACTGGTTGCTACTCTTTGTTTAATTTATTGCAGCAGCTGTGTAAAAACTACAGCTAGCTTGTGGCTAACGCCCCTATGCATTTTAATTAAAACTGTTATGTCACTGTGAAATTAAGATTTATTTTTGTGGCATTACAGAAGAATGGTTTTCATTTGTTACTGAATGTCTGGTTGGGTGGTATTAGAACAGCTTTACGTATGACTCAGTGTCTCTCGTGGGAAAAATTGTGATCACACTAAAATGCCATTTTCACTTCACTGCAATGTGGAGGACAAATTCACCAGGCAGACACTTATGGAAAGAAATATCTTTGCCAGGTTCCACTCTGGAACATGCATCTGTACTATACACTCACTGGCCACTTTATTAGGTACACCTGTTCATCTCCTCGTCTGCAAATAGCTAATTAGCCAACCATAAGGCGGCAACTCGATGCATTTAGTCATGTAGACATGGTCAAGACGACCTGCTGAAGTTCAAACCGAGCATCAGAATGGGGAAGACAGGCGGCCCTATCTACAGTCAGTGTTTGATTTGTCCGCTGGGGGCTACAGTAGAACAACATGGCAGACATTGTGGGAGAGGACCCGCTCCGTATGTAGATATAAACGGCTCCTTTTAAGGTAACGAAAATTCTTATTTTCAGGTGATTATAAACTAATCAAAACATAGTTATGAATTATATATATAATTTCTGCCAGTAGATGGCCCAAAATCCTAAACACTGGACCTTTAACCGCAAATGTTTTCAGTTACTCAAGTCAAATGTCAACCTTTGAAACCTGCAGTCCAAATTCCCAAAACAGACGCTGCGGTGGTTTAATCTCATTAAGGCAAGACAGAGGATACTTGAACATGGGAAAGGTGGGAGCGAGGCTTTTAAGGAAACCAAGAACATAAAATTCTGCAAACCACCAAGAACCTGAGGGCAGTTTGAACCTAGAACATTCTTTAAAAGCTTATAAAGGGCTTTACTGAAACCACATCATGCACTGTGTGTGTGTGTGTGTGTGTGTGTAACAACAACTTGGGCCCATTATATAAATGCAGATTAAGGGAAGTGAAGAAAGTACAGTAAGGGAAGAAAAGGAGGGAACATAATGTGTGAGAGATAAAGACACACACACCCACTGAAGCAGAGTGTTAAGAGATTCAGGAGTCAGGAGGAATAAAGAGGGAGGAATTAATCCACACAAACAACTACCTGCTAACATTTAAGGACTTACAAGTAAACTTTAGACTGGACAGGAACTGACAATTTAATGAGTACCTTGGATTAAAAACCGTAACAGAATGTACTTTGCTTTCTATAGCTTTGTATAACATGTACATCCGGTGAGACAGTAAAAAAAAAAAAAGACTGACAGAGCTAGAGATGTCCTCAACGGTCCATTAAGTACTTGCAGTCACGACTTGTTGAAAACTGATCCGGCAGTTGCTCACAAAGAAGACACAAAATGATGTTTTCTCTGTTACGTCTGTCTTTCACGGACCGAGGCAAAAGGTAAATTTGATTTTACACAGTTTGACAGTGAGTGTATTAAAACACCACACCTGTCTCCTGTGATCACAGAAGCTATACAAAACAGCCATGTGACCTGATGTGGTTTGTTTTACATTACGGATAGTATACTCAACTGTCTGAGGCATCCAGCATATGTCATAAACAGAAATAAGGAAAGGACAGCCTGACTAACTTATTCTTTATATCACAAGAGGGAATCATTAATGCAAGCTTATTTTGGAAGTCTAATGTGATTAAAAACAAACAAAAAAAAAGATCCTGTAAGTCATAATAATGAGAAATAATGATTTAGTATCTCAAGTTAATAACATAATATATTACAATATATTAAGACACACACAAAATAATGAGTTAGTATCTCAAAATAATGACAAACCTTCTCAAAATGTTGACTTCAGAACTCAAAATTCAAAATACTATGTCATGGGATACTTATTGTGAGCTACATTATGTGCATTATGTTGTGTTACTGAGTCAATTATTCAAGATGAGTCATTACCTCTGAGAAAGCTTCTTGTTATTTTGTTAAGCCAAGTCATTAGTGTGAGCTACCAAGTTATCACTGTGGGCTTTCAGGTCATTATTCTGGGAAAGTTACTCAATATGTTGCACTAGTGAGTCAATAATTCCAGATTCCAGATAGTAACGAATAATTCGTTACTATTGAGAAAGCGACTCACTATTTTGAGAAACCAAGTCATTATTTTGTGAAGGTTTCTTATTATATTGTGATACTGAGTCAATAATTCCAGAAAAACAAGTCACTTCTTGATAAAGTTTCTAATTTTTTTAAGACACCAAGTTATTATTTTTAGATATTACGTCATTATTTCGAGAAAGTTTCTCACCATAATGACTTACTGGATCTTTTCATTCACCATCCCATTGGCGGAAAATGGGCTTCCATATATTGATGCCACTTTGGTCATATCACAAATTATGATTGCCAAGAAAGAAATCAGAGCATCCAGGGAAATTTAGCCAATCACCTTATAGCTCGTTAACTAAAGGCACAAAGACGGAAGGAAAGAAAGTGAAAGGTGAGCAGGAAAAAGACTGAATAAACTGGTAAGCAGGCCCGCTTCAGACTGAAAGTAGGTCAAAGGCCAAAAATACTATTCCAGTTCTGTGTGTGTGTGTGTGTGTGTGTGTGTGTGTGGCTGGTCAGTGTATGGAGGCTGGGGACTGGGTTACATTTTAGGGCAAAATAAGACCTGAGACAGACAGGGAGCAGACGCTCTGATCCACAGCCAGCCACCAAGGACTGTGACAGTATACTCAACTTACCTCCTGTCTGAATCACCAACATATAAGCGTAAGTATTTCTCATAGATGAGTATAAATGTGTAAGTGTTTTTTTCAATAAATCAAGCAACCGCATGAGATAAACTACCAGCTGCAGATCTGAGGATGTCAGACAGCTAAATTAAGGTTTAAGAAAACTAATTTCTAGTTACACACAGACATTAAAATACAAGACAAAAGATGTCAGGAAACTAGTGAGCAACATGATGTGTGTTTCCGATTCGTAGAGCAGACACAGGTTTATCATTTGAGGTCTTATAGTTAAATACTTTGTTTTAATGTCGAGAAAATTCAGACATGCAGACGTGAAAACCATTTCGCTCACGCCAACCTTCACCAGTGACTACAAAGTCAGACTGAGTCTTTACCCAGCAGTGCAGCAGTGGCAGGTGTTGTGGTTGTATGTGAGGAATCCGAGGTCGGGGTCAATTTACTTATTCAGTCAATGTCAGGTTTCAGTCAACAGCAGTGGGCACATCAGCGAGCACTGACCCTCTGAACCAAAGCACAATTAAACACACCCTGTGGTAAACAACTACATTTAGCTGCACTGATCTCAACAAAGCAGCCGTCGTAAATACATCCGTTTGTAAAGTGTGTGTGTGTGTGTGTGAGTGTGTCTGCAGATTGCCTCGTGCCTTAAAGATAAGGGGAGACATAGTTGGCTCAAGATAAGAAATAGTTAACACTCGTGAGTGTGGGTGATTGTTTGTGTGCACGTGTGTGTGTGGAGTAAACCGGTGTCCTCGACCTGACTTTTATCAGCATTTTGGAGGCAGACGCTGTTACTTATTAACAGCAGTGAAAAACACACACACACACACACACACACAGTACCACCAAATGCTGTGGTCCACTTTAATGATAAAGAGGTGCATATTTGCTGTAAGGGAGCCTTTCATATTGACATAACACATATAAAGAAGGAGACGGAGTACGATGGCGAGGGAGAGACTGTTTCATATAAACATCTCAATGGGTGGGCGTGGCTTCCTGCAAGTTAAATAATTAAAGATAAGATACAAAGAGGTTGAATTCAAATGGGTGACCCTGGAAGGCCAAAACACCACCACACTTTTTGTGTTTCGTTGACTCAAACTAACAAGGTCCTTGAAATACTCTGACAAGTAATTAGTTACTTTATAAATATACTACGTGAGTGCTAAAAATAGACATCAATATTATTTCAATTACTATATATAAATAATAAAAAACCTGTCTCACTTTTAAATGTGGCCATGTTAGAGGCGAACTAATGTTTTTTTCAACCTGGGCCCTATTTTCCGATCTACTTTTGAGTGCGCGCTATATTAAATAACAGGGCACTCAGACAGCGTCAAACAACGTCAAAATACGTCCACTAAAAGTGCATTTTTTCCACACAGATAGGCTCGGACTGTTAGTATAATTATCCGACAACATAGCGGAAAGGAGAAATGAACGTCTGTGTTTACCTTTAGCTGGATTTGGACATGTTCCTCTGCCTGTTGCAATTTTAGTATATGTGCTACCGAACTAACACTGCTCCCTCTCTCTCCTCGTCCGCTCTTCAGTTTCAATGAGCTCTGCATCTGTGCACGTCCATGTACTGAATGGTTACGGTAAGTAAAAGATCAAGTTTTGGCTTAAAATACCTGCTTTTCATGGCACATCCCAGCAGGAAATGTAGTAATGTCTCAGTTTAAAAAGGGGCCATGGTGGAAAAACAGCTATGGGTCAATTAAAAGCCACTGAAAAAAATGTTTTATTGTTTGATGATCAAGAACAATGGCCTGCAATGGTCTGCAGCTTGACAGGTGTCTCACCTAGGTAACAGGCCATGCCCTTCTCCCGATGACAAGTCAGCTCTTAGACTACATCACTTGGAACATTGAAATGATATTCATGAAATGTCCCAATGTTCTTGTAGTTTGAGGAAACACAGTGCCAACATTTTCTTCTGGAGAGTGGGATGGGTGGACAATTTTATGGGACCTAGGTGCCTTAAAAAAACAAGTTAGACAAAGTTTTAATAAAGACATCTAGACTTTTTGACCTGTAACTCATCAAACCAGTCGTTACCATCTGAATAAACCTTGCTTCTACCTCTCCTTAGCTTTTATTTCTGCTACTTCTGACTATGTTTTCCTTTATTTGACATAATAACGGAGGTTTAACATGTTGCTTTTTCCCCACACATTACATCATTGTTAATAGCTACACAAGGTAAACCTTATTTATATGGCACGCAAGAACTGAGGCCTCAATTTCAAATGAAACAGAACATAAATGCAGACTCAATCTGCATCTTCTACCTTCCTCTTCTTCCTGTATTTCCTCCATTTTTCTCTTTCACATTCTTCACCTGTGTGTTTTCTGCTTCACTGGGTGGAGAGTCAGACATTCCAGCATGCATATAACACGTACACACACACACACACACACACACACACACATTCCACACCAATCCTCAGCCGTGACTAAGTCCATTTGTTCAGCTCAGGTCACTGTCTCATTTTAGGCTACTGTGTGTGTGTGTGTCATTGCATGTGCTTAACATATATCTCTTTTTATGATCTCTCCATCCCTACAGACATCTTAATGTCTCCAAAAGGCTTAAAAGGAAATAAAACAACAAAAGGCAGAAGGGAAATACTCTGATGAAAATGTAACAATCTGACCTCATATACGAACCTCAAAGTTGTGGCCTATAAAGCAGCAGAGGTTGAATCGGCTCTGAGTGACCTGCTTCACGTACATCTCTGCTCCACACTGACATTATCTCAGGTAACGTGAGGTTGAGCCGTCACGCTTACATCATGTGCACACCTGTGACAGAGGTGGAATCTACACTTCTTCAATGTTTATCTTGGTGTCAGCTGATGGCAGGTGAGGGTAAAAAGGCACAATCGGGAGTTATGTTATCAGGAAAACTCAGTTTCGCCCCTGTGACGCAAAAATCATCTCCAATCTTTCTGTGGCATTACTAGAATACGGAAATATATGAAACATTTATACCCTGAGCATTTTGATAAAAACGTCTGAACTCAAAAGGCAAGTAGTGCAATAAAGTTTGTCAGAGACTAACTTAATGCTTTACTGGATCATTTGAGGATATTTCCACTTTTGACTTCTGTATGAAAGCAAAAAAAAAGTGCAAGTGTCAGTTTTCACTTCACTTTCAAAGCGCCCATTTTCCAAAAGTACTGTCAGACTACAGCCAGGTTCTGCTCAAATAGAGCAGTGCTTTCTATATGATAAAGGGAAAAAACCTTCAACCTTCTTTGGATTTAACCAACCACAGGGATGCCACTCTTCCTGGCCCAGCTCCTTAAACTTTTATGTTGATCTTGTTATATAATCTGTCATATTCATATAAATGACAAAAAAAAGGAGAAAATGGAGAATGGAGACAACTGCTTATTTTTCTTTACCAGCTTTGATCAGTTCTGACCCAGTCAAAATGTCCTACAATTTAGTTTAAGTACACCCTCTCTACATCCTTAAAATAATATTTTCAATTGCATGAATGGAAAGCTGACACGTTTGGAACTGCTCCTGCACTATTATTTGATCATCTGCTAATAAAAACAAATCTTTACAAAAAAAAACTAAAGAAGCAAGGGCTTGTTGTGTTGTCGCTTTCAGGAAAGCTACAAATAGAAGTCCGCCTAATTTCAGCATCAAGCAGGTGAAGAGAGGAGACACATACTGACCCCTCGACTTGCAGTAACACTAATCATGACTTCA
The DNA here is from genome assembly GCA_026686955.1 of Epinephelus cyanopodus. Lineage (NCBI taxonomy): Eukaryota > Metazoa > Chordata > Actinopteri > Perciformes > Serranidae > Epinephelus > Epinephelus cyanopodus. The sequence goes on from CM048923.1 coordinate 11,251,588, forward strand.
CAATGCTTTTGGGAAACAAGGGCAGGTTGAGAAGAAAATGTTTGTCTAGAGCTTTACTGTTACTCATCAGTATATTTGAACAAGTAAGAACACTGGTTGAATCATTCCTTTTACAAACTAAATGTGTGTGTGTGCGTGTGCGTGTGTGTGTGTGTGTGTGTTCCCGAAACATACAGTATTTGCCATGACGCACAGGGTGAGCCAGGAACAGAGCATGAGAAGTGTTGATTGATAGTGGACACTCTCCACCAAGCAAACACACACACACACACACACACACACACACACACACACACACACACACAAAGAGACAATCCAAGAATACCACCTGAAATAAATCAGTCATCATGTCACTTGTAGCTGTCAGTGTGGACTAATCTCTCAGTCTGCCTCTCTGGTGTTTTCTTCATCTCTTGTTCTTGTTTTCTTCTCATCGTCCTGTGTATATGTGAGTGTGTCATAATTACAGCCTGAAACTGGAAGAAACACAGAACCCACCACATTATACTCCTGTCTTCTACCTCTATACTCCAGTGGTCAGCTATTTATGAGGAGGTATTATCAAGGACATTATGTGAAAACACTTGCGCAGGTAAGGCATGGGAGTGTAGAGGCTTCAAGTGCTACTAGTCAAAGTATTCATTATGCAGAAAGGACACTTTAAACGTGTGTTTATTAGTGTTTTGTTTTTTAAATGCAGCCTTTGTTGGTGGAGCGAATTTTAACTACTTTATATTCTGTTGGGAAGTTGAATCGATGACAATGCATCATATTTCATAAACTGATACAGGGTTACTCCAGTCTCAAAATGAGGCAGAGGTGGGACCATCCTGATCATGTGCACACACGAGCAAACATACCGTAGCATTAAGTGGCTCAAGCAAACAGTTGTTTTTTTTACAAGCAATGTTTTCTAATATTTGACACTACACTGTGTAAGAGTGAAGTTATTGAATATTATTTCCCATAAAAAAGCCCCCAAATTATGCAAAAGCACATTTTAAATAAGGAGACTATTGAAAAATCAAAATCTGTAAAGTAAGCCTTACTAAACTACAGCCGTCAACTACATGTCAAGTGGAGTAATAAGTCCAATATGTCTCTCTAAAATGGACCAATCTAGTGAAAAACACATATTTGGCAATCTTACTTTTTTGACAAACTGAAGGAGTACGTATTCCTTTACTGCTGCTTCTTCAGCCAATTAAATCGCTGGATTATCTAAAAGACGTACAGTCACAAAGTTGAAAAAAGGCCTGTTATTCTCAGCTCATGAAAAGTTGACATTCTGGAGAACAGTAATGCTGAAGTGAAAACATATACATAAACTACAAGTACTTCAAACACAACTTAAGAAAACAGTTTGATTCTCAACCGCTGAGAGCAACAGAAATTCTCTCAACTCAAACTTCTGATCCAGTGTGGTTAAAACTATACGTATAAACTCCTCAGCCTCCACTACAACACTGATCTGAGAGCTTTCTTTTCCCCACCTTCTCCATTTTCCACCAGATCTCGCTGCCTCCCCTAAAGCTGCGACAACACAACCGTTAAATCCCAGAAAGCAGCCCATAAGTACCTTTGTTAATTACATGTGGAAGAATAGGCCTGTTGTGTCCCTGTGTGATAATGGTGCCAGCACAACAGAGGGATTACCTCTGGATAATACGTACGCTGAGCTGACCAATGTGATGAAGGACCATGTAGTGGGAAATAATTAACACAGTTAACTGGTCTGCAGGCCTTTCAGCTAGACGTCAGCGCCGTGTGGTTACTGGCAGGGGATTAATGTCCGGGGTTACTTCATTGTGGCTGTAACCAATATCTGGAGATACTCTGTTTTATTTGAGTTTCACAGATCTCCTCAATGTTTTGCTTGCTACTTTGGGAAAAATGCAAGAAAAGCCACTCATGCTATTCTCTGCTGCTTTTCAAATTATGAACAATAATCAACACAGGATGCACTGTCTACTTTGGCTGCATGTGCAGTCCTGAAATAGTTGTGTCAGAAGTTCACGCTGCAAGTCTCGAGGTTATCGACTTTTGGCTTTCATGAGCTGGATTTCTGGCTCAGTGTACACTATTTTTTTATGTATTTATTGATTTTTTAATATCAAGTCGATTTTCTCTACATCACCAAAACCCAAATCACAAATTTGAGTCACAGGGCTTTACTAGTTGTACAGCATACAACACTTGGAGTACTTGGACCTCCGATTTGGATGAGTAATAACTCCCAAAATAAACCTTTTACAGGAAGAGTAAGAGAGGGGGGGTCCCTCTTCCAGTATAAGCAGACATGAAAGAAGATGTCATGCGTACATAACAATAACAAAATCCAATTTACACTTTCAAAGCCTGGGTCACTGACTCATACAGACTGATTTAACAACTTGAAGTCCAAGAAACACATGCAAAGCCAGATTAACAAGTGAAATCACTGGATGTAAAAATAAGGGTGTGCCATATCATCTAGTTCACGATAGTACTGGTATAATTTCATGATTGTGATACTTGTCGACATATTGACGTCATACCGTTTACCCACAAAGAACAACGAGCATGACTGAAAGCGAAATTATTACAGACTGCAGTGGATCCAAAAAGAGGAGCAGCTTCCTGAATGGCGTCCTGAATGTTTTATGAACAGCCCCAGACTCTTTTAGCGACTTACCGCTCAGAGGGAACTCATTCACCGGCTCCTCCGGCAGCAGCACAGCGTTTCTCCCTCTCCTCTCTCGCCGTGCGCACACAGGAGCCAGTGTCGATTTTGTCATAAGCCTTTGGCAAGTTTAACGTAAGTGCTGTTCATGGCTCAACAAAAAACTAAATATACTGTATGTGACTGTGTGATAGTGCTGGTATCATAACAGTCTGTCACAGGTTACAGCGTGATGGTTATAGGAGAAATAGCAGAGCATAAAGGTCCAGGTGGAAAAAAAAATCACTCTGAGTTACTGTTGTTGTTCACAAACTAAAGAAATGAGATATCATTTTTGTTTCGTTTATACTGAAGATGGCTGAACAGTTTCAGAGGCCTTTCCAATACTTGAATTCTTCGGGCTGGGTCCGACAATTCATGTAGCTATCTGAAATTCAACATTCACACTCATTTCACGCAGATATTGGTGGCCTATGTTGAGGTGAAAAAGTAATCAGGGTCTTAGCAAGCTGTTTTTTCATTCTTTAAACAAACATTTCTGTCACTTTTTCTGTGCTCAAACAATTTCAAGACTATGAACGCCTTCAAGGAGAAACTGTCTGCAAGTGTGATCCCCATTTTAAACAATCAACATGACAACTGGCTTTTCACTCCACCTTGAGTTTGGATGTTCAGAAGAGCTAGAAACACTTTTGCCTTCTTAAGTTGTCGGACAACACATCACGACAACACAAACTACCTATTTCCTAGCATAGCTCAGACCTTATGGATTTCTACAACTTTTGCAAACCTTGTAAATTTTGGACATACCATACTAACTTTGTGACTTCGAAAATGTATATGTTTGGCCACACAGTCACAGTCACCAGTGTATACGTCCCCCCTCAGAGTTCCCGTCTTGCTGAACCCACCCCCACATCTCTCACAGTCCTCTCACATTCCCCCTGCAGTATGGATTCCACATCGACAGCTGGCACTGCAGAGAAAGACGAGTGCGTTTGTGTCCCCTCATGTGTGGTGGTTTTCAACTTAGTGCCATGTTTTAGTTTTAGTCTTTTGGACTTGCCACAACAAGGAAAACCATCTCTGAACTGTTTCTGCTGCCATCTGTGAGCCTATAAATAAAGAACACTGCAGCATTTCCTGCTTTTATAGACAGCGGGGAAAAACAAGGAAAATGCATATTGATCTTTCCTTGCGAATCCTGTACTTTTATATTAAATAATGCTATGTTTATATGTGTGGTCATGTGATGTGATTATACATCTACAACCAAAAGACTGGGTACAACATGAGTAAGAGCTCAACAGAACGAGCACAATACATCACAGCTAGAATCTACAGCAACAGCTTACAAAAAGTATTTCCTAAAGCTGTCCGCCTTAACATCCTGCCCCTGATCAGCCACCACTTCCTGGGGTCAAATGTCATCTGTACGTCTGATAAACAGCCGAGGAGAGAGAGGGTGGCTGACTGTCCACAACATGTCAATCATACCTGTGACTGAGGTCATAATGGTGGTATTTTGGGTTTAGGGTCGTCTTTGTGTTTCTGTCCGTCTGTCTATCACAGGTAATAACATACACACACACATACACACAGCTGCCCTGAGTGCTGCATGCCACACCAGACCAATCCGACAGACTGAAGCCTAAAGAAAACAAGAGTCTGTGTCTCCTGTCCCAGCGATCACCTTTCAACATCTCATTTGTAACGCCATCAGGAATAACAGCTGGAGACTGTGTGTGTGTGTGTGTGTGTGTGTGTGTGTGTGTGTGTGTGTGTGGTAGATGGGGGTTAAAGGAGTTTGGAAGGGTCTGATTGAAGGGTAGACAAGGGAGAGAGAAACCAGCAGAGACAAAGAAAGTGGCAGAGGAATTAAAATGTCAGAGAGCGAGATAAAAAGTGACAGAGAGAACAGACAGATCAGAGAGAGACGATGTGAAGGCAGTGGAGTACAGACAATTAGCTGAGTGACACTCATGGAGACCTCCCTGTGGACAGTTTTTACTTTTGTGTTTTGCCTTTGAAAGAAAACAGTTCCTGATGAAACCCGAACGTTGCGTCACTGGAAAACACGACCCAATCTGTCTGCATGGTTTGATACCACCAGAGGTACAGAGGAAATGTGTTTCTGTAGGGATGCACCCATTGTGAAAGACTCACTGCAATCACTGAAATTTACATTCACAACATATTTGGTGTGTGATCACATCGTGTATCACTGACAGATAACTTCAGTTATGTCTTTTATCGTGCCTCCACTGCCCAGACTCAATCTCATTTGGGTTTATTAGGTGTGTCTGTCAATTTAAACATTGTATTAATGTTAACGACTGAAACTCCCACGTCCAATAAAATGCATGCGGTGAACCATAAAAGGCATTCTGCCACAGATGGTGCTTAACGTACCACCAAATGTCATAAACATGGTAAATATATGTAAAAACGCTTTTTGTGCTTTGCATTTGTGCACTTTATCTGCATTTTCTTGTATAAATAAGCGATGTTTCACCACAGCAGATACAGAAAAATCTTCTGATATCATAGTTGTCCATGATTGCTGATGTGAAGACTTAAGGAAATCAAAAATATATTTTAAACACTAACTAATTTCTCACAAATAACTCACTGGATTCACAAGATATTGGAAAATCAGTGTTAAAAATGTGCCCTCAAAACAAAGATATTCACTCCAGGGGACACTTCAACTCTATGCTCCATTTGGATCGCAACACAAAAATAGAGAAAAAACATATAAATCGGCGTCTTTAAATAGTTTGACTGAATGGATTCAGGTTCAGTAATTCAGTTTCTGACAAACATGTCAATTAGGTTACTGAACAGAGACAGAGAGGAGATAAAGGAGTGAAAGCAGAGTGTGTGTGTTGTCCTGTGGGGTTCCTTGTGTGTTATTACAGTCTCCTCTGGTGCTGGCATGTGCTTTCTCTGACCCTATCTCTCAAAGACACACACACACACACACACACACACACACACACACACACACACGCACAGACCCACACACACACTCTCCCTGACCCCTCTCCCTGATCCACTGGCTGACCTTCGACCCACAGTGCTGTAGCGTTGACCAAACATACCCCAACCCCACTGAGACCACAATACAGCACTGTGGCGCCACGACCCACACAATACTGCACTATGTAGGAGAGAGACAGAGAAGCTGGGAGAAGAAAGGGAGCAAGAGACGGAACAGAGAAACTTCTACGTATGTAAAACGTCACATTACAACAAGAGATGTCCTTAAATACAACTACAACACCATGTTTCTAATCTTTGCAACAACAAAGAATCAGGTTAACTGTCATGTTTAATCATTAATGAATCAGACCAAGGACGCAGTGTGTCATAGATGTGAAGTAACAAACAGTTCTTGTTATGGCGACATTTTTCTGGAACTTAACATGCTGTTGGAAAATGTCTCAATTTTATCTGCCTTTCTCTCAAACGTGCAGCAAACAGTGCAACACATAGTTGCTTGAGCTCATTGACTTTGTCCTTTCCTGCGGTCATTTTCTCGTGAGTGTCCAATGGGTACAGCGAATGTGCAACTCTCAACAGAGATGAGAAGGAAGCAAGATGGCTCGCTCTTTAGTTACTACTACTAGTTAGTTACTTAGCTTTAGAAAATACGTGTAATTCATTTTTACCACTTGCCAACCCGAGTTGCTAGATTTACTTCCCTGCCATGGCGGTTTACTTGCCCAATGTTGCAAATGTTGAGCCCTGTACTGTATGCTGTGTTTGCAGTATAACAGTTTCTCTAAATCTTGTGTCAATTTTCCACTTCTTCCAGATTTCCTTTAACTTATTAAAAGTCTTCTACAACAATCAAACTTGTGCTGTGCAGTCAAACACAAAGAACGACTTATTTATTCTAATAGAGGTCCCAAAGATTCCAAACGTACCAACTACATTAGGCTAAATCCTGGGGAAATATGCATAAAATGAGACATAAAAAATATTCTTATTTGCACGAGTTTCAATATTTTGCCCATTGTATTATCATAAAGCTTTTTAAAGGGGCAAAGGGTAAAGCTGTAAGTCAAAGGCCCATTGTTCCTTAACATCTCTTTCTTTGTCTCTCACTGTTCTCTCCACAAAGCCTCCTCCTGCTATGTTATCTCCTCCTGTTGCTCCTCTCTCTGCTGCACCCCTTCCACAAACACACATCACATCTTCACATCACTGTGACAAACCATCAACCCCCACAGAGATCGTCCAGACAGCCCCATTACCACCCCACCATTAGCAAAGTCAAAGCAAACATTGACTTTATCTAAATGTGGGCTAATAGCCTCTAACATTAACAGGCCCTGTAAAAGTCTGAGAGGGAGAACAGTGGTTGCAGAGACGGGGTGTGGGAGAGAGAGGCTGCCCCTTAAGATCCACATTCACTCGCCTGCAAATGGGTTCATGACAGTGCTGGTTCATTTCTTTCAGAGTACAAAACACAGACAGTGACACATGCATGAGATGTTTCAACTTTATTCCCAATAAGAATATTGGCTGAAGATCCCACAGAGACATCTCACTCTAGACTGTTCATAAAGGACAAATATCTCCTCTCAAAATCAATCATTTACTGTTTAAAAAAGAGCCTTTTTTAAAGGGACAATCTCTATTTTCTCTTTTCTCTGACAGCCACAGCTCTACTTGTCCAAACAGCCAACAAGGCAACATTTGGCCCTGACATTAGGATTTAACACGAGGAACTGAAAGAGTCATTTGTGCCCTTTGAAGCTTCCCTTTGTCTCTTAATCACCATGTAATTAACAAACACACATGCACTGAATGTTTCTGCTTTTCCTTATTTGAGAGACAAAGTGATCCCAGTCAGCGAATACAAATAATAAAATGAGCGGCATAATGTAGTCCCCTAAAACACACTTACATTTTTCTTCCTTCTGTCTTAAGCATTGTCGTTTCCAGATCTAAAACTAGGTCACATTAAATACTGAAGAATATTTACTTATTTCTTTGTCTAATGTTCGAGAAAATGCATTTTTCTAAAACCCTTACATGTGAATGCTGATGAAAATTTCACCCATGTTTACGTAGTGTGGATGCAGCTCTGCAACTGCAAACACTGAGGCTGGGAGGCAGATGCCGCCACCACCACAAGGCCATATAACGGTTATCAGCATGTCAAATGGTATTTACGATACTGAGCTGTGACTTGGGACGCATTGCATGTTTAAAAAACAGGACTTGGGGATTTAATGATGTGAGTCTATAGAGTGTGTGTGTTTACATGAGGTAAAGTTGTGTGTTTGAAGCATCTGTTTGAGGTTGTTTGCTCTGTGAGGAATCAAGATGTTCTCCTCCTCCACTCCTCACATCAACACACAGGGCAGGTTCTTACTAAAACTAACATAATATGTTTCACCATGTAATGTAATAACATGGTTAATCAGTGCTTACTTTAGTTAGCTTTCATTCAGAGTTCAGTGTGTGGGAAAACACACAACAGTGTGGGTGTAGTTTAAACATAAAACAGTGTGATTCATTAAATATTAACCCTTTTTATTTATTAGTGACACATAACTCCTTGTTTGATGGAGGCCTGTGTAACTGAAGCCAGTGCTTTTCATACTGAAATATGCAGAGAGCATACATTTAACACCAGATCTTAATATTCAGTGATTTAGAATTGCATTCTCCGCCCTGCAAGTTGGACACTACTAATGATGCCAGAGCTGAAATTATGACTCGATTAATCATTCAACAGAAAATTAATCTGAAACTATTTTCATAAACGATTAAACACACAATTTTCAGGCAAAAACTCCAAACACTCTTGGTTCAAGCTTCTCAAATATGAGGAAGTGCTTCTTTTCTGTTTTATATGATCGCAAACAGGATATCTTTGGGTTTTGGAGTATTGGTCGGATAGAGAGAGACATTTATAAAAGTCAACCTGGACTACACTTAAAACACTTTGACATTTTATAGATCAATTAATAGAGGAAATAATTGACTGATTAATTGACAATGAAGCTCATAAGTTGTAGCCCTAAATCATTTACACAATACCCATGATTCCCACACATTTCCATGGACAAATTTCAAAACCTTTCCATGACTTTTTAAGGACCCATAATGAAATCTGTTCTCTTTTTTTGCCCCTCTTGCCCAGCATTTTCAAACATATAAGATTCAAAATCTATTCAAACATAATTTCAGCTAGCTGGCATACACAAATGGAGAGACAGAGCACAGGGAAAAATGAGGTCACGTACATGATGGTTATGGAATGTCAAACATCAACGTATATTAGAACAACATTTTACCGACAGCTACAAAAAATACAATTGCCATTATGCAACATTACATGGAAGGTTATCCGTGTAAGTTAACTGTAACAACTTTATTACACACACCAAAATACCATGACATAACCAGGCCTGGAAAATATGATTGAGAAATTTCATGACTTTTCCAGGTTTTCCATGACTGTGAGAATCCCTGATTCCAAAGAAACTCAAATACTGTCCAAAGACAAGGATTTCTGACCACAAAAGATGAACGAGTCTCCGTTTCAGCACAGGGGGAGAAAAGTACTTGTTTTTGCATCTGCCTGTGGCCTTTGAAGGCCCAGATGCCAAACCATTATCATAGAATCAGTGGCAAGGAAGGCCAACTGCTGTGCTACCTCATGTCGCCTGTGCCTTGGCCAAAAAGTTGCACTTGAACACAGTGAAAAGACTATTGGAAGATTGACAGCACGGAAAGAAGAAGGAAGGAACAATAAACTGTTTCTGCTAAAGAGCTCAAAGGCTACAAATGATCTTACCCAATATAACAAGTTTGTTTCAGTCACTTGTTTACCTTCCTCACTTCTGTTTCTCTTTTTCATGCACTGAACTTAATCACCAATTAGAGTGATTTCACTCACCAACAGGCTCATCCGTCTCTGATACAAACTCAGACTGAAACCGCTGAAAAAAGCCAACAAGGGCTGATAAGTGCCGCCTAATGCCAACAGTCAGTATGTTTACATCCACAATTAAGTCAAGCTGTGGTTATAGGTCGACTATGCCATTTAACTGGACTGCTGCACGGGAGGGGAATCAATTTATTGACCGAAGTATGTCAGACTCTGATACCATAGGTGGTGATGTCACTTTTATGTCACAGACCAAACAATCAAGAAACAAGTTAGCTACAGTTAGCTAGTGTCAAACAGGTACCATGGTGGACAGCTTTATAGCTCTGTACATTGCATATGTGCCGTGTGCTTAACTTTGTGTACAGATGGGATGCACACTGGATGTATGTCATTACCTGCGTCTTCTTCTGTTACACATTTAACGCTATTCGACATTCAGGTCAAAGCCAGAGGTGGAAACTGTGGAGCATGCGCAGAGTGCCTTGGGTAGTTTGACTTAGTGTGACTTTGAGAAATTCAATTTAGTACGTTTTCAGTCGGATTAACATGTTAACATGTATTTTAAAGTCTGGTTTAAGTCGGACTAATACAATAACTAATAGAAACGCATCACATTTGTCTAGTGTTTTAAATCTCATGCACTACAATCTCAATAGGGAAAACTGCATCCAGTACTGCGACTGACACCTCTTTTTTGTTTGTTCATTTTTCTATTTTTCTGTGTAGTTGTCTCTTGTCTACAAAAGTTTGAAGCTCTGCTAGTTATCCATTGCTCGCTCCTCTGATGACTGTGTGCATCCTCTTCCAGCCCTTTTTACCTCACCACAATTCTCTCCTACCCATCATTGTTATTGTTAGCATGCTAATTACATTCCTCAGTAATGAGTGTGTGGGACAGGAGGTTGTTAAGTGATTGTGGGCTGTGTGTGTGTGTGTTTGTGCCGACATGCGTTAAGTCATTTTTATGGGTAGGGTCTCCTAGTTGTATACGTTTTCAGCATCTGTGTATGCGGTTGTTTACACTCCACACCGTCTACAGCGACGATGCTCTCTTGTCTCTCTCTGTTGCTGCATGTGCATCTCTGTGTTTGGCAGCTCCAGTACAGTGAAGATGCACTTTTAATGTGTTTGTGGCTCTTTACACTTGGTATAACAACAAATGAACCCTCTCATCTCTGTGTCTGTTTCCTCTCCCACCCTCTGGGCGATGGGTGGTCTATACGGCGCGGTCACCCGGAAAACATTAAATTGTTTAGACAAAACTTTGCATCAGGAAACGATGTACATAACCCACAGTCATCATCTAATTTCTTGGTGTATCTTTTCTTTCTTTCAATCTGCTTCAAAAGGATTGGGGTAGAAGATGTAGACAAGACAAGACTGTAATGCGGTGATGCAAAATGTAGGTGATTTCAACACAAAATATTGCAGGTTTAAGCAAAGACAAAAATGAAAACCCTTGCCGGAGTAACTTCAATAATCACATTATCATTATCCTCTCTGCCCTGCTCCAGTTGTTTGACCGTGAAGCATTTAACAGCTGGCTTACGTAAATACCATCTGACATGCTGATAACCATCTGACATACACGTGGCAATTCACATCACATGCACTGTTAATGTGTGTGTCTGTGTGTGCACGCGGGGGCAAGCAGGAGCACAGACATGCACTCCCCATCAAACAAACGCTTGATCTGTTGAGCGCATTCCAAGTGTCTAACGTTTTTTGGTATTCTCCTCCTCACCTGCCACCTGCCTCATCATCAGCCCCGAGAGAGCTACAGAGCTGACAGTTTACAGAAGATTTTCCATTGAAGATAAAGTCCCCTTTTCAAAGTGCAACATCTGCTCTTCTTAAACGGGTCTCTCTTTAAGATTGATAAATGCTAGAGAAGAATGGTCTCAAAGGAAGCTGTAACTCTTGTACTTGTGGCCACAGTGGAAGTATTACAGTGGAATAACTTTATCTACATTTGATCAGGAGGAAAAACACAGTACCACCCAACAAAATTGACTTTTGCTTTTAAAGAGAAACTCTGGTATTTTTCAACTTGAAGCCTATTTTCCAATGTACCTTTAAATTCGTACTAATAGGAAGTCTCGTTCTGAAAATCTCACATGAGGTGCCTTTTTGGCAGGAAACACTTGTAAGAGTCAGAGAGAGGAGTGCTGGTGATAGTTTGTTGTGTTGGAGTACAGAAAGGCTATCTCACTTTTAGCAGAAGGTTTTTAATGTAATGGTGGAATATTAAACTGATCTTGACAATGGGAACCATTGTACCAGACCTTCCTGTCTGGTATGGTCACCTTAACTGTACATCCAAGAATAAACTTTCTAGGATTGTGACAATGGCAAGTAAAATAGTTGGCAAGCCACAAAAGCCATTGACCCAACTCTTTACAGACAGGGAGAGGAGGAAAGCAAGGAGTATCTTAGTTCTCACCCTCTCTTTAGCCAGTTTGAGCTCTATAGAGTCCCTCTGGCAACCAAAAATGTATTTAAGAAGTCCTCCATCCCAAGTGCCATCGTTATCCTTAACTCAATAACATGACTGATGAGCATTTCACAATGTTGTCCTTTGCGTTTGGTGCGTCAAAGACAAATTTCCACCCATGGTGGACAATAAAGATATATTCTATTCTATTCTGTTCTAAAAAAAAAGAGTCTGTGAGATTTCGGGACGAGGCTTCTTCTTTGGCAAGCGGAATAGAACAAGCGAAACTTACAGACGCACGTTTAATTTCTCTGTAGAGTCCTTTCTGTAATGTTATAAGGCACTCATAAGAACAGTCTGAGCCTGTTAGTGGCAACTTACACTTGCCTGCTTATACCTGGTATTACCATGTGCTTGGGTGACCGAATCACAAGTGGACAGCACTACATAAAATAAATACATATCTTTCTGAGCACGGGGTCAGCAATGGACGCATAATAGACACAGGTTTGAACGGCAGTGTGTCTCGGCTGTCCACCTCTGTTCCGATGACCACAACATACATACACATACACTGACAGGTCACACCTGGCCCAAGTGGTTACACCTCAGCCTGTTTCGCTGTCGTCTGCAGCCCTCTAAATCAACATTGGACCAATTTCAAAAATTGATATTTGAGTCACTTTGGCACAAAAAATGGGAAAATAGGGTCTGAAAAATACCACAATGCCCCCTCAAAGCAATAGTTCAACATTTTGGGAAATACGCCTTTTTACTTTCTCGACACAGAGTTAGATGAGAAGATTGAGAAGAAAGTGAAAAAGCCTATTTCCTAAGATGTGAGACAATTCGTTTAACAGTGTAAAAAGTATTTGAGAAAGGATCTTTACTTTCCACTGTTCACACTTGAGCTTAACTCTGTCTGGAGCTGCAGGTAGCCCAGAATGCACTGGCCCGCTACTCCTAGTCTTTGACCCCTGTATTCAACCTCAGTGTTGTTCAGCGAACACGGGAGAATGCTAATCTCTCAGCTGCTCAGTCTCATGCTCAGCTACACAAACACACACACGCACACAGTGGCCCAGACACTGGTTCAAACAGCGTGGTTGTGTAAGCCTCTGGAGTGCAGTTTATGTGACTCTACATCTGCTGTAATAAGAGGCATAAATATTGTGTCTTTATCTCTCTCTGCCTCTATCTCTCGGCTTATCTTTCTCTGCCTCCTGCTCTCTCTCTCTCTTTGACTACTTTTCTTTTCTCTCTTCACCTGTATCTGTATCTCTTCCACTCTTTCTTTCTTGTTCCAGCCCTCCATCGCCTAATTTCTCTCTTTATCTCTGCATGTTGCAGCAGTCCAGCAGAGCTCTTAGCTGTTTCACTGTTTCTGCTTCCATTTGCCAATCTGCGATCACAGTGGAAAACAGCCTTCAGTGCCATCTGATGCTCAGGCCTGACCAACTCCAAGGACACCCAGGAAAAAGTAACTACCAGTAACAGTCTTTAAAACTATTTGGCCTTGCTAGTATCTATTCATTTATTGTTAAATGGATCATTTTGTTCTATTTTTTCAATACATCCAGCTATATCTTTAACACAATAAGCCATACTGTACTGTGCAGAGCGGTTATAAGACACAACTTCCTGGGTTTGTACAATAGCAGCCTCACATTTACTGTAACTGAACCTTGTGTGCAAAGGGGACTGCCCAGAAAGATGAGGCCACAAAAGAGTTAATGTTTTCAATTTTAAGTCATGTCACAATGTGTCTTATGATATCTAGCTTTTTATTGTTCATTGTTTAGACAGTTGCCCTGAGTAACCCACCTCCGGTATGCATATATCTCTGGAACGTCTCAGTAGTCACCAAGTCACTAATAAAATTGCTTCTTTACGTCATTTGAGTGCAGCGAGGGCAGACTGTGAAAAAAAAAAGGTTTTCCACAAATATTTCTATTAAATTAGTCAACCGTTTTATATAATTTTGTACTTCAGCGCTTACTTTTCATTACCTATTTAATGTAGTGAATTGCTCTGATTTAATTATTTATTTTGCAGCATGGTTGCAAATGGGCAAATACAGCTACAGTGAGTGATCCAGTGAGTGCCTGAACTGCCACTATGATATTATCTGCCTTAGTTTTGATTTATTTAAGTAGTAAAGTGTCCTCTGTCTGCACAGTCCCACCTGGCCCAAACCCTGCTGAAGGACTGGGACAGTTACTTCCCATATATCTATATAATGCTGTCTTATATGGATCCGTGATGTAAAGAATTTCAGATATGCTCATTTTTCAGCTATGGTGGGATACTGCAAACTCAATACGGAAAGATTCTGTTGGGTCCAGAGGCCACTGGTCAAAGCCCTTTGAACAAATGTGTTCTGAGTTTGTCACACCACAGAAAAATGTGTAATTAACTACCCAGCCAAATCTGAATGTTAAAAAAAATCACCAAGGATATAAAAATAGGTTTCACAATCATGAAAAAGACTCTCATTCAGCAGCTAACATTAGCACAAAGCACACAATTCTGGCCGAAAGGTACATTCATGATGGCTATTTTGCTTGTGTTTATATGATTGTGGCAACACACAGAGGGTGAACAGAACAACACCGATCTAACATTAGCTTTTACATAGTGGGCAAGGGGTTAAGTATCGTGATGTACTTCCATATTGATTTGATCTTTAAAAAGTGGGCATGTCATAACAATGAGACCCCAATAATGTACATCAGCGAGACAGCAGTATCTGTCGGGGAAAGAGAGATGAAACCAATCATGTGCTCCATGTAGTTGCAAAAGCAGCCCACTGTAAATGCCTTGCACATAATCAGTAGCTGTCACAGATACCATTCTCTTTAAGTGAATAAAATCTATCTAGCAGCCCGTAGATACGGTACAGAACGTACGTTTTGAAATGGCACCAAAGACACACCAATGTAGCACGTTGTTGCTAGCTAACTACTTAATCTTTGCTCTGTGCAGATTTTGTTTTACAGGGAGAAAACATGATTGGATTTTGATATAAGATGTATGTTTTATTCTTTTTCTGGTATACATTGTTAAATGGGTGCACAAGGTGACTGGAGACGTGATCTAAGGGGGTTGAAAAGGCATTTTTAATTTAATCTTTAACTCCTATCTGAACAGTAAAGCAACTAAGTGGCCGATGATGGCTCAATGGTTGTACTTGGCAAACTACGCTACTGTTTCACCACAATCTCATACATCTTTGTGTAATTATTGTGGCCAAAAGTGACCGTATCAGGCCTTTGATTTTCTAAACAACTGCAATATATTGTCTTTCATTTTGTTTGAGATTTTTCAAGAAACAGCTGCAACGTTTAAAAAGTGCAAGGTCATGAGTAACTTGCAGCAGTTTGGTGGAGGTCATGGTGGAAAATAAAAGGCCTAGGTGTGAGCTGACTGAGAAGACAATTTCACGGCAAATCAAGTTAAGTTGGCAAAAACGTACCTACAAGCACATTGGACTACAGACATCAAAAACGGATTTGGCTTGACCTTGGCACTTAACATTATCTTAATTTAGACTGTTGTTTTTTTTGTGGGATATTATCCAGGTATTAAACAGGACTGTGAGTAAATCTTGCAAAACATTCAAAGATCGTAAATTAAAACAATTTGTTCCTGCTTTTTTTGTCCATGCTCCACACAATTCTTCAGTTGTGGTGAACACTACCTTAAGATGAGATACAGACAGAGGCCAGATGACATGCTTCATTACTCAAGCTCAAAACCACAAATTCACAATTACATGGTATGAACCTCAGACCACAAGGCCACCAGAACCCAGCATCCCTCTCATCACACACTCTACAGTACTCTGTAGATGTCTTTCAGCTGCCTCTTCAGAATCCTTTTGTCAGTGTTAACAAAATAAATAACAAAAAATGACAGTAATTACTTTCTTTGGGTTGCATATAAACAAACTTCCTGCCTACTTCTGACCTAAAATGAAACCTAACGCTTTACCATTTTTCTACTTTAATCAAGAAAGAATTGTCAGGCAACTCAAGTCTCATCCATCACAAGATAAGGGAGAGGTTCAGCTTCTAATAGGTTCCCATAATGGCATTTTGTCCCCTCTGTCCTCTTCATGCTCTCCTGCCCTCTCCCTCACATCCCCTCCTGTAATCTGTTTCCTTCCCTTGTCCATTACTTTGTATATCTTCCTCACTCCTTCCCTCTAGCTCCTTTTCTCCTTTCCCTTCTTTCCTTCTTTCTCTTTTATCAGTCTTCCAATGTCCTGAGGCCTTCCTTCTCTCTCCTCTTCCTCTGCCTTCTGTCCCTCTCTGCTGCCTGCCCTGGTTTCATTGACAGACTGCAGGCGGTAAAGGGGGGAGGAAATGCTGTAGCATTGCACAGCAAACATCCCTAATAGGCTAATCTAATCTCATCTCTTTGCGGTCTATGGGCCTGTGTTTACTTTCGGCCCCGTGTCTGCACGCTGGCTCGGCTTCGCCTCGCTGAATGCAGCTTTGTTCCCGCTGAAAACTCATCATCGGTGTGATCTCGGGAACGGGCGCCAACTCTGCGACCGTCTGCCCATAATGCCTGCAGGCTGGGGATCGTTCTCATCTATGACCAGCGTCTGTGGCTGTTGTTGTTTGGTTTTGATTTTGTTTAATTTCATTGGAGAAAACAAGGTGTCGTGCCAAGTACTGAGGGTGCTACTGCATGTCTGACCCTGACCACCAATCTCCCTGTGGGGCTGTTCAACTTGGATTTTGAGCTGAAATACTACATGTTACACGACAGCCAACAAGGTAGTATCTTTGTTAAACAACCAGCAGGTAAAAAAAAACACACACTACAAGTCTGGAACTCCAGGGCGAGTGCAAGTATACCTGACAGTAACTGAATAACCAGTCAAAGTCAAAGGTTCACTGACTATCTACACAGCGAAAGTACTATAAGTAAAGTTCACACAAGGACAAGTGTCTGCAGATATCCCAGAAACGGAGCAAATGTATCAGTGCAGAATGAGCCGATGAGGGATAACAAACATGTTTGCAGAGCACACAACTTAAGTACTTCCAGGAACAGGGGATAGAAAAGGCGAAAAAGATGAAGGATTGGGTTCATTCCTGCAGCTACTATTGTCTTACAATCATATTTTAAGCTTGAATGAGATTGTCTGACACCAAAGTCAAAGCAATTGTGGTTGGGTCGAGACACTGGATGCATGTGAGTGTAAAAAAGCAGGTGCTCTTCAAGGAAAAGACAAATAGTCACATAAAATTAAAGACAATGACTGTCCAGGTTACATAATATCGAAGGCACTCTGATTGTAAATAACAATACTTTGCTTTTCAGACTGCCAACCTATACCCATGGACTTCCACATTAAATAAGGTACACAGTCATTGTTTTTATCATGCACATCCTACTGAGGTTGGAGCAGCAGCATGACAGCAAGAATGCAGAAATAAAAATGTCACTACAGCAGGTGAACCATTGGAAAGTACTGCCACATATGTAGTGATGTCAGCTGCAGTGATTAATCTTACTGCTGGTATTGATGACTGTAACACTCCGAGCTTCCAGTGTTTCTCAGAATATATTACTCACCCCTGGCAGCAGTGGACATCAGGAACACCTCCAGCAACAGACAGACCCACAGAAGCTCCATTTAGGTTTAATTTTCAGGAAAAAGAAGAATTTCAGCCTCTTTGATCTGAAACAAAATGAAAGGGGAAAAAATGAAGTTGCTTGTTGAAGGATAAGGTGTTATATGTATATCTAGGAGACAATGAGTAATTATTTCCCCGCTTGAAGGTGCATTTTAATCTTTCAGATGCCATATCTGAATATAAATCATCAATTTATCAAAACTGCTGTAACGTCCACTGACAGGCTCTGATTTATTCCACAAAATCCACCAGCCACATCATTATTTCACCATCTGACGGGCCGTTTTTGATTAATTGCAGCCAAAATAGCTGCTAGCGCAAAGGAATTAAGACGTAATTTACTACCAATTGGCTGACAGCTGGTGAGGATCTGTGAAAACCTGACCTCGGATTTCAGACGAGGATTAACTTGACAGAAAACAATGAAGTTATTCCTTAATAAAATAAAGTATGAATGTAAAAGTCTCTAGTTTCTCTGAATCTGAGAGACCCTTTAATGTCTTTGCAGATGTTTAAAAGCCTACAAGGCAGACGTTAGATAGATACATGCACTCGCTTCCAAAATGTTCTTCTATTCAGTGTGCTCTGTCTGCTTTACCATATTTGGCTCTACAAAAGTCAGAATAAAGTAAGGTGTTCATCACCGGCTGGACACTGCGATAAATCTGTCCTAATGCTATCGCACGGGAGCAGAGATTTTCCGGGAGTCAGACTATTTTCCTTGCAGATTTATTCCGTCCACCTGTCCATATGTCTCTCCTTACAGTGGTTTTAATCTTTCCGCCACATAAATTCTGCCCTGAACCCTCTGAGATCTTATTTCAATACTTCACATGCTGTATCTTTGATCAGCATCTGTCAAACCTCAGCGTCTCACCAGAAACTTCTTAAAAGTGCATTGTAATTGATTTGATTTGTGGTGAGCGAGAGTAGATTTTCAACCTTCGAAAGTCACATTTGTTATATGAGTGAGTGTCTCACTGAGAGAACAATCTTTATTCCCTAAAGTTACGATAAATATCTTACAAAGCAGCTGGCTATAAATTTAAGGAGTCAAAGTTTCTTTATGGAGGAGGACAGCATCCAAACTGTCATTGTTTGCATTATGATGGTCCCAAACTGGATGCCTGATGAATTTATGTTTATCACCTGTTTTAAAATCAATCATTTACATGCCGATTAAGTAAAAAAACTAAATTACAAACCCTGTTTTCTTGCTTTCATGCAGCATGGCACGTTCACCCTCCCATAATAAACAATATCTAACTAGGTGAATGTGTTGTCTATAGTTGTAACCACTTTATACATTTGGTTTAAGTGAACCTTGCAAGAGCTGAAACATGCTATAAGTGTTTCACACACATGTGGCAAAACTTAACTTACAATTTCTGTACATCTATGTCGTTGAAAATTGTATAAGAACATGACATAAATTTGACTCTAAATCAAACAATCTAAACTTAATCAAGCCAAAACAAACTAAGTACCCTGATAGGAAAAGAAACATAATGAAAGGGGATAAAGGAGGTAAAGCAAGTTCACTTTAAACCCACTATAAGTGTGACAGACAAGCATTAAGACCCTGTGGATGCATTATATAAATAATACACTGACTTTAGGGTTATTAATAAAGTTGGACTTACTGTAAAAAGTGATGAGATATCCACAGTCTGTTACCCTCTGATGACCTGCAGGTATATCATGCCTTTCTCCCAGAAAGAGTCCTTAAATGATTTTAAGATTACGATAACTTAATCCGTGATTCAAGCAGAGAATAATTCACAAAGAGACGCGTCTGACTCCACCTCGCCGTGAAGACTTTACCAAAGTGCACAAAGTCTTCTGTGACTAAACGAGCAAAAAATATGAGAGTAAAAGCATAAAAAAATCTCCAATGCACAGTCTAAGGTCAAACACGTGAGGCTGTAGTATTTCTGAATGACAGTCCGCACGTATAACGCTCGAGGCAGAGCGCTCACACAACCGGGACAAGAAAGACAGTAAGAAAGAGGAGAAACTTTTCTCTACATTTTCCGCCTGTTTGCGTTTCCGTTCACACACTTATCTGCGGAATGAAATCCTGAGTGCTGTATCCACATTGCCTGCAGCAGCGGCTCAGACGCACCGTCCAGATTTCAGCCGCAGGCGAGAAAACAAACTGCGTCGACTGACTGTCCGAGTACGGAACTTTCAGCCAATCAGAGAGCGGGCCAATCAGAGAGCGGGCCAATCAGGGAGCAGGAACGTGCGGGACAAATTTGGAGCGGTTTGGGGGGAGACGAGGGGACATTACTTTCATTTCATTTATATTATTAATTATTAACAGATACGGTGCACAAAGTGGGATTTACATTCTTAATTAGCTGCTATATTATTATTATTATTATTATTATTACTATTACCATTAGTAGAAGTAGAAGAAGAAAAAGAAGAACAACAAGTGATAGCAGTAACAGTAAATGAGCAACTATATATTGAAGACTTTTTATAATAGCGATTGCTCTCTCTGTTTTCTATTGCATTGTCCTGTACTGTTTTCATGAAGTCCTCTGCATGCACAGTATTTGCACTGCTTTGCTCTGTGGCCCCTGACAACTCACTCCAAGTCACATTACGGACCAACGCTGCCACCTCATGGCACTTGGACGTTATTACAGCAATACGCTTAAAGGAGATGAAGCTGGCACATTGGCTGAATCCAAATGTCCACCGTCTAAACTTGTACTTAATGTGATGTATTTACTGGCATCACATCAGAGACTGCAAGCAACTGATGGGCAGCCCTCAAGGCTGTTTTACTCGATGCTGTGGAAACGTTCAACTATTGCTGCTGTCATATTTATGTCATATAAGTTGATAATTAGTGCTCACTCATCCATCCCTGTGGATAACAATCCCAAAAATAACCTTTCTTGTGACTGAACAAAGATGTAGTAATACATCTCTATGTCACAGGCTACATATTCAAAACCAGAAATGTTTATAACCAAGGACAGGACTATAGGCCTACGTCAATAAATTTGGGTATTACTTACATAGGAAGACCTTATTTTGTTGTTTTTGGTCAACTTTTTTTAACCTATTACACTGCTCAGCCTGTTAGTCTAAATCAGAAAAGTCTGCTTAAGTCTGCACCCCAAGCGGACTCTCTGGAAGTCTGCAGAAACTCTACTCGAGGCCCTTTGTGGACTGGATGAATTGGGGATTTGGAGCCCTCAGCACTACCAGACTTCCTTGGCACGCACCTGTAAAGTCTGCGAGTCTGCACGTGCAGGTAAGTCTGGACATTTGGATTAAGCCATTAAGCAGAAATGGTATATGTAGATGTCCTGCAGCATTAAAGGCCTGGGAAAGGCAATAAATAATTACATGGTTAGCATTCATCACTCTTTTTGTGTTTCAGCTGAAAAACCACAAAAAGAAAAAGAGCAGTGTGGGATTATCAGTGACTGACAGTGGTTGACAAGTTGATCTCTGATCTGTCCTGTTACAAACAAGTCCTTCATGAATATGTTTTGGTTGTTAAGAAGTCCTGTAATTATGCAGAGCAATGAATTGTCCTTGGTAGAAGGTAACTAAGTACATTTACTTGAGTACTGTACTTATCAAATTGGAGATACTAGAACTTCACTTGAATATTTTTGTTTTCTGCTACTTTATACTTCTACTTCTCCACAATTCAGAGAGCAATATTGTACGTTTTACTCCATTACATTAATCAGATTTTGTTAATTACAAATCATCGTAATTTGCAGATTTAGATTAATAATAATAATATGATCAATAAATAATGTATTATTAGAGGCTGAGGTCTCTTACTGAAATTCACAGGCTACAGTGCTATGTATAGTAATAAATAAGCCTTACTTTTACCAGCTGCATCAAATATATGTACATATTAATGGAGCAATAATTATAATTCAGTAATATAATAACCATCACTCTGAAATGGGCCATTCTGCCTAATGAGTACTTCCATCTTCTGTGCTTTAAGTGTATTTTGATACAAAATTGTTTGGACTTTTACTTTTAAAAGAGTATTTTTACACTGAGGTATTGATACTTTTACTTACATAGATGATCTGAGTACTTCTTCCACCACTGTGCATCGTCCTGCAGACTTTGTTTTCAACCCTTTTCCAGCTTCTGTCTCCTTCTCAGCAGAGCTTCAGTCTCTCTTCCCATCTGAAAAGTATTTCCCAGATGTCACCCCATGCTCTGAAATCATCATCTACTTTTTATCTTTGTTTTTGACTAATATACTGTACCTCAGTGTACTATGATAGCTTGATGCAAACTTTGATCAACTTTAACATTCCCAGTGGCACTTTGGATGATCTTACATCCTTGTATCACATACTCATTCAATAACAGTAACAATAATAATCTTTTCAAGTCTGTAGTATAATCTTATCAAAACATTATAACAACATTATAAAGCTTTTCTTTTAATATGGAAACGTTTACCTTGATCATTCTATTCCCTTTCCACCCTGTAGAACAGTAGTGCCATCTCCTGGTGATAAGAGGAACAGCACACATCCTGGATCAATCACGGGACAAATTATTTAACATCCTGTAATTAGGCTCAGCTCATTTATAAGATGATATTTTTTCCTCCTATACCGGAAGAATAGTTCTTGCTTGGTACACAGGGAAACAGTCTTGCACAACTGAAACTGGAGTAATTTGTTGTCCTGAAATCAATCTGATTATGTTTAATATGCTCATATTGACAAACCCACAGAAAATGACTAGGCTACAACTCCTGTTGTGATGGGTCAGAGCTTCTACAGTTATTCTGCCCCCAGGAGACCAATAAAGAGGCAACAACTACTTTGGACAGATGCAAAATCATACTATTATACTATTTTACAATACAATTTGCTATTTCACATTTTCCACACAGTTTAACACGATATAATCAGTTAGCACATACCTATTCAACTAAACTCGTTTGTATACATGACATTCGGTAAAGTTGGCCCAATTTTACCTTGTTGTCCTGCTGCTTTTTTGTTAAATCCTCTCAGATGTTGCCCTTGAACAAAAAGTAAGTAAGTAGCCTATATAGAAAGTTTTACTGGAATTGCATTGGTAAGCAATAGCTTTGGCCCATATTTATTTCCTGTCAGTTGGTGTCATTCACAACCATTCCAACAGGAAATACAAGGGGACCACATTAATGTTTATGTGTTGTCAAGTTTAAAATGGTGTTGACATTTCCATATTTCCTGCTAAAGCTCAGTGCTTGGTTGATGCTATACCAAATTCCACTGGCTCTAACAATATCAGAATCTGATATATTGCAAATATGACAAGCCAAGGTTGCAATTTGTGCCCTATCAGATGCTAAAAATGCAGCGTGGACTCATTCCTTGCGTAAAAGTGGTTTATATGTGGGCATTTGTTTGTGAAGTTACAAGTTGCTTCCATGTTGTCCTCATGTTTAAATTTAAGATATAAGAGTTATTATACAACTGGCTACCCATGCATAGACGTGTATTGAGCAATGACGGCAGAAACTGAAATAATAACTCAGAATAAACTTAATGTTTAACTAAAAAGGTCATAGTGCTGTCAGGTGAGGTGAAGATTGAACACAGCTAAAACAGGTCAACACAGATACTTTAACAAAGACAAAATATGATTCAAAAGTTATACCCTGATTATACCCTGTAAACCTGCATATATCCTCAACTACATCACTGCTTCAGGGGGACTGCTTGGCACCCCCATATCAACCATTTTTCATTTTTCTTCTATTTGGATCTGTTGAACAGATGTACAGTTGTACAGTTCCACCGTATCTGTGCCCATATCAGATTTCATGGCTATAGGAGTATATGTCTAAAGACATTAACCCCCCAAAATGACCTCCTGCAAGAATTTTTAGGGGGTGAAAATAATAATAATTTTATTTAGCTAATAACTAAATGAGGGCAAATCCAAAGTTGTCCTTTTTTGTCTGATATTTGACTCCGCCTTTAAGTTTGACAAACAAATTAATGCAGTAGTGAAAGCCAGCTTTTGTCAACTCTGCACCATTTCCAAAATCAAGCCATTTCTCTCCCTCAAAGACCTGGAGATAGATAGTCACCCACGCTCTCATTTCCTCCCGTTTGGACTACTGTAACTTTCTGTACACCAGTATCAGTCAGTCCTCTCCTCACAGGTACCTGGAGGAGAGACCATTTCACACCTGTTTTGGCCTCTCTTCACTGGCTGCCTGTAAAGTTCAGAATTGACTTTAAAGTCCTTTTTCATTTACCTTCAAATGATCAAATCCAATGGACCTCAGAAAGAATAAAAAGAACAACAACAACAACAACTGCTAAATATAGGATATAATAAAAATATGTGTTTAAATTGTCGTTTAAAACTGTCAGTGTTTTAGGAACAAAAGTAAATGATTTCATGTTTGTCTGAAATGAGCTGAAGGACATTTTAGGACACTCAGACACCAGATCAGTTAAACAGTCATTTAATACAGCCATCTCTACTGCAATGATTTTTTTTAAACTGTGAAACACAGCAGAGTATTGTCTGTGGCTGTGCTCCAGTTCCATGGCTTTAACCACTGTGTTTTATTTCAGTGTCAGGAGACGGCAGACCAAACTCCCCGGAGTCTAACAGAGTGTCTGAGCAGCTGGGAAAAAGGCGATCTGAGAGAACTTTTAATGCTACCTGGAGATAAATGAGAGAAATTCAGAAACCAGAGAAAGGAAATAAAGTCAAACCATCACATCCCAGTTGAAAAGACTAAAAGTATTAAAAGATGAAAAAACAAAGAACAACAGAATTTTTAGAAGTCATAAAATGCAGTCATGTTTTATAAAAGGTAATATTAAAAACAGCCTGGACTGAGGTCATTAAGTCAAATTCTCTCGCATAAAGTCTGTCCTCTGCACTTTGTACTGCTGCGTCTGCATGTGGCTATTGATGCACTTTAACGATGTGTTCTATTTATTATATTCCTCTGGGATATTTGATTGTTTATTATAGGTCTATCTGAAAGTGTTATTTATATTGTAAGCTGCCAGACCTGGGTGGCAAATTTTGTTCCTTACGGTTTTTAATATGTTTGAATGAAAGTACACTGAACTTTGAACCTTGAAACTATGTCAGTTTGTCAGTGGCCAACAGAGGAAAAAGTGTCTCTGTCAGCAACTGAGTGTGACTACAAGCTTTGTGTAAATCGTTCATGTTGCCATTCTGAAAAAAAAAAAAAAAAACCCATAACATTTTAAACACCTTTTCCTTCTTTCAGCACTATAAATCTTGCAATATATTGTTAGTCGAGATGCACAGTAAAGTTATAAAGAAATCTGTGGAAGCCAATCAGATGATTTTTCATTTATAGAACTTTTTTTTCTACTTTTGAACATAAGAAATTGTATTTCAGAAGATTTTATCCGAACACTTCCCCTGAGAGTGAAGTGATCATAAGATCATAGGTCGCCATCGTATTTGAAATGTGCACTTTTCTTCTACTCCAGACTTTTACACCTTAAATTAATACAGAAAAGGCACAAATTGTGGCATAAAAATGTATCCAAATGCAGGAAATTAAGTGTTTGATGATCAAAAGTTTCTGTCAGAGGACCTTTGAGTCCCCCAAATTAACATTAACACAGTGTTAGAAGAAAACCTTTGCCCTTGTATGAGATGGAAGATCATTACTACTTGGTTTATTATTATTATTATTATTATTATTATTATTATTATTATTATTATTATAACACTCCATCAGCTCATAAATGTAACCTAAGTTGACTGATTTCCTACTTGATTAGACTAGATGTGATGTAGCATGATGCAGTTATTAACCAATGCATTAATCTGAATAAATCTTGTCAATACTAAATATTATAGAAGATAAAATAACATAATTCAATATATGAATAAATACTAATGATTTAATCCAGTTGATAATCCGGTGCATTATTTTAAGGGGTTTTATTACAATTTAATTCCATGTTTTCCCCAGTAGATGGTAGCAGAGGACTTTATCAAAGGAGCAAAGTGACACACACGTACACACACCTGCATACACACATTCAGTATTTTATGTTTTCATTCAGCTATAGTTGTAAAAAACCTGCTTTTCTTCTCAAATCATCATGACAGATGGTGGGAATATGGTTAAGTATGCTCCATTGAAATCCATGCACTGTGACAGGCAGTAGGCTGCAACTATTTCGGGTGAATACTGCGTGTGTGTGTAGAGAGAGAGAGACAGAGAGACCATGTGTCCTTTCTCAGTCCCGTCTGAATCTCTGCAGTCATGTCTTTTCTCTATCTGAAGAGACGTCATGTGTGTAATAATGTATCCCATGTAATTACTGCAGAGTGTGATGGCTTTCACCTCTCGGAACAGCTGCCTAACATATCATCATCTGATGAATACCACTTTTGTGAGAGGCAGATTTCTGCTCTCAGCTCCTTTTATTATATCATTACCCTCTGCTACACTTCCTGCTCCTCTGTGCCCCAAAGAAACTGCTCAGCAGCAGCCAGGAGTCCATTTGTTTTCTACAAGCAGAGAGACTAAGTGAGAGAAGTGGTCAGCCAGCGGTGATGGTCGCTGCCAGTTTGTCGAGAGGAGAACATGATCATGACTCATCCGGCGCAGAACATCCCCTGTCAGCAGTGGATTACTGACTTTCCTACATGTCGTGCTATCACTGCAACCTTTGTCCTTCTGCAGCTGGAAAGTCATTTTGAATAAGCCAGACAATAACAATTGACTATGACAGATGTTTTTTCCTACATGGGTGAGGGGTGTGTATTTGCACTGTACTTTTATTTCAGGATTGAACACTTCTCAAAGGGACAGTTCACCGCCAAATCAAAAATACACATTTTTACTCTCACCTGCAGTGCTGTTTATCAGTCTAGATTGTTTTGGTGTGAGTTGCAGAGTGTTGGAGATATCAGTCGTAGAGATGTTTGCCTTCTCTCAAATACAAAGATAATCCACAGACCTTGTTGTGAGCAGTGGGGCCCTGGGGCCAGATGGGGCCATTGAAAATCTTGGGGTGAATCATGTCAATACCAGTAGTCAACATTTTGAGTTCTCTTGAATCCCATTTCAGCATCTTGTGTATTGTATATGCATGAGTTAGATGATTCATTGGTCTTTAAATTGGCTGGTTGTCATTTTCCTTACAAAGACAAATATACAGCTTTAATTTAAAGGAGTGCTTTTAGAATAAGAAACAAAACACTTACTTGAAACAAGCATTCTGAAGTTGAGAGGAGACTCGTGGGTAGGTAACCCCATTGAACCCATTTTCATTTATGTATCTTGAGGTGAGAGTTCAAGGGACCACTTTCAAAATGGCCATGCCAGTTGCTCCATTGCCAAAATTTAGCGTTAGCGTTTAGTGTGTTTTTTAGCCCCCTCTCCAGCAAGATATGCCAACATGGTTGGAACCGGTCGATGGATTAGGCTGTCTAGTTTCGCAAGATGATGGAGCATAAAATTGACAAAGTCTGCGTAATTTTGTATAAAAATGGAAGAAGCACCTACAGGATGGATGGGGAATGTTGTGGATTGGTCAAACAAGCACAGGACATTCACCCAGGAGCCCAGTGTTCGTGCCCTGAAGTTGACTTCTTTTAATAACTATATAGAGTGGTAAGCTAGTATGTGGAGCATACTACACTAGTGACATGTGTGATGTGACATCTGTGATGTCTGTCATGTGACATACGTGACGTTATGTTAGTAACAAAAGTCCTCTTTTGTTGCCTAAGCGCAACCATAAAAAGGTGTGTTTTTAAGATGGAAAATGTACAGTTTGCATACAGTTTCTTTAAAAATAAACGTACTACGTCAGTACAACACCACAAATTTATGTTGTTTTTTCTTCAACAACAAACGTACATGTTACGTTTAACCAGCACAGGCTCATATTTCCGTTTAGGCAACAAAAGCTCATGGTTGGGTGTAGGAAAAAAGAACAAGGCTTGCCGTTACATTTATACAGGAAGTGAACACGGCCTCACGGGTGAAAGTTAATGACTGTCGTACCCATCCATACTCTGACTTTGGCATTCTTAACTTTCGTTGTTGTCCCGGTGTATTTCCCCCTGACACTGCCAGGCGCCATTGAAAGATAACAGCAACTGGCCACATATCATGAAAGGATGGCTGGAAGTCACTGACCAAGTGCGGTGTTCGATGACTTCTGAGTGAGACTGGGTTGGTAAAGTTGACAAAGCAATTTTGACTCAAGGTCCACTTACTTATTTCTTCATAAGCTTTCAACTGTATCACACGGTCTTCATCAGCAGATAGACCTCACTCACTTGTGGAACTACAGATGTTCAAAATTTCCATTATTCTGAACCCCATGTTGACTCGATAAACATCGTGGTATATTAAGTATATGAGTTTGATTTATTGCATGAGACTTTAAATCTGCCTCTGCTGATGATTACGATGAATCTTTGATTGCAGCAGACCAGCTTATGAATCTAAAGCATGTATGACTGTTGAGTTAAGGCTGACTGTGATGTGGTTTATCCTGTAATCACTTCACCATGGTGGCACTATGACAACATCAGAAACAATCCTTAATAAAAGTCTTGCACACTGTGCCACAGTGCGAGTAATATTTTGTCCTGGGGGGTCAGTGGGCAGAAACCTGTGAATACAGCCTCCCAGTTCAGTTAGTTAGGACATGGTTGTTTTCATTATTAGGTTTTACTGGGCTTCAGCCAGTGCAAGAGGGCGTTTATATTCTGCAGGCGCAGCAAAATGTCACATTCAATCTGTACACTTTGTTTTCAAAAGGTCATAATTAGCTAGCAGTTTTGAAACAATTATGGCCAAAGTGCACCAATTTCCCTTGAAGCAAAACATAGAATTACTCATGGAGAGCGAAACTGAATGGTGTGTATGTGTGAAACACTTGTGGTTTGGTATTATTCCATTCTTACTTCTTCATCCAGTATCAAATGCTTTGTCTCCGTATCAGCTGCAAAAGTTAAATGTAACGTGGAGAGACAAGTTGTCCAACTCTACATTTTAAATCTTTTCTACAGGGGCATGAAAGCTGTTAGATTTAAGCAGTTTAACACTTTTAGATGTAGCAGCAGCTGAGAATCATTACAATTTATTAGCCAGGTTGGAGAAGGTTTGGTGATAGGAGGTCACACACTGACACACACACACGGGGGGAAATTAAACAGCAGCTGCAGAGACACGGGTAGCTGTAATTTATTCAGCATCACCATACCTGCTCCAATTTACCTGCCAGTTCAAAGATTTGGAAAAGCAATCTGCTGAGTAGCCAGGTGTGCTGCTGGCAAAAACATTTTTAGATTTGGCAACAACTTTTAATAGAAAATCTGTTTGTTATTCTTGAACATTGCTTTAAAGGAACAGTGTGTAGGATTTAGTGGCATCTAGCAGGATTATGATTCCTTCAGTGTTCGTTGTTCAGGAGGTTTTCACTGGGAGCCAAATAATCCGCAGAGATCTCCTCTTGAAAAAAATAACAAACACGTTCTCATTCCAATTAGTCAAATACGGCTGCTTTGTCAATGGACCTACACGTGAAAATATGATGCACTATGTACCCTCTTGTGTCTGTTTTGGATGTTCAGAGATTGTCTGTCAATGTCACCTCATTACATGTATACAGTCTGTCTCAAAACAAACTTGCAACATAGGAAAATCGCTTTGTTTATGGGTTTATTTGCTTAGTTTTAAGTTTCAAAAGTCTGGGGTTAGGTAAAGAAAAAATCATCATGCTTTGGCTTTAAAAAATAAAAATTGTTACTAACATAATGTCAGTTATGTATGTCACTAGCTTACCATGCTATACTAGCACACTAGGTTGTTATTAAATTGATGCCATTGAACCACGGCCCCTGGGTAAGAGTCTGGAGTTTGTTTAACCCATCCACCTCACCCTGTGCAGACTTTGTCGCTCTTAATACCAGGGTAGTTGCCGTCTGCGTCACAAATTGCTGTGGACGGTATTTGATGAGTGGGGTTGTTGCCCACTGCATCAGAAACAGCTGTGCGAAGCGTGTCTCTGTGCGTCTGTGTTCTTCACCAACACCTACTGACAAAGTGGCAGTATTTGATGAGCTGTGGTGGAGAACGGGCTGAAATAACGGACCAGGTGAACAAAACAGGTAAAAAAAAAAAAACAATGAATAAAGCAGTTTCATGTTTGAAATCAGTGTTTGTCCAACAATGTTCAGCTTGTTGCAGAGGGGCCGCTGCCCTAGCTCCTGCTCATGTGTGCTGACCTTTTTTCTCTGATAGTTTAAGATCCAGATGCTCAGGAGGTTTTAACCAGGAGCTGAATTATCCGCAGAAGTCTCTTTCCCGACGAATAAAGCAGTTTCACGTTAAAAATCAGTGTTCCAATGCTCTTTGGCTCGTCGCGGGGCTGCTAACTACCGTGGCCAGTGTGAAAACGTAAGAACGCGAATGGTCCTATTAAGAGCCAGTGTTTGGTTTGTCTGTTCAGGGCTACAGTAGAAACATGGTGGTGCAACATGGCGATCTCCATAGACGAGGACCCGCTTTATATGTAAATATAAATGGCACTTTCTAAGGTAACGAAAAGTGAATCTTAATTCCAGGTGATTATACACCAAAGAAAACATACTTATTATATTGTATTCCATATCTGCCAACATATCCCTCCAAATCCCACACGCTGGACCTTTCAAGCAGCAGTACAGCTAACTCTAAACTACATGACATGATAACAGTGCTGCAGAGCAAATACAGAGTTTAGCAACTCTCCAACCAAACCCAAAATGTGTAAAATAAGAAATGTTTCATTTTTACTTTGCCGTCCTAAAGAGGTCAAATGAGTGATCATGTTGTTGTTGCTAGGGCGGCCTGACCAGTTGCTATGCCGCAGCCTCAGCTGTTGTAGGAAATGGCTCTGGTTAAAGTTTGAAAGAAGGGAGGGAGAGAGGGCGATGCAGCCACAAGGCTATTACTGTGCACTTGTGTGTATTTCTGTTTAAGCATGTATTTGTGTACTATCGATCTATTGTGCCAGCCTGTGACTTTCTGAAGGTAAATCTGTACTTGTGCTCAAACCATGCTGTGCAGCACTTTGTTGTGTCCTTATACCTCGAGCTGTTTCTGCATATATACATCTAATGTGTGTGTGTATGTTGTAGTATGGCGGTCTCACCTCAAGCCTGAACCCAGCGTAGCCGCGGGGAGGGCCGGGCATTTATGAAGGAATTCTGTAATTTTCAAAACTGTGGTTTGAGTTTCACTCTTTTTAACAAGCTGGTTTGGGCACTGATAATGGAAAACGGCTGCACAGAGAACGAGAGCAAGAGAGACGGGGAGCGGGAGACTGTGAGAGGGAATTTGGCAACCTTTGGATTCACTTCCCATTTCTCAAAATATGTTTTTTTTTTGCCATTTGCTCCTCTGGGGCTTTTTGCATTATCATTTCCGTTCTAGTTAGACGGCAAACTCTGGACAACAACAGGAAAAGTTGGAATGATGGATATAAAGAGGGCATGAGATAAATTAAAGTTAATAGGCGGAACCCACCGAGTGCCATGAACACGGAGTCTTGACCCCAGAAGCAGAACCAGACAATTTAAAAAACTTGACTGCTGTATTACTTTTTATTTTGTTATTGCACTGGGATCTGTACCTGAAAACAGGATTCAAGTGTGTGTTGTTTTTTTCCCACCTTGGCGGCTTGATAATTTCTGCCTCGCTGTTGTGGTCCCGTCAAAATTGACCAATTTTCAAACTTGCTGTTTTGCAAATGTGTTTTATTCTGTCTGCCTGCCATGAGGTTTTATGACATCCTTCAAACTAAATATCCATAAAAACTGAACCGAGAACCGAACTTGGCTCGTACTCACGTTTGAAAGACCCGATTCATGCAGCCAAGCTTGAGACCCGCTCGACCACACTTTGTTATACTTCAGCTCCAAATGACAAATAACTGATCTACATAACCTACATGTAGACAGAACAAAACACAGCAGCCCACTTGTTCTTTTACTTTAATTCAAGTCAAGTCCGAATAATACAATAATTGTAACTGAGATGTTTAAATACGAACTCCTATTAAAGTTCTTACACGTGTATTTCAATGTACACTTTAATGACATGCAAGTAATTGCAGTGTTGGAAGGTAACAGTGAATCAAATGCTTCACTTTTGAGGAACTTGTAATTTATCTGTGTATTTCCATTTTATGCTTCTAATCCGGTACATGTCAGAGACAAATATTATATATTTTACTCTACTACATTTATTTGATAACTGTAATTACTCAGCTTATATTTTTGTTATTAATAATAATAATAATAATAATAATAATGAAGGAAGTAAACCTTCACACTCTAAAACTACCGTTATGGTAACAAATAGACTCATAAATAATTAATTTACTTTTTATATATTTTGCTCCTACTATTAAAATCACTACTGTTACTGCAGGGTACTGCTGCTGCTGCTGCTGATCCTACAACTACTACAACTATAATCCTGCAGCTACTGAAACTAACGCCACGGCTACTGGATGCATCATGCAAGTGGCACTGCTGCTGCTGCAGGACAATGATACCTGTGCTGCTACAGCTGCTGTTTCAGCTTGTGTTACAAAACCTGTACAGTCTGTAAGAAACAATAGGCGTGTTTCAAGAAGAACATCTTGTTCCACATCTGGATGCCAGGTAGTCTGACCCCCCGCAGCACCTACACACACACACACACACACACACACACACACACACACACACACACACACACACACACACACGCATCAGTCCAAGCGACCATGGGGGCCTGTTAAGCTAAGGGAGACATTTAGCCCCCAGACTGGGGAAATAAAAAGTGTAATGTAATGGTGCCAGCTGTAAAAGCACAGAATGCTACAGGACCAAATACAACAGAACGTTTCCTAACCTAGAGTGACTTGGTGTAACCAAACCTGAGACTGGACTGATTCAGGGTCAGTGCTGGCCTCAGTTTGCCCACTGATGATGTCAGATGCAGAATTAAAGCAGGTTGTAACAGGAGTGTGTGGGACTCCCTGATGACAATGGCAAAATGAGATGTTTCAGTTGTTGGGTTTTATGGTTGCAAAATGAGAATGTTTCATGTTATTTTATGCCTTTTTATCCATTTAAGTATAATGTGTTTTTTTTCCCCATTTCTTATACAATACAATCTCTTCAACCTTTTGAGAAAACGTTTTTTTTTTTTTTCAAATAAAATGATAATGATTTAGAGTGTGTGAAGATTTTGATATATCCACATTATACCATAATTTTATTTCAGTCCGTCTTTTGAAGCTGAAGGTGTTGCTATTTCTACGGCAGTCCATCCATTATCTATCTGGCTTTCACAAGGGAAGGGAATGGAGCCTATCCCAGCATTCTTCAACAAGGACATTTAGGCAATTTGAGCATATTGTAAATATAGTGGACTGAAAGAGAACTAAACTGCACCTCCCCTTGACTCTATTTTCAGGCTTTAGAAAATCTAGCCCTTAACAGGAGACTTGTGCCAATCACAGGTCATTTAAGAGAGAGGGTGTTCCTACAGGCTGTTCTACAAATGCAGATGTGCGTGCATGTGCCTTTGGTATAAGCCTGATTCAATAGCAGAGAAGTTGTTACTCTAGCACTTGCAACAACTGTTTACACTGCGAAGCAACCCAAAAAAAAAACACCTGCAGACTTATCAAAAGGAGAGTCTAAAGAAAAGTTGGACGATACACAAAACAAAACACGATCGGCAAAGAAGTTCAGAGATGGGGAGAAAACGTTGCTCACTACTGCTTCAAGTTCAAGTTTATATAGCTGACGTTAGGTTGAGCCTCGAATCACAGTGTGTCCCTTCACTTCACTCCCCGCTGCCACAGACCACCTCTCTGGGAATAAAGCAGGTAACAGCTCCGAAGATGGAACCCCAGGAGACCGCTGCAGCAACCCAACGTGTTCTCATCCTAACTCGTCAAATATCGCCACCTCGTCAGTGGACCTAACATCAAAATATGATATGCTTTGTACCCTTCTGTGTCAGTTTTGGACAATCTGGGAAAAAAAGATGCCATTGCAACAAGCTGAAAACATTTAATTCTCTGTCTCAGCACTGCTGGGAACAAACAGCAGCAAATCCTGTTCATTGTAAGTGATGAGAAAGAGAAAGCAACACTGTGAGGAAAAGCTTCCTGGCGAGCATTCAGCATTAAACTTCTCTTAAACTAACTCACTGAAGTGATTTTGTCACATTTATGATCATTTGGGGGCTGCAGAGCACAATATGTAGAGAGGGAGGACAAGCTCTGACTGCATGTATAGCTGAGCCTGTGTGGACTGATGGCCACTACAGCTAATACTTAGAGTCTTTAGTGTTGCTGTAAACAGCGTGTGTGTGTGTGTGTGAGGTGTGTGAGTGTGAGTGTGAGCTGGTGGCTTTCTGAGGTGTTGTTTCATACAGTTCCCTCCACTCTGCTCTGAGACGTTTCATTAAAAACATTAAAAATAAAAGTTTTCATAACAGTGGTATTATTAACTTCATTTCTCGTTCCCCCACACTCTGAGGTAATGCAGAGCAAAGAGGGATTTTATGAGCACTTAACACTAATGTTACACTAATGCTGCAGTCATGAGCTCATGTTCTGAGCCCCCCCACCTTTCACACTCAGTCCATATATATCTCACTTTCTCTCACTCCCTCTGCACTCTTAAAGGTGTTGAACTTTGTTACAACCTTGGGTTGTACAGTTTCCTGGCGATGATATACTGTAAGTCCAAATATCACTGATTGTTTTACTGTTTGTTAAATGGCAAGATTTTTTTCCCTTTAACCTCAGCTGTGTCAAATGTAAAAGTTTCATCTGCATTTATTTTTTAAGGATTTAACTGCGTCTATATGCTTCTCAGGCTGTTTAAGTTTCTGACATGTTATATCTTTATTTCTTGACATTTTTGTTCCATTCCATTTGTTCATTTTTCTTCTACACCCACTTTTCATCTCATCCCATCCCATTTCATCCCATCCTCTCCTGTCCTATCCTATCCTGTCCTGTCCTGTCCTACTCTTCCAGTATTTGTCTCTACCTCTGCCTCTGCCTCTATTTTTATGCACACTCAGACCTGTGCACTTCGTGGCCCAAGATTTCCAGACACTCCCCTTTGTCACACTCGTAGGATTTTATGATCCAAAATGACCAGCTTCCTTCCTTTTACTAATTAAAAACTTGTTTTATGTGGATGGAGTACGTCATCATTCTGTACTGAATCCAAAGGTTACAGCGGGCACACGAGCCAAAAGCCCCTCGTTGTTATTTTCTGCTCTGTGCTCAACATTATTTTCAAACCAAACCTGAACCCTGAGCCTCCTACCTGAGGAACTCTTGGAAAGTTAAAAAAAAATCTGGGAAAGAAAGTAAAGAAATTGAATAAACTCAACAAAACAAAGAAACCACAACACAAAAACACCCATAGGGATTAGACATGCTTTCAGAATTTTCGGTGGAACGTAACTAAGTACATTTACTCAAGTACTGTACGTAAGTTCACCTATCTTGTACTTGAGTATTTTCTTTTCATGCCACTTTATACTTTTACTCCACAACAATGCAGAGGGAAATATTGCACTTGTTACTTCACTACATTTATCTGATAGCTTGAGTTACTAGTTATAGCTAGAGCCAGAGAGATCGAGTTTTTCAAGGAAGGAGAGCAGTCAAAGAGCAGATCCAGGACCTGCTCTGCTGGTCTGCTTTCCATGGCACGAGACTGGGGGAAGACAGTTGACCTGGAGAGGCAGCTGAAAATTCCATCTCACATCATCCAGACCTCATTGACACCAGACGAAGAAGAAGAGAGGATGGAGGAGGCACAAGAGAGGAAGAGAGCAGTACCAGGAGGACTGCCGCAGGAACGGGTGGAGGACCAGGTGCATTCCAGTGGAGGTGGGCAGTCGGGAGTTCGCAAGTCATTCCCTCAGCAAGGCCTACGAAACCTGGGCATTATGGGCCAAAGAAGGAGAAGAGCAATCAATCTATGGCTGAAAAGGGGTGACCAGTGGGGTCAGTAGAACAGCATGCCACTTGGACACAGGCCGAGGCTTGATCAATCTCGGTCGGGTCGCCTGTAGGAGGGCGTCTGTTGCAAGACTCGAAACACCCGATGAGGCCAGGATACAACACTGATGATGTGTCCGAGTATGAGCATCAGAGGATGTATGAAGAGCAGATGTCATCTACTTTTACTTAAGTAAAGTAACTAAATACTTTATCCACCACTGGGCTTCTTGTATTTAAAAACAACAAAACAGACCGGCAGGCCGACACATTGTTCATCCAGTAAAATACTATCAGGTCTGCATGTCTGTAATTACCGCACTACCTCCTTCCTCTGACAAACATGTCCGAACTGACAGACTGTTTGTTAAGCAGTTAATTTCTCTTTATCTCATTCCGCCTTTTTTTCCACACTAACACAAAAGTCACACACCCACACCGAGAGCCGGAGTCACCTCGTGTTTGTCCACCTGTAAATCAGAGTCCTGAGCCGAAGTTATCAGCCCGGCTTAACAGGCTGTATTTACTGGCTGCGAGCACTGCTACAGGTCCACAGGAATTCCACTGAATTACTACAAGTATGACTTACTGCCTATTACTCTCTCTCCACACACACACACACACACACACACACACACACACAGACACTACATAGTTCACACATGGAAGTATATGAACGTAGGTGAAGTCACACATGAGCCCATGCAGAGAGCCATTAATTTTTATACTGTTTACCATTCCTGCAAAAGACCTAATCAGTTGATTTACAGGCTCCTTCAGCCTGCATGTATTTCAGCGTTCTGCTTTTATATTAGATTCAGGTTTCTGTTACGTTTTACTTTGTCTTTATGGGCCAATTTAGAAGCATTGAGCTGCCCCCCATTAATGCCTCGACATGCGTTGTACCTCTGCTCCATAAAGCTTGTTAATAAAACCTTTTCTTTGCGTGCTGATGACAGAAACACTTGACAGTCTGTGTTCAGAGGAACTGCTGCTGCTGCTGTGTGAGTCACCACATCACTTTAACACTTGAACGTTGCAGCGCAAGTGTGCACGTATATATAAGTGGACTAATCATTCAATTAATAAATCAATATACGAAGGATGGGAGGCATAAGGGAATTCGGAATTGAATTTGAACCAGGCAAATTAAATGAACTCATTCTGCTTGAGTTACAATAGTTAATGTGAGAATGTGGTTGCTTGCTTGTTAGTGTGAGTGTGTCTTATACATTTGATTGATATACAACAAAATACAGTTTGAGATACTGTGAACAAAAAGACATAAAGTCAACTTAAATATTCTGACTGTTGAAAGACCAATGAAGCTTGAACATATGGCATTTATTTTAAAAAAATTGACACAGTTAAAATTGGATTTTGTTGTTTGAAAACTTAAACTTATTCAATTATTAAAGGCAGGGCTCACTGTGCTGGGGAATGTTCGAGCAATCAAAGCTACTTTTTAAGAGATTTAGTAAAGTTCCATTTTCATAACAGTCTTATCACTTAAAGATGATGAATGTGAATGTCATTCACATGTATGTGTGGGCCCCTAGCACTAAACCATTTGGTGATGTCAGGTGTCCTTGTGCTCTAAACAGATTTTAGAGTGCTGTAAATATGCAAACGTGTTTTCTCTAAATAAAGCCAGTACTGGGGGAAAAAAAAACCCCAAACCAACGCACAACCTTATTTCTTTTTACTGCTTTATTACATATTCGAGGTGCAATACTTCAGCTTGATGTGTTGGCTGCATCCTCATTTTCTCACCCTCATGAAAAGCTTTTTATGAAGTTCAGCAACTTACTTCCTTCGTTTTATTAAAACCTTCTTTCATAATCAGCTGCGAGGGTGTTTTGTAGGAACTCACACCCAAAAACATTAAAAGTCTGTGATGTCGTAAAATGTGAAAATGTTACCATGATGATGAAACTGTTAATAAACTCCTTCCTGTGATAAACTGTTGTCTTTGTTTTGCGTTCAATATTTCTTCAGTGCGTTTAAATAGAATATAGTTTTCAGTCATGTTTTGACACCGCTGTTTATGTACTTTTGTGTACTTGTGATCTTAGACTGTTGTTCACAGTTTGGCTGCACCCCTTGTTTTCAACTAAGGGGAAATCCAAATCTTGTACAATCATATGTTAGACAACAGGCTCTTCTCATTTCTATGGTTTGAGCCTCCTTGTCTCTCTCCTCTGTCCTCCTGCCTGTGGAATTCGATGGCAGCGTACCATCTGTGTGTTCCAATACCCATACGACCATACGATTTAGTATGTCCCAAAACATAATGTGTCGGATGCAATATGCCAAAAATACCAAGATGTCGTTTTGCATTCGGCCACATTTTGCAATATGCAAGCCAGCCTGCTTTGCTGGCTAATCTGAATCACAATCCTGCAGCGGAAGATACCGCACACTGACTGAGCTGCAAACAGCTGACAGCTTGACAGCCCAGTGACAGCTGTCAGAAGCCACAGTGACACATGACAGCA
The DNA here is from genome assembly GCA_026686955.1 of Epinephelus cyanopodus. Classification (NCBI taxonomy): domain Eukaryota; kingdom Metazoa; phylum Chordata; class Actinopteri; order Perciformes; family Serranidae; genus Epinephelus; species Epinephelus cyanopodus. Next base: position 11,289,811 of record CM048923.1, read on the forward strand.
CAATCAACTGACTGACGATCGGCAGAATAGTATTATTAGGAACATTAATTATTTGAGTGAACAAAATAATCAGAGAAATGCATCTGTCATTTTACTGTTGGAAATGTAATACTGCATGTAAGAATCTACAATTTATGCAGGAGCGCTCTGGTTACCTCTGTTTCTGGTGAGCTTGGCAAATTGTGAAAGTCATGAAGAATTAGTGTGTCCTCACTGTGTACATACTGAATGCAACAGTTCTTATATTTGTAAGGGCAGCTGCATTACGTACTAAAAGTAAAAAGGAACAAGTATGTGACTTGGAATGCAGCATCAATTCCTGAAGTGCATCTTGAGGAGTGAGGAGGCTTGCTGGAGGAGCTATGAGCAAGGATGTACAGATGTGTCCTTTGCAGGAGTCTTATTTTGGCACCCATGACGTATGAAAATATGTGACACCCAGCTGACGATGCAACTGTGTCACATGTCAGATTTAACTAACATATTTAATTGATTAAAATGACAACTCCGAAGCACGGATGTCTCATTCTGTTAGATGCCTTTTGCCTCAACTCCTCGTGACACTTCTTTACCTACTCCACTCACGTCTCAGTTGGGAGGGACTAAAGGCAGAATAACACTTGTGCATCAGCTCCATGCAGAGCCAACACTGTAGCCTGCGGTGTTGTGAGCATTTATACTTGTGCAGTGGTGTGTCTGTCACTCTGCAGTGAAACCTCCAAAACACTAGTCGGTGGCGGGGTTTCTCTGAAGTGCTGTTAAGTTAAGTTGATTCAAAACACACATTAAACAACAGCAACATTTAACAAAGGTAAGTTACAAATTAGAAATTTCAGCTCCATTACAACTCACAAGGTTCACTGACAAAACAACTGTCTTATAATAAACACGTTTTCCAAAGAAATACAACATGCTAAAGCTACAGTATTAGCACAAGCCTATGACATTTTACGTTGTATAAATTAGCCTAGCTTAGGCTTTATTGACTTCACAATTTTTTGTTTCTTATCTGTGAAATTAAAGTAAATAAAAGCTCTGTTTCCACTGAGGGAAATGTTTTCAGCTCACAAAAAATAGGTCTGCGTCGCCCTGTCGTGTACTGTAGTTATATTTCTGGGGAGGTGCACGTCAGGCTACAGCGTCAATTCGAAGCAGAAGCATAAATCCCGTTAAAGATGACAGGTGAGAAAGCACGAAAGGGATTGAGGATGTACAAACTGAGAAGCAGAAGAGGGGAATAATGTGCTAACAACTTTTTGGCAACAGTTTGCTCATGCACACAGTGAAGCCTGTTAAGAAAGAGGTCTCTGAGTTCGTTGTGGAGGATCCTGATAGGCCTGAACCTTGACCTCAACTCACTCAACACTATTTAGATGAACTGGAGCACCAACTGCTCTCCAGACTTTATCATTCAACATCAGCGTCCAAACCCAGCAATGCTCTTGAGTCTGAATGGGAGCATATCCTGCAGCCAGGTTCCAAAATCTTGTTGAATGCCTAAAACCAGAAAACTGGAAGCTGTTAAAGCCACGTATTAATACATATAAGGCCTAATGTAGCAGCATATGGATGTAATGTAGTGTACAGTTAGTTCCTGGCATTTCATACTGAATTTAGCATCACGGAGGGAAGTGTGGTTTCTGTCTGTGTTTGTTTACTTCTTATCTATATGAAAGCCTCCTTTGTACTGGTGACTCAGGAAACAACAGGAAACCCGTGAACGATACGCCGCTGCACAGCCCTGATCGCCTTTTCCACCTCTGCTCCTCATCTTTGCACACAATCACTTACACAAACAAGCACACAAACACAATACCGCTGCCATTCATACTCACACTGAAACACACAGTCAACAAAGACTTTCTCACTTTCTCCCCTCGGTCTCCCTTGTAAACACCCACACACAGACCCTGCGCTGCGGCCAGATGAACATCTCTCGTCTGATATTATCCTTATATCCCCACAGATCAGCTTCCTTAACGCCACACCTCTAACAATAGAGCGCCTGTCTGTGCCCCCGATTGGCCGTCTCTACGGTGATAGTTGCCAAGCAACGGCAGTGAAAACATCCTTTCTCCGATGCCAACGTGCAGTGACCCCTGAGATACAGTATCATGCATGTGCACAAACACATATGGATGCATAAAGAAAAGAACAGCGACTGACAGATGCTTTGAAGATGGATGCAGTTAGAATCAGATGTCAGGGAGAGGTGAGACCTACCAGCAGCTGGTTGTGGTGAACTTTAGTCAAAAGAACAGTTAAAGTTGTATAAAAAGATAATCATGTAATATTAATAAAAAAATTTTTTGGATTATTGCTCAATTTTGGATAAATCAGGCCACTATGGCAACACATTCTTACTCCCAACTCGTCAAATACAGCAGCTTGGTCAGTGACCCTAAACTTCAAATTCTGTTTCCGCTTGTTACATGCACAGTGTCGTGTCAACATAAACTTTAGTAGGTTGACGCAATGAAATTACTTGGTTAGTTTTAGGAAAAAGTTTGATTTAACATAGCTATGTTTGTTATGCAATTTAAAAGTGCTGTATGTAACTCTTGAGAAAGACAGTCGATTGCTGAATATCGTTTCCAGGTCATCAAATACCGACACGTTGGGTTGGTGACAAACTATGACAAAGATTTTTCGTGAATGTCATTTTTTCCATGACAGAAACGAGACGATGACGAGCTGAAAATAGATCTTGTAATAAGAATGAAGATGAAATCGATGTTTAACACTCGCTGAAGAGATGTGACGAAAACGTTAGTGGTGGACTATTAGACATTAAAATCCGAGAGTGGCTGTGCTTGTGATTATCCACTAATGCTGCATGAGTGAAAGGCTGGTAAACTCCAGTAAACAGTGGGTGCCAGGATATTTCGCTAGCTAGCAAAAACTCTCAGCCGTTGGTGCGTGTTGTAGGTACAGCAGTAGATAATCAACCGTGTTGTCTGACTGTGGATGGTGGAGCTGCTGAATGAGTCTGCGAAGTTTGTTAGTTGTCTGTGGCTGTTTGCAGCTAGCTCCACTTGTTAGCTGCTGAACGGCAGTGGAGCAAGCAGCCACCAGCCACCGGACTTCACATCTGTTGATTCCCAGCAAACGAAAAATCAGACTGTCTCGAGATGGTTTCTGGGTTGATGCTGTTTGACAGGCAGGTCGGAGGCTCAGTTATCTGTGAGTGTAGCTGTGCTGTAAGTAAACAGTCTGAAGTCTGATCAGTTTTCTCTGATTCAGACGAAAGTTTAGTTTTAATCACCAGCTCTGTGAGAGGACACAAGTTTAAACTTCCGGACTAACATGTTGCACATTAAGAAAGAATTCAGGCTTTAATTAAGGTAATTTTCTGCTTCTTAACATTGAAATAAATGAGTCAGAATTTACAGTGAACCTGGGGACAAATCCTAGTTGTCTGAGATTAGTTATTTGAGTGTCAAACTTGTGTGCTCATAAATCAGCCCTTAAACCTGTCAAACACTGCTGGAGAAAGGACAGAAATTATTTGTAGTTGCAGAAAAAACTGCATAATAATTTTCCTATACACCCTGTCACCTTGATTATAATTTCTGATACATAAATTACCCCAACTGGATTAGTTAAAGACTGAAAAACATATAGTACGTCTTTCCATTTCAGACAGAACACAAACTGTGGTCTCCTGGGTGGAAGTCTGGAGTTTGTTTAACTCTCCCACTGTATGTGAACCTTTTTGCTCTTTATACGACATCTCTGCAACAGATTTATAATATTTCATATTAGAGTTAGTTGAAGGCCTGGTGCATCTCATACTAATACCCTTATTGTGGGGTCAGATACCAATGGCCGCTGACCAAGCTGTTGCATTTGACGCCCTGGGAATGAGAACGGGCTGCAGAGTGTTTTGCTCCCAGTCGCAACAACAAACCATTCTGAATTTGTTACAGCTCTCATTCATGCCTCTGACTGGTTTCACCTCCGCAGCTTTGGCTCAAGGGCACCGCAGTATTTACAGCAATTTACCGTCTCAAACTGACGTAAAAACATGATTTCTCAGAAACAAAATTGAAATAATAAAAACTGATAGCCTTAACATAAACCTGTACCACAGGAACCGGGGCCTCCTCCCAATTTGCAACACAATTACATCACCGCTCGGAGAAAACAAGCCAACACACCAAAGAACAGTCTCATTCTTCTGAGGGTCGTAAAATGGCCTTTTACGCCTTTCCAAAAGAATAACTGATCAGGTAAGTGGAGCGCAGCACAACTGTGTGAATGTTGGAGCACGGCACACTGCTGAACAGCTGTTTAAAGGGCAAACAGCTTCCCCACCAACGTCAACACACACACACACACACACACACACACACACACACACACACAGATAATCCAGACAGATGTATGCGACAGACAGATGGAGACAAAGGAACCTGTGCAGGTACTGATAACTGACACATGAAAGCTGGAAACATTGACACGCACACCGTGGTGTGTTTGTTGCCGTTTCCATGGCCACTGCTCTTTGATCCTGAATGCAGCATCTTTGTTTACACCTGCGACTGAAGATGATTAGATTAGTGTTACAGAGACACTGTTGCATTTTTTTCACCATTTTGTTCAGTGTGACTGAGCAGTATGGTCACAGTGTCTGTCTGAATATTTTACCAGGTGTTGCTGTTTATTCTCATGAGATAATTCAGGTTCCACATACAAAGCATCATTGTAAACAGCCTGTAAATTAACACACACCTCACAGTCATCCTCCACCCTCCTAAAAACTCACAACATCAAACCCGAAACCGTAAATGATACAAAAATGTCTCTTTTTCCTTTGCTTTTGGCTGCTCTTGAAGCTCTACATGCTGTTTCAAAGGTGCTCCCCACCTGCCAAGGATAAACTTCCGCAGTAAACACCCAGTGTCACATTTCTCATTATTTGACGCTGCAGGATGTAACACACACACACACACACACACACACACACACACAGTGGGAGAACATGAACTAACCTGTATATGTACTGTAGGTAAGACCATGTGCCCACTAGACAACTGGAGCCAACAGTTGAGGCCATGCTTCTCTGCTGGAAAATGGTGGATTGCCCTCCAGGCTGGGAGTGAATTGCTGCCCCAGGCGAGGGAATTCAGGGAATTCATCTGCAGTGATGTGGGGGCTGCGTTGGACCGTCGTGGTGAAGAGGGAGCTGAGCCAGAAGGCAAAGCTTTCAGTTTACTGGTCCATCCACGTCTCAACCCTCACATATGGTCATGAACTCTGGGTAGTGACTGAAAGAATGAGATCACGGATGCAAGCGGAATGAGCTTCCTCCGTGGGGTGGCTGGGCTCAGTTTTAGAGGTAGGGTGAGGAGCTCGGACATCCTGGGCGCCTTCTGTTAGAGAGGTTTTGGGCACGTCTCACTGGTAGGAGGCTCCGGGGCAGACCCAGAACAAGCTGGAGGGATTACATATCTCATCTGGCCTGGGAACACCTAGGGGTCCTCCAGGAGGAGCTGGAAAGTGTTGCTGGGGAGAGGGACGTCTGGAGTGCTTTGCTGGGCCTGCTGCCCCTGCAACCTGACTTCAGATAAGCGATTGAAAATGGATGGACTTCAGACCTCGTCCAGGATGTCCTGAATTTTAATCACGCTTTTTATTTTTGTCAACACTCTTCTGGTGTGAGGATTCAAAAGAGGCAAATTATGAGTCAAATTCATGTATGTACGTGTAAGTCTACGGGAGTGTGTGACCTTAAATTTCACGGAAAGAAAAATTATTATAAACCACCAAGAATATGAACCAGCATGACACCTGTTGGAAAAACAACTGGACTGCACCCAGCTACAGAGAGGCACTATAGGAACGCAGATACAGTACAGTATGCACATAGCCTCTGACAAAAAAGTGATGCTATCTGTTTCAGTCTTCTCCTCATCTCTCCAGCTAAAGTGAAAGTAACAAACTAGATTTACTCTTGTTACTCTTTTTTGTTTTTAAATCAATAATTTTACTATTATTTATTATTGCACTTTACTACAGTTCAAGTCTGATCCTTGACAGGGCAGCCTAAAAATGCAGACTGTGACAAAAAAAAGTCATGCTAACTGATGAGAGAACGGATCAAAAGAAAGGACATAAATCAGCAGCTGTGGAACAGAAGAAACTTTTTTGTGTTTGTTCACCTGTTGATCTGAAGCATCTGGAGTGTCGCAGGAGGGCAGAGCTCCAGAGAGGTGACTGCACTCAACTGAGGCTCTGGAAGAGATACGTGCAGTAAATGATTCCCTCTGCAGTTTTAATTCTCTGGTAACAAAAAAACAACAACAAAAAAACACATTACTAGTCCCCCCGCTGCTGTACCTTACTGGTCCAAATTTGCTGATAACTTGAATTGGAAAAATATTTGGTTTCTTCCATACAAATATCTCCTTACTAATAAATGAGAGTTCCTCTTTAAAATCATTTCTGCAAGTCATCATCTTCTCAAGTGTAATAAAGACATTTGCGTTAACTGTTCTTCATGTGAAATATATCCAGAAGCAATGCTGCATCTGTTCACAACACTAATACATTCTTAATTTTCTCTTTATCGGGAAAATGTGCTGTTTGGTATCTGCAATAACAACAATAGAAAACTAAGAGAATTATATGTAATCAATTTGCTGATCATTTTAGCAAAGTATCATATTCAGATTTCCAATTTCAGCCATTCAACACCTTTTGCTGTTCACAGTTTTATTGTTATTTCTTTCTTTTACACTCAACACACATTCAACAAGGCAGGTGGCACGTTCCATGTTTAGTAAGTCCAGGTATTCCTCCCGCCAAGAGTCCCTTGTGAAGCAGGCTCCTTCCAGTTTGGAGGAATAAGTCCATAGGAGATTCGTAGTGATTCCAACATTATTGTCCAATTTCAGGCCCAGCAAGCATACCATGGGGCACACTGGGAAACGGACATGAAAAATTCAATTATAACCAGAGGAGCAAGAGGAATAATAGATCCTTAGTTGCCACAATTATGCCAGTATAAATCTTGATTTATTAATTTAAACCTTTATTTATAGTATATGAAAATTAAGTTTAACAGTAGCCCACATATCCACATTATGACCATTTTAATTGCAAAAAAGCTCTGATGTTTAGCCTGTATTAATAACTTCCTTGTTTGTATGTGACTTCTATTGTAAATAAAGGTTTGATAAAAGTATGTTGACGTCCACCACCGAGTGTCGTTGTGTAGGAGAGGTGCGGAGCAGCAGAGGCTTACATTAAACAGTATAGAATAAATGCAAAACAGTGCTATCAAATGAAGGCTCATGTGCTTATAGGTTACCGCGTCACAGTTAAAACAAGGTTGCTTGCATCTACCTGAGTTATTCACTGATGTAACGCACAGCCTGTGCAGCACTGACCTTCACTGACCCGAATCAAACACACCTCACCTGAACAGATGCATTCTGGGGAGGATGGCTCACCTGCTAAAGGCTAAACACTCAGGGTGGATCCTTTGGGTGAGCTTTGTGTTTACTGAGGAACTTTGACCTTCAGTGAGGAGTGTGAGGCCTGTATGGACTGGTTATACTGGGACACTGAGCCTATGTGGACTGGTTATACTGGGACACTGAGCCTGTGTGGACTGGTTATACTGGGACACTGAGCCTGTGTGGACTGGTTATATGTTGCACCCTGCTGCCGCTGCATCTCTGTGTTTCCTGTCCTGGTGATGTTTTATAGAAGGAGTTTGGTGCTGTGTGGAGCTCTGCATCGCTTGTTGCTCCACATTATAGTTTAACTGTCTGAGTTTTGTCTTAATTTGGTTATGTCTATGGAAGCTGCAGTGAGGAGGGCAGTTATATGTTTATGTTTGATAATCAGTTGTATGCACAGCCTGCAATGTGCAGCTAAGAATGAATTTATTGTTGGTTTGGATATAAGCTGTCATGTTGCTGCTGTTGCTCCATGATGCTTATGTTAACATTTAATGTATATGGTATATATATGGTGGCCTAAAGATGTTATTTACTCATAGCACATTGTAACTGACCAGTTTTTACATTTAAATACATTTTTACACAAGTACTTTAGTCTTACTTGAGTAAAATATCATATCCATAGGTGTAGATTTCAGAGGGGACACAGGGGACACGTCCACGCTAATTTTTGGCTGTAATATGTGCACATAGCCCCTCCAGTGTATTCATAAAAACATGAATGTAGCAGAGGACTTGAAAGACACTTGCACCATAAATTGATGCTGAAAATGAACAAGTTGGTGCCTAAAATTTCTCCAGAATGCAGGAAATTAAGGGTTAGATGCTCAAACTTTTTTGGTGGAGGATCCCCAAACACCAGTTTCATGTGTCCCCCACAACAGTGTTTAAATGAATTTTTAATATTTTTTCATATTTTTGTCTAAATATTTATCTGCAGTGGTTACAGAGAGCAGCAAAGCTGTTTGTATTGATCTGTTTTAGTTCTTTGTTATTTTAGTTTACTGGGTCATGTTTCATGATTTTCCTGATTGACTGTAGGGCTGGGTGATACAAACAAAAATTCATATCTCAGTGTTTTCAGGCTGAATGGCCATACACGATATATATCTCTGTATTTTCTACGAAATGGGCTCCATGTTCAGCTGCAAGTCAAAGCTACATTTGAGATGTCACAAGTACTTTTATAAAAAAATACAAAGACAGGGATTTTTTTCCCTGTTTGGAAATATGCAGCTGCACAACATGTAAATGAGAAATTGATATAAAATAAATAGCAGGGTTTTACGTTAACTTTTTGCACATCGCACTGGAGCTGCAGAGGTTTAAAGGTTTGCAGCACAGGACACAAAAATATACCATGAGTATAAAAGTATCAAGTAGGTTTAAATCCATTGTAGTTTGGAACAATTGAAAATCTTTGTAGGGGAAGGAAAAGACATTTTCCATAGCCTTTCAAATGAATCCAGGGCTGGAAAATGATTCAAATATTTTTTTTAATCTTATTTATGCAGCTAACATCAACAGAGGCCGGGGGAGGGAAGGAGCGAGAGACACTTTGTCCATGTTATAACATCTTGTATATACTGTAACACGTCTGTGTTGTCGCTTTTTTAAACACATCTGTCGCCCGCATCCAGGCGCTGTCTCACTGTCACACAATAGATTACAGCTACCAAGAAGAACGGCGAAACATTATGATCCACCTCACACACAAACTGGCAGCACAGCACTGGACTGCACATGTGATACTGCAGTAATTTCATTCATACAATTAACAGACAGATTGAACAGAGGAGCAGCTCTGTGTCTCTCTGAGTGTTGATGGAGAACTTCTACGAACTTCACTCTTCTCTGCTCATTGTTCTTCTCCTCTCCCTCTTTATCTCACCTTTTCTCTCTTGTCACATTGTTTAACTCACTGCACTGTTGCTGTTTTTGTGATTGACCTTGCTGCCTCTCATTCAGTCACTCTGTCGAGCCCACTCTTCCTCTCATTATATCATGTGTTTTCTTGCATTCCCGTACTTCATATTTCACCCAGTCACGTCACCAGTTTGGCTGCTTTGATCGTGTTTTCTTGATAGTTTGTGCGCTTTAATAAATTTATTCTCTTTCACCCACTTGTTTACTGCCGCAGCTTCATTAAACTTCAGAGTAACTGTTGTTGTGGCGGCGCTGGCAACCGTGCAATTAAACCAGTTCATAATGTTAATTTTAATGGAGAGATACTTCACGAGCCATTTGTTTATATTACCTCAACGCTGACAAAGCATGAACTCGGCCTGCGAGATTTCCCTAACTAATCAGACGAAATGTTCCCCTCGGCGATACATTTTTGGATTAGGAGAGCCTCCAAAAGAAAACTATGACATACGCTCGGATTTTTGTTATTTGTGTTTCTCTAATTGGGAGTAAATCTGGTCAGAATCTGTTAACGTGCGTCTACCCTGCCTCTTGAACTCGGAGTGCTTACATCTGGGTGTAATCTGTTATTTTTTCTTTGATGGCGATAATCAGCGAAAAGCAATAAAACCAGAGAGAGGGAGCGAGAGGGAGAGAGAGAGAGAGAGAGAGAGAGAGAGCAGAACAAAACAGAGAAGGAGAGAAAATGAGGGAGAGCAACAGTTCAAAAGAAACCGAGATAAATAGCATGTAGGCGAGGAAATAAACTGTGAGGGAGAGGATTTCAAAACAGCTCAGATGTACCTGTTGAACTTGGCTTTTAGGTAAAGTGCTCTGACTTTTATTCCTTAAATCTGAGTTGTGTTTTTGACAAACAGAAATATGACAAAGCCTAAAACAGCACACATTTACAACGAGACAAAGAGTTTCATGAATTCTCGTCCCCCTACGTAGGTTAAAAACACAACACCTGGACTCTTTCTTTAACAGCAGCGATCAGTCAAACATGATGAAAACACAAATATAAGTAAATGAAACAGGAAACAGGTCAAACATGTAAAATGAACTCCTGCATGATTATAGATGTCATCTGAATATACAGCTATGCACCTGCAGCTGCTCATACATTTAATCATTTAATGTTTCACCTGATTTGTGTTTAATATATGCACATCATTTGCATGTCATCCATTTGCATGCTTCTCACCCACAAACACAAACAAAATTCTCTGACCTCTCCTCTCTGTATTTAATCATTGCGTTCGTCCTCTCTGCCTGTTTCCCTCTGTCCTCCTCATGTATGTTTACATTTATGTCTTATTTTATAACATTAAAGTTCATGTCTAGGGTTTCGATCACACAGAAATTGTATTGTTTTTTAATGAGAATGAAGCTTTTTGCTGGTGTTTTTTGTGTTGCAACATGCCTCGTGTTTCCTTGAGTTGAAAACACCTCAACTCAGAGTGGAAGAGCGCTGAACATCATGTCTTTTTTCGTCATCTTTTTTCCCAGATGAGTTGAGAGGCGGGCACTCTGTGGTAGTCACGACAGCAAGTTTACAGTCGGTTAACAATGGAGGAGCAACGGCCAGAGCTATACGGCCCGACGATAGACAGCAGGTTGTCAAACTGCCCCCGAGTCGTCCTAAAATATGCCCGGAAACCGCCATCATGGAGGCGAAGCTCCTGGACCAGCTGGTGGCGCTCCCCATCATCCACCTTCTTTTTTAGGGTCTCATGTACATGTCTCATGTGACAACCCTGTGGTTAATGTGTGACTGGGTTTAGGCACTCATTTAACATACATATAATGTGATCAGTGGTTGTAGAAACGTAGAATGCCAACATTTTATTCTGGTGGCTGGGCTGCACTTCACCAACCTGGATAGTCAGAATTATTTCTAACAAAGTGTTGACAGGCAATGGAAATATCTCCTGAACTTGATTCCCTGCATTTTCAGAGTTTCATTTATAGATTTATCATCATCTCAGACTGTTACACCCTGCTTTTGTTTTTTAGGCAAGATGGGTGTATTTCTAGATATTTCTACTTCTCTTAACATTTGTGGAAATGTATTAGTGCTCCTTCATCCCAAACTGTATTTAGACTCTCAACCAGACCTACCACAAACAAACTGAGCAATCACGACCTGATTCCAAGTGATAAGTGAAGTTACTGGAAGTTTGAATGTCAACATTTTCCCCACCACCTGATCCAGAGAGGCAGCTGTAACGTCTCCAAATATGCTGGTTGCTGTGTCGAGAACATGATCAGTCCTTTGATACACCAGATAGTTTCAGAGATAGTGGTGTAAACTAACCTCTCTAGTATCAGTGAGCCATACTTTAAAACCCTTTGGCTGGGTGGTCAGGGAACTCCCCAAAGGAGATATCAGATATTGGATAAATGGAGCAGAAATCCTGTTACTTGTCTGGTTATTTTGTCTCATTGCCTCCTTATTGAAATTATAACACACAATCTCCTTTGTATCCTTTTCCTCCGCGGGTCTCTCCTTCTCTTTCATGTGATGTATGCGCCCCAAAGTCTCTAATAATACTATTTTCTCTCTGATTTATTTTGTTGGCTCGCTGTCTTGCTTTGTTACGTTTATCTCTGCCGATCAGACTGCAGACTGCAGATCGAGATACCAGTTTTAATGATTCCAGTAATGTTTCGCACAGTTTCTGGAAGTTTCTGGTGAAATGTGCTGAGCAGCCTGATTCTACTGAAGGGACTGACAGTTATTGAGCATATAATACTTAACGTCCATGACAGGAGCTGGAAGAACATTGTCTGCATTGACAACCCCTCATCAGTGCTACGCTGTACATTCAGATTCTGACCCTATCGTCTACAATAAACTCTATGAAAACATTTTTATGAGCTCAGTATGATATTGAAGTAAATAAGCTGAGTCTCAGTAGAGTCATATGGTTTTACAACTCTTGGATCAGGCTGTGGTTCGTGGCAACTTCAGTTCTTTTAGAGACTGTTGACATGAAGGCTCCTTCATGTTGGTTTTGTCCAAGTGCCATGTTCAGTTTTACACAGTATCTTTGGATTGATAGGATTCTCTCTAAGAGAAGAAAAAGCCACATGATTTACTGATGCTGTTTATCCCTTCTTTTTATGAGCAGACCATTCACTAATTCACTCATTTTCAGTAACTTATCCTGTTAGGGGCCACAGAGGTTTGGAGCCTATCGTGAAAGGCGGGGTTCACACTGGACAGGTCGCCAGACTGTCACAGGGCTGACACATAGAGACAGACAACCATTCACACCTACGGGCAATTCAGACTACTGTTCAAGACCAAAAAAAAAATGACAACACTGGCTGTTTTTTATTGCATTTCCAATTGCTCCAAATTTGGGTACATTTTAGGGACCTGTTGCCATTTTTCCAGTGGGTATAGCGTCTCTAAATGCATTTGTTTTTTAACAAGACATCCCTGCATTTTCTGTCAGGATATGACCACAAAAAGGGGTTGTTTTTTTATCAAGACAGCTGCATTTCAAGGCGGGATAGTGCCACAATAAGAGACTGTTTTTTTACAGAGACATCGACGGCTTCTCGAGCTATGATAGTGCTGCCGAAACTGTGTTTTTGAAGCCCAAACATGAAGTTTTCCTACCCATACCCAAGTGGTTTTTGCTTAACTTAAGCACTCATTAACCACAGTGTTGCTAAAATGCAAAGAAACAAGTGCCTCTGCAACATCATAATGTACAAATGTAACATAACTGTGATTTACAGAAACGCACACTGCCAAATTTTATTTCGGCGATTCGGTTGCGAGTTCTGAGTAGTACTTCCACTGCCTGTGTCTGAACGGACATCTTTGCTGTCTCATCTCCAGATTTGTAATCATTGTGCCTACATGGCCTAAATACATTTATTTGTCAGGGATTTTAGTCAAATTCAAGGCCTCTGGAATTTGTCATTTACATTTATTGTTTCATAATGTGGACCTTGTGAAACCCTTTGAGGATTAAAGTGTGATTAAGGGAAATGAAAATAAACTCGACTGATGGACTTTGGGTCTCCAATTAGAGAAAGACAGGTTACACCCTCTTTGATGTCATGATGACAGTGAATATAATATCGTAACACACAGAGCAGTCACTAGCAAAACTATTAATGTATGTAGTTACTAAATGTAGGACTTTTTTAGAGACTTCAACACTGACCTCTTTAATGTGCTTCATTTGTTCCTGAGCTATAGTCAGAGACCGAATCTACCGTCATGTCGCTCTCAGTCTTTTGGCTGTGATAGTGCTGCTTTATTTAGTTTTTACTTTATCCTCCACGAGTTGGATTGCACGTCTACTCACTCACAGCACAATCCTCACAGCATGCAAGGAGATCAAGATGCCAAGATCACATTCTTTGGGCGGCTTCTTTTATGTTTTTGTTCCACGATATAAAAAGAGATGAAAATCTGAGACATGATTGGTCCATGTATTGGTCCAAATTACATTAGCTCATGTCCTGCACCAACATCTGAGGGAGCAGATGCAGTTGAGTCACGCTGCACCTGTAAGCAATGAAAAAGGCTTATTCTGCAAATGCTGTCTTATATTTGAACTTGTCCGACCAGAACAAGAAAAGAGACATTTATTGTAGTTTGTTTTTCAAGTCAATCCAAAGAACATTTCAACAGTGTCCAACGTTATTATTAGTCGTTACACACTAAATGACATTAAATATGACCTGTGACTGAAATTAGCTGAACAACAGGATTATCAAGTTCAGAGTTTGGTGAAGTTCTGGCTGCTTGTGGACCTCACCACTGCCAATATGTTACACCACATCTGACCGCTGAGTATTTGCTGTTTGCTTAATCAAAACAAGCCACAGCGATTTTTGTGGTTCTCTTGAGCGTTTTATGGTAGGGTGCTTGACACATTTGAGTTTGGTGAGACAACAATTAAAGAGCTTACAACCTTTTCCAACATGTGCATCAGCAAAAGGTTTCAGTCTTTTCATTACAAATATGCTTTTGGCAGCTATTTGTTTTGTATCTATATTTGCTCTACTTTGTATTCTTCTGCATTTTGATAATGGACAGATTTTATGACATCAGTAAGTTATTTAAAGTTGTTTGTACTGAGAAGGGAGCAGGAGTGCAAGAAACACTCGCACTTTTGATATTTTTGGACGTCTGTAAACTGTTTTGATGCTCTAGTTGACCAGAACTGGCCCTATGTTGCTCACGCCAGGATACACAAAACTCTCGTAGAGTTTGTCAGAGAGGCTCACTGTATTGGGGACTGCCCATTATTGTGGTGGCCAAAACCTCTGAAGCCAAAGTCAGTCAAAAATAGTCCTACTGAAAGCGAAAGCCTGGTTCTCCGAAGTCCTGTTTCATGGAAAATATACACTCCCAGCAGTTGGACGACCCAGTTGCTAGAAAACATGTTTGTACATTTCTGTGTACCCTGGATAAATTAAATTTGTACATTATTTTGTGGCAGATACATTGAAACTTCTCAACAATGCTGTGGTGATGGTGTGGTTAGGTTTAGGCACAAAAGCTGTTTGGGTTAGGAAAAGGCCATGTTTTAGCCTAACACAGCTGTGTTTTGTGGTACAACAGTGCCTTGAAGAGCAGGGATGGGTCAGTGGAAAATAAAACGGTACTGGTTGCTCAAATCCCATTGGGAAATGCCACAAAGGGTTGGTAAAAACACTTGGGATTGGAGGCTTAAAAGTCCCTGGGAAACGCTGTAAAGGGTCAGTAAAAATCAGTGAAAACACTTACAACTGGTCACTCAGATACTGCTGGGAAACACTGCGAAAGGTTGGTGCAAACACCCAAGATTGGTGGCACGAATGCCACTGAGAAATGTCGTGAGGGGTCAGTAAAAACACCTGGGACTGGTGGCGCTACTGCCACCAGTCACTGCAAAGGGTCAGTAAAAATCAGTAAAAACACCTTCAACCAGTCACTCAAATACTGCTGGGAAACGCTGCAAAGGGTTGGTACAAGCACCCAGGACTGGTGGCTTCAATGCCATTAAAACGCTGTGAAGGGTCAGTAAAAACACCTTGAATTGGTTGCTCAAACACTGCTAGGAAACGCAGCAAAGGGTTGATTAAAAACACCTGGCACTGGTGGCTCAAATGAAACTAAGAAGCGCCATGACGGACTGGTAAAAACACGCGGGATTGGGGGCTCGAATGCCCCTGGGAAACTGAAACTACCTGCAGGGAGTGTATATTTTCAGAGCAATGGGCGTTTGTTTTGGGGATAACAGGCTGTCGTAGAATTGTGCTTTTGATCCAATGGGACATTTTTCCAATGGGGCTTTGGAAATTCGTATGCTGGAACAATGCTGCAACTACCCGATCACATTGCACAACAAAATCTGACGATGTCAGCAACATGACAAAATTCACTTTTTTTCTGTTCTGACACTCATCAAAAGTGTCAAACTCCGTACCAAAAGTAAGGCATTAGTCAAGAAAATGTACTGAACGTTCTTGACTTTGGGGACTCCTAGTGTTAGAGTCAAAACTGACACTGTCACAGAGCAACATCAGTGCCTACACCAGGAGCAATAATGAAATCCAGAAAACATACTGATATAAATCATAAAGAATTTGTATGGCACGTAAACGACAAAATATAGAACAGAACAGAGTCGAACTAACATGATAAAATCAGAAAACACATCAGATAGGAGTGTAGGGGAGAAATGTGTGTTTGTATGTATGAGTACATGTACAGAAAAGAGCGGAGTGTGTGTGTGAGTGTGTGTCAGCAGGTGGTGTGTGTTGGCTTTCAGTTTGACTTTTCATCATTAAAAATGGATGTAAAGCAGAAACATTCCCTTCCTATGTGGTCTGTATCACTCAACACACAGGGAATTAGACACAACTTCATGTCCGCACACAGCGGGACCATGTGTGCGTACGATGACGTGTGTGTTTGTATATATTAAACGTGTGTGAATGTGCATGTCGGCATTGTGAGGGTCTTAGCATCCATTGTGTGTGTGTGTGTGTGTGTGTGAGAGAGTGAGAGCCTCCCTTCTCTACCATCAGAGAGATACAGCGTGTTGATAAAGCTTTGAAACTGAGCCACAAAAAAAAAAAAAAAAAATGAAGCGATGCTGCTTTTAAAAAAAATAATAATTTCAGCTGCGATGGAAACATCATTATTCATCCAGACATCAGTGCGCATTAAATCTTGCTCTGGGAGAGGCGGGCAGAGAAGCCATCATTCTTAAAAACATTTTGCTGTACAAATGTTATGACAACTGTGTCATTTTTCACATTTTTTTAAATACCACAAAAAAGTCTTAAATATTTTGTCCTGGGAAAGATAATCTGTTGGTTTGAGTTTTTGACAAAGTGCCAACAGTTACAACAGATTTGACCTTTTTCGCTGTAATGCCTACCTCCACCTTTCCTACTCATAATCTTTTTACTTCACCCATTCTTCACCTCTACCTAGTGCTGCCCCTGACAAAGAATTTTCCTAGTCAACCAATAGTCGTCATTTAGGGCCATTAGTTGACTAGTCGCCTGTATGTTTAAGATATTTATTTAATTTTGTGCAGGGCAACACAATGGTTTGAGTTGAAGGTGTGAGAAAGAATAGTATCAGTAACATTGTTAACACTGTGCTACATTACAGAGAAACACAAAACCGTACTAATGAACCTTCATTAATATAGGCCTATATTTTATCTCCAAGTGCACGTCACACACTGAGCGAGCCGCCTGTTAATGACGCTGTCAGCAAAGCAGTAATGATTGTGTTAAGTGACTAATGGGCATGTAGCTACTTCCATGTTTCAGATGATACGTCATGTTTGTAGTCGATCAATGAAGATGAGTTTACATATCACCTTGGGTTCGTCCTT
Source organism: Epinephelus cyanopodus (assembly GCA_026686955.1). Lineage (NCBI taxonomy): Eukaryota > Metazoa > Chordata > Actinopteri > Perciformes > Serranidae > Epinephelus > Epinephelus cyanopodus. Next base: position 11,307,062 of record CM048923.1, read on the forward strand.
CACCTTCTCAAAATGATCCCACACTTTGGATTTCCTGCCTGACATGTTATTAACTAGCCTGTGGAATAACCGCAGGTACCAGTCCTGGAGATTAGGGGCCGCACACATGCTGCGTCTTTAACCGCCTGGAAAACATGAGGTCGGGCAATGGGCGCTACTTTTGTGCCTTTTTTGTGCCAACTTTCAAGAGCATGGCAGCAGGTTGCGTCCATAGATTCTAAGTATAAGTTATAAGGTTGCGTCTGAGGTTGCTAAGCAAGTGCAGAGCTGATCTTCTTCCAGGAGCTGTTTATAAGTGTGTAGGCCTGTCGTCTGTGGGACAGATGTAAAGCTCTGGGTAGCCCTGCACTAACATGATCAACTTTTCTGTATTTATCAGACTGAATATTTACAGAAGGGAAAAATATCTGTCGGCTGTGATTGGTTTGTAACGTGACTCCTGTCTGACTACTGAGCGTGGCCACTTCCTGTGTCTGTCCTTTCAAATATAATTCCCACATGGTCCAGTCATGTAGGTTTTGATTTATTTTGATGGGGCGCAGCTCCTAATAGACTTCTTCTTACGCTGTTTTTTTTTTTTCTTTCTGTGTGACCAATTAAATTTTGCCGACTAATGACCTTTCTGGTCGACTACAATTGGTCAACTGTCAGAGGGCAGCCCTACCTCTACTTCCCTGATGACTTTCTCCTTCACTTCGTTTATCCTCCAGGTTGTTTTCCACTTTTTTCCTCATGCTCTCCCTTTCATCCTCCACCTCTTATCCTTTTCTTCTTCCTTGCTTCCTCTCCAAACTCTCCTTCTTCCATCCTCCCTCCCTCCAACTTGTCTCTTCCCTCCCCCCTCTACTCACATTTCTCTTTAAAAATCATAAAACTGCAATCATTTGTTTTTTACTGACGGCCCCAGGCAGCTCAAATCAAGGAGACAAACACAGAAAGAGAGGGTGGAGGGACAAAGGGGGAAAGATGCAGGGAGAAAGTCAGAGGAAGAAACTTAGAGAGAGATAAACGAGGAGTTGAAACATAGAGGAAGGAGAGGATAAGCGGTGGACATGAAGATGAAGCTGAAATTGAAGACACAGAGAGACAGAGAGAGAAATGAATATTTTTTAGAGAAGACAGATGTGAAGATGATTTCTCCGGGGACAGAGGAAGGGAAATCACACAGAGGGAAGGTAGTAAAGACGTCTCGCTCAGAGCGACAGCAGCTTTAACAGATACAGAAACAGAGATGCTTGAGCGAAGACAAAAACAAAGAAAAAGAAAGGAAAAATTTAAACCTCTTTCTGATCTTCCCAGGCTGCGGCAACACTCCCGGTAATCTGAGGACTTGATTGAGAACACTTCATGTGATTGGTGTAACGTTAGCCTCTGCGACCTCCCTAAGCACTTAACGAGGAAATGACCGCCACACTCTGGGTAATTTGTGCCAATTAGCTGCCATGGCAACCACTGATGTAAGGATATCAGCTGTCCTTTAATCAGGGTGCGGGCATTATCTCAGGTAATGCTGAGAAACGTGAGAATTTATGGACACACACTGACCCATAAAAACACACACACACACAGAAATATAGTCCACATTCCAATGATGATCTCATTGAAGCAAAAATAAATTTAAAAAAATGAGGTTTTCAAAAGCACATGCATTTATTTTATGAACAAAAGAAGGTTTTCTGAGCTGATGCGATTGATAGATAAGAGTAGCAGCTGTCTGTGAGTGAAAGCAAACTTTTAGATTTGTTGCAATTAACTGTTAAGTTTCACTTTCACTGTGCCTGATGTTTGGCTGCTCCATCTCTACCCAGATTGTGCTCTGCGCTCTGATAATGGTGGTACATATATTCCAACAGTGCACTCAATGAGCGGTCCAGCTCCAAAAATAGAAAATAAAAAACGTGGCGGTAGATGTTTTAATCGTGGTGAGCCACCAATGAATGTGTGGGAAACCCTTGAACCCCACTCAAAATCCAAGATCAGCACATCAACCCCGACTTCATAAAGAAGCAGGGGGAAGATTGTATTTGTAGACTACAGCATATATAATATTTAGAGACACTCGCAAGTGTAAAAGTGCTGTAGAAAAAAATGTATAATGGTGTCTGTTAACTCGTGTGTCATATTCCTCCTTAGTTTCTGATAAATATATACAGGGAGGCTGCACTGCTGAAACTTCAACTGTGTGCATTTGCCAGAGAATCATTAGTTTGTCGATATAAGCCCTGCTCTGTGTTTACGTTTGGCACTGTGCACCTGGAACATGTTGGAGGTCGATAGTTGGATGTCTTAACGGGGAAATCTGGCCCCCAACTTTGACTGGAATGCAACATTAGGTCTCATTTATTCATCTATATTTATTCATTTATTTAGTGTTGGACATTATTTCTTTCTTTTATGATAAATCCTATTTCCCTGAAGTAACTGCGAAAATCTGGGAACATGACCACCACACTGTAAGAGACACGAGAAGTCACACTGTCTCATGGGTCATAACCAAGCTGTAGAATTGTCTTTTCAAAATACACTGCCGTTTTCACAGGACATGTACAGTTTGTATATAGTCTCTTTCAAAATAATCCTACTATCTCAGCATGACACCGCAAATTGACATTTTTTTCTTTCAATAACAAACGTTTGTGGTTACGTTTAGCTGACACATGCACGTAGTTGGGTTAAGATAAAATATCAGGGTTTAGCTTTACATTCATTTGGAAAACGAACACCAGTCTCCTACGGTCGGTGATTGTTGGACTCATCCACTTCCCCCTCCCTCCTGCCCCACTCCAACTTTTCGCCCCCTTAACTTTCATTGTTGTCTGAGTTACACGCTGATGGTGGCAGGCCATGTATCATGCTGAGGCGAAAGGACGGCTTTTTTCATCTGCGTCTGACGTGGAAGTCGCTGCCCAAGCACTGGTATTTGATGACATTCATGACAACTGTGTGGGGAGGGGAATTTTTATATCACTCACCTGTTGAGTTTTTGGTCCCTGAATGAGCTCAATCCCTGGCTCATTCAAACCTCTAACCTCTTATCGAAATATGGTCACTTCTGGATCCCAAAAAAAACATGGTGACGGCCAAAATGCCGAACTCAACGCTTCAAAATGGAAGTCCACAGTTCAATGGATGACATCATGGTAGCTGCATCCGTTATTTTATACAGTCTATGGTAGGATTGTGCTGATGGGCGATCCAATCACCCATTTCAAGGCCTTCGCCCGCTCGACACTAATGCACATGTCGCGGAGCGGTGAACAAACCATACAAACCATAAAGCTTCTTCGACACCAGCGCCATCTTCTCTTCTTGTCTTCTCTCCTTGCCACGGCGATGACATCGTTCATTGGCGATTTCACTAGATGGCAATAGGACGATAGGATATGGACAAGATCGTCCAACTCTAGTCTATGGTCACAACATCACCAAAATCAGTGGATATTTTTAACTAAGCTGTTCGAGCGTGTCCCCAGAATGTTTTCGCCATTGACCAACAGGGGGCGACAGTGTTGCCTGGAACAGATTTAGTCGAAATTGAATGAGCTTTTGTTCAATGGCCATAAAACCTGTTTGTTATCTGTAATGTAGGTGTTGGAAAGATCTTGATCCTTCACAGCTTCCAACTTCTCACGGTCTGTGTTGGCTTGAAACCCATAATCGTTGTTGTGGCTGTGCTTTATAGTATTCTTAGAAAAACAATACGGTATTTCCATTAAAAAATGGTGTCATCTTGGACATGGTTGTCAGCCTGCATCACCTTCTCTCTACACTGTTTCGCAAGGTCTGCGTTTAAGTTGAATTTTGGTGTGAAGCTGCTGGGTTTCTTCACACCCGAAGGGAAATAACTGTAAGACATAAAGTAGAAGCTGTTTCACTGTGAACAAATCACACCTCGCTCATTATTCAAGATGACAGTTAAAACCTCTTGGAGCAGGTTTGTGCTGTTATCGAGCGCTGTTACTGGCTCTTGTCCTTCTTCTTACTTTTCAAAACATGTTCACATGCCACAGGAAGCAACAGGGTTTATGGGAAACGTGGTCTTAATTTTAGGGGAAAAAAAAGTTACAAGTAGCACCTTTAATATATTTTATGAGAATCAACTTAACACCATTGTTCTTGCACAGTAAAGCCTACCCATGTGGTTTGTGGCTGGACGAGCGCCGGCCTGAATCTCAAACTCGCTGTGGAAATCTGGTTCAGGAAAGAATGAGTCACTTATTTCAGCAGTATGATATTGAGATGAGCGAGGCAGGTAACCCCCAGCAGCTGCACTGGAGCTGAGTCGTTGCTGGAAGAAGAGGACTCTGGTTGTGGTTGTGTGATACGGAGTTTGAAAAGAGGTTGCGTGTTCAGCAAGCTTTCCCTGAATAAATAAATGTTGAAAAGAAAGTCAACATCCCGATGTTTCCACCCCAGCACTGACTCATCTCTGCTGGGGTTGGTCGTCTTGTCAGCTCGTCTGGTGTCTGGTGGCATGAAGCGAGGGCAGACCGATGACAATTCAGCATTTTTCAGCTGCTACATGCCTCCTCTCTTCCTCCTCATCCTCAGCTCCTGAGCTCTCCACATGGTTTTGATTTTCTGTGCAGGCCGCAATGTCAAAAATCGCTACATCTTTGGAAGTAGACAATCGCAAAAATATGTTTTTTTTTTCATCGGTATTTAGGCTGCTTTTCAGTTTTCAATCCACTGCTGACAGATATTTAACAGATAGAACAAGGGGGGAAGAAACAGAGACCCCGGAGGTATTTCCAGTCCGTTTTTATCTCCTCTGTGCTTCTGTCCATTGTGGCAGAGGGGAAGTGGTTTCTGCAGTGTGGGCCATGTTGGCTACAAACACCAGAGACAGACAGATAATTACACTGTCAGACTGGGGGAGATCCTGCTATTGTGCAATGTATGTGTGCGTGCAGACACATCCACGCTAATCTGTGATTTGTTTTTTTTATGATACAATTTGTCTCTGTTTTATTTTATCAGAAACAACCCTTTTCACACTGAAAATCGGCCCGGGCCAACAACGTTCAGAAACCATTTCAACTCGCTTCTGACTCCGGCCTTTGTAGTGCTCCACACAGACATGTTCTTTGGCCGAATCCCAAAAGTCTGGACTTCCCTGGGAGAGCTCCGGCTCTGAACCGCACGCTTTGTAAACCAAGGCGTGCTGGGAGATGTCCCTGAGAAGAAACGAACGACTCCAAGACGTCTCCCGTGAGAATTTCTGCAGCTCCACATAAATTATGTGGCTTTTCAGCACGTGACAGTCAGCGTTCGACCACACTGGGTGGCACTATAACTTTTAGGAGACAGTTGGGAGGAACATCGTGGATGCTTCAGTGCAGAGTTTGGAGAACACTTTGTTCACACAGACTCCAGCGGTTACACGTTTTGTTGGTTTTAAACCTGAGTAGTAACCCGGCCTAAATAAATAATGTAATAAAATACAATGAATTTGATATTATATTGATAGTTTATTGTTTTTTTTACCACACTGTATATGCAGCAGCACATTAAATATATTGTTGAGACAGGCTTTTTATTCTAATCCAGAGAGTCTGGGTGGGAAAATGTGGGAGAGTTTTTCCTTAACAACTGCACTGAGGTGCCTTCAAGCTCCAATCTGATATTTTGTGACTCTTCAGTGGCCAAGAAAAGACATAAACATAAACATGTAAACATCTTAGATTGTTCAGGTAAGGAATGTAGAAAGTCTGAAAATCCGACCCCCATTTTGCGCCTCTTGGATGAGAAGTGAAACGTCTTCAAGAAATTCAAGGAAGTCCAGTTGCCTACAATATAGCACGTAAAAATGCAAAAGCTAACTTTTGTTAGCGGAAAAAAACCCCAACCTCAATCCCTTTAAGCAATTTTTCCCTCGGAAATACTGAATATTACACTCCTTAGAGGATCCGTTAGTACGACCAAATGCTAACTGAGATTTTTTAGGCGACCCAAATTGTTACATTTAACTTTCATGAGATGACAGCACGCTGAAACAGCGACAGCTACGGCTATAATCTGGGGCTATACCATGGTTACATTACCAAACCAACATATTGCTGTGGTAGGGACTTGTCAAGAGACGGCACCTACCTTTCACTCAGAGTGGTTAATACCCTTATTATGCGTAATTTTAAGCCTTAATAACATTTAAACAGGTGTGTTATATAAAGGTTCCCTCCCCGTATCCCATAGTGACCAAACTGTTTCTATACCAGGCTGTAAACATGTTTATTTCTGCTGTAAAGTTGGGCATTTGAAATGAGCATCTCCGGGGATTGACTCAATCTTGGAGCCAGCCTCAAGTGGCCGTTAGAGGAAGTGCAGTTTTTGGCTTTTTCAGCCCCAGAGGTTGTTGCTTAGTCACAACCTATAAATAGGTAAGCATGTGTGCTTTCTTGGTTTCTTGAATTATTCCTTAAAGCCTAAAATATGTCGTAGGCAGCAGCAGAACTGCTTTGGTGTAGGTCCCTGAATAACAGCAGCAGTGCTATTATTGTTATCCTGGCTAACAGGGTCAGTGACTTGTCTTGCTCAGGTCGTGGAATGAAAAATGTTGAAAGACCTGATCTAAGCCATCATTTGTGTATCTAACTCCCAGAAATGTAATTTTTCTGCCAAGCAGCACTCGGTCACAAAGATTTAACCAGCCAGCTCTAAACAATGGTCTCCTGTCAGCTTGATCAAACACTGGTAGGAAAACACAGAGTGGGTGCTTTCAGGCCTTACAGCCAGGCTCAGAGCAGGCACAGTTAGTGGGCACACACACACACAAATATGCAACCACAAAGATACACACACGCAGACACACAGACACATGATCACAATTGCATACACATCCCCATATCAGGTTTGCGTCACACATGTATGCATGCTTTCAATTCAAAACACAGCAGGCATGTGTGCTCACATGCATGGATGCACACACATACTACAGTGTCCCCGGCTGCTGTTTCCCCTCTAATCCTTGTTTCACTGGTGTAGAAATGACTTCACAGGTTTGCCCGACCCCTGAGTGAGGCGCTCTGGGTTGTTTGGAGAGCTTTAGACCAGCGCAGAGCACATAGTTCACTTTAGGGTTAGGCAAATCTGGGTCATAGGACAAACAGAAAGCTGCAAAGTCCAGACCAAACCACAAGTTCTTGACTAAGAAGACTTATTTTACTCTCTGGACTGCATTATGGTTATGGGCCACGACTGCATTCACTTCTTTTGTTTCAAATATTGAACATAATCGATTGATATAATGGGACTCATTCAGTCTCAACACGTGCAAATACATTTTACTCAATGGTTGTAACAGAAACAGTGCTGATCACATTTTTGAGTTACCATCGAGCCTTTTGGCTGAACAGAAGCCATAACATGATTTGAAATCCTTATTTGCCATCAACAAGAAAGGATTACCTGAACCCTGATGAGCTGAACTCACTTTCTAAGGTCACTCTACTCATATTTCCACAAGGTCCCTCGACTGGGTGGTTGGGTCCAGGCCTGGCATTTTCTTCTCATGTTGCCAACTTTTCCTTTCATTTAAGTGATTGAATAGACGCAGACAGAAGTTAAACCAAAATACTTTATGGCCTCAACAAAAAGTTTCCCCTCCTGTCACATGTTCTGCCTTCAGTTTTTAAACTAGAAGGGCACTTGGAGAGCGCAGATCTCAACCAAGGCCTATCCCAGCTGACATTGGGTGAGAGGCAGGGTTCACCCTGGACAGGTCACCAGACTATCACAGGGCTGACACATAGAGACAGACAACCATCCACACTCACATTCACACCTACGGACAATTTAGAGTCACCAATTAACCTGCATGTCTTTGGACTGTGGGAGGAAGCTGGAGCACCCCCACCCTGTACCACCATGCCACTGCTAATGAAGGTGAAAAATAATACGTGTATCCGTCCCGTGATTCGTATCTGCTCCAAAATTTAATGTGTTGTTCCTTGGCTCATGTTTCATCCCTCCACCAAGTAACATGAAAACCGTGGCTGTAGTTGCTCCGTGATCCTGCTGACACAAAACCAAACTGAAAACATCCTCCGCTGAGATAATAAGGCCGGCCATCTTCATGTTTGGCAACTAATCAAAGATGACAAATGACAACTTTCAAAAGCTTTCACAGTGACACAGTTTTATCCTGAATTCTCCTGAGTGACAGTGTGACAGACGACAACATCTGTGCTGTGTGCATTCAGTGTGAAAGACATGTTTTGAAGCACTATGCTGAAGTAAACCAGGCTCCTAAAATTGCTTAGTATGTCAGTTACCCACGCTGCCTTGCAGCACTCGGAGCAGTAGATACACCACAAATATAATAGTCTGGTGAACTTATAACAAGGACTAATTTAATAAAGCGTAATGGCTAACCATAGCAGGACTGAAAATAAATACTTTGTTGAATAATGTTTGTGTCCACGTCAAGCAGTAAACGACAAAGACACCTACTGTTGACGTTATTGCAGAGAAAGCACTGAGGCCATATTTTCTTACAAAAAACACTGCAAAGTCGATGCACTTTCACGACATGTGTGGCCCACAGGATAAATAATCGGCCAGCATGACATCGTATATGTGTGTCATATAATATTTGTCAGGTTAGCATAGTTTAGCAAATTGAAGGGATTTACTTGTTAGTCAGCAGCCTCCTCGCTCCAGCTGGCTTCACTCTCTCTCACCACTTCATCTCGCTGGTTGCTGAGCACAAAGTGAGCACAGAAACTTTGATACTGAGTGACACACTGATCCCTGCTCTCCGGCGTCTGCCAACAATCTGAGCAGCAAACTGTGGCTGTCTAATTCATTGTAATATAAACTCTCACACTCTGTGAAAATGCTTAGGCCATAACTTACAAGTGATTTTGGTCTCCACTGCTGTGGTTAATACAAGAGAGTGGCTAAAGCGTGAAAAATGAAATATGATTTGAAATGTTGCGATCAATCATATTAGACAGTGTTCTCCTGTGCAGCCACAGCTATTTCACAACCGTTTCAGCTTTTAAAAATGATGCCTGGCCTAGTTTGGCACGACAAAACCAAAAATATGTTTCTGTGCTGTTATTTTGCTTTAAAGACAATAAAATACTGCGTAAACTTACTTGGCCTGCTTTGACCAGTAGCTTATGGTGGGTAATTGTAGCTGATGTGTAAATGGCAATAGGTTTTAGTCTTGCTTCAAGGCATTATGACACGTTCTCATGGAACAATAGCTCCACTTCAAGTTGCCCATCCTCTGTCAGATGAGGCATCCCGCCGTGCATTATCATCTGAGGTCTCTGCCTAACTCGTGTGCTATGCACGGCTCTGGCGCGGCTTATCTCGTGTATTTATCCAGCTCTGATCCACTGTAGCTCTGCCTGGAAGCTGTAGCCTAGTCAGGAATTCAGAGTTGTGACAAGGTTTACGTTGGCCGAACCGCCTGAAACTGGAGCTGAGCGCCGCAATGCAGTCAAATAAATCATCTAAAGAGAGAGATGGCGCAGAGAAAGACAAACAAACAGCTTTTTTTTTTTACCAAACAGTGTTTCCAGCAATGGGTTTTTTGGCAAGAGACAGCGAGAGACAGAGTGAAAGAGAGAAGGGCAGAGGAAGGCACGGACACAGACATGCAGCAAGAGATAGGGTCCACCAGCGCTAAATACATGTCAGGTACTCTTTAAGTGAATTTATAGTGAAGACTTTAGTTGAAGATTGCATTCCTCTGTGTCATTATGTGGTAAGCGGTTTCATTCATACCCCCAAGCTGTGTAGCACCAGTTAGACAGCCAATCTTATACTGTGTTTAAACAATGGATGATTTTCTAGGAATCGTCAACTGAATGTGGCCCACAGAGAGAAAAAGAGAGACAAACTCGCAGACAGAGAAACAGAGTCATGACGAGAGTAAAACAGAAAGATGAGAGAGATGCTGATGTGGATTTTTTTTTTAGAGACAGAGGAAAGGGAAAAGGAAACGTGAGGAGAGACAGAAGTGGAGAGAAAGTAAAGGATTGTGAATGACGGAGCAGAACCCAGGAGGCTGCTGTAACAACACCAGCTCTGATTGGAGCAAATTACTCCTCTCTTTTCTAATCAGTTTCAGCATGAATGACTCTGTTCCCTCTGGACACCGGCCATCAAAGGCTAATACATAATTTGGAAATGCTCCCTCTCCTCAGCAGTTCTTGTCAACATGTTGATGTGCAGAACTCACTAATTGTTTTCCTGAAGTTGCTCGATGGCAAAAAGCAGGACTGTGTTTGCACTACAGCGGTTGCGGGAATATTTACAGTACACCAACCATGTCTTCTACAAAGGACAGTTACTTATTGTTTATTTGCTTCGCCAAATATGTTCCAAAGGAAGTATAACTGCTTCCTACAACCCTTTTTTCAGTTTAGGGAAATGTAACATGATTATACTGCTCTGAAGTCGAAAGGAGAAGGGAGTTCAAGGGTTCAGAAAACTCAGGGCGCCAAGGACCTGGAATACGTGTTGGTCCTCTCATCTTAGGTTTAGGTTACTAAATAAATTTGTTAAAGTTTGTTTTTGGTTTCATAATAAAAACATGCTTTGAGTGGCCAAAACATAAATATAAAATTAAACTGTAGTTGTATTGTAGGGAGAAAAAGAACATTTTGCAGAATTTCCAGAATAAACATTTTTAACTTGGCAGTTTGCAGCATAAATGTTTCCTGTCATGTTGATTAAAAACTAGCACGTTCTCACTCCCAACTCATCAAATAGAGATGCTTGGTCAGTGGACCTACGAATCAAACAATGATGTGCCTGGTAGCCTGGCCCTCTATCATCAATTTTGCACGGTCAGGGACAGCATGTCAGTGTCTGCTCATTAAGTGCACAGTATCTTTTCAAAGTAAACTTCAGTTCACAGAAATGAACATTTTCCGTGCTGAACATGCATGTGGTCTCATTTTAAAATTAACTTAAAGCAACAATGTCACATAATATACGTCATGTGACATACATCAAGTGACATACAGTGTTAATAATTCAGCAATGATTTGGTGTCACAGGAAATGAACAGTGGTCTCCTCTGTGAAAGTCTTGTGTATGTTTGACCCATCCACCACCTCTCCTTCCACCCTACGTCGACTTTCTTGCACTTTTACTACACAAGTTGTTCAGAGCCTCAGATAATGACATGGTCCTGCTTGTCACATGCAAACAGTAAAGGGTGGCTCAGTGCATTAGGAACAGACGCTGAGAGCTGCTGACCAAGCATCAGTATTTGACAAGTTGAGAGTGAGAATGACCTGTAAAAAAACACAGACACAGTGTGTCATCAAACAATTGTACTCAACCTAAAATTACGGTACTTAACGTAAAGTTATGTTGGTTAAGTTTAGGAAAAGAAACATGATGACGACATATCCCAAAATGACACGGCTCCAAACACAGCTTTCATGGGTGGAAGTCCTGTGTTTTGTGACTCACCTTCACCCCAACCTGCCTCCTTACGTAGACTACTTCTTTACACCCGTCAGTATGTTAGTCACATGATCGCAGCCTTGCATTACTTTTTGTATGTACATGTAGGAACAGTGCATGAGGACAGCTTGCATTTTCTAAACTGGGAATTGCTATGGGGTTTTAATTTAATTCATTCCACCTGTTTACAAGTAGGTAAATTATGAAATGAACTTGTAGAGAAGCATCAATGAGCTGCTGTGATCTTTACAGAAAACACACAGTAACAAAAAAAGATTTTTAGTAATTTCTTCCATTACAAAGTCAAAGTTTGGCAGCTGAATGACTCTGAAAGAGTGTTATCAAATTACTCCCTGTTAGTAACTGTCAGGGTGCACAATAAATTGCAAGCAACGACTATGTGAATGTACAATTTAGTGTCAGCACATACTGAGCAGTTTCATTCATGCCTCGAGGCTGTACAGCACCATCCAGTTCCTCCTCAGTGTTTAAACAAAGGCTGATTTTTTAGGAAACGTCCACTGATGAGGGTCCAGAGAGACACAGATAGATAGCCTAACGTTTCCCCAAACACAGTTCACTCCACACCCAATTAAGGAGTTTCTCGTACTGATATAATCCAGCCACAATGTGCACTGACCCATTCTAAATAAAGCTAGAGCCGGAAAGAGTGATGTGGTCATATATTTAAATAAATACAGCCAAAGGAAACAGTGAGCAGGTGTTCTCAGGCCACGAATGGATACGTAGTGACGTGACCTTTCTAATCATATCTTGAGTCTTAAACGACAAGTTATAACAGTTTTTTGTAAATTTCACAATATATCTGAACTGGGCTTTGAAAATGTGGTTTTAAGATTGTGTTTCCTTTATGCAGCCCGTAATCTACAGTTACTGCAGAGACCAAACGTGTTTGTGTCCTGGATAATGTGAATGTATGAGTGTTATGACTGAGACTAATGTCCCAGTTACAGACTCACTCATATTATACTTCCTTTCCCCCTGTTTCTGTTTTGTTTTTGCCTCCTCATTAATCTTTCCTTTAACCTTAAAAGATTTGTTTCCCTCATTCTCCTCCTTCTGTTCTTTTTCTCCTGCACTCGAACTGAAGGACAACCTCGGTACTCATGTCTTTGATCCCTGATTGGCTCATTTCTTTCCTCTGATCAATAGGATAGCGTGTAACAATCCAAGATAAAGTATCACGGCACGGTCACGTATGAACGAATGCAGGCGAGTGAGGTGATATTCCAACACATTGTCAATCCCACCTTGTAAAATTAGGACACTTGGTCAGTTGATGGCATGTCAATTTACACTTGTTACATGCATTATCTTTTTAAAATAAACTTCAGTTTTCACAGAAAATGCTGTTCTTTCTCGGTAAATATGTACAGTCTTTTTTCAAAATTAACTTAGACTGTAAAAACTTTCATTTTAGGTTTACGTCTGCATCTTTTGGCAACAAAAGAACATGGTTAGTTTAGCCAACAATAGGTACATTTGTTACTAACGTGTTGTAACTTCAGGCGACATACATGACATACATCGTGAGCGCAGTATGCTCCAATTACTCTCAGTGGCAAGGTAACAACTGAGAACAAATCCATCCACGGCTAAACAATACTGGAAGAGCATGTGGGAGAAAGAGGCATCACATAACCAAAGTGCTCAGTGGCTGGTGAATCTGAGAGCAGACCACAGCAATCTCCCAGAACAAGAGCCAGTTACCATATAATGGTAGTCTTCCAAGAAAGAGTGTCAGGTATGAAGAGCTGGACACACCTACTGGCTAAAGACAGTAATTGCACTCCATGAACGCCTGAACCAGCTGCTGATGGATGGGACCCATCCAGAGTGGTTAACCCAAGGATGGACATTCCTGGTCATGTCAGTAACCTGCCTCTGTACAACATGGAAGCTCAAGTCAGGCATCTTAGCGGCTAAGATGAACAGGCACATGGCACAATGCAAGAGGGCAGCATAAACACTGTTACACCAATTAACACAAGCAGACAAGTACAGCTGTCACACACCACAAATGAGCAGGTACAGTTAAGTGTTAATTTGAAGAGCAATCACATTGACCAAGAGTGCTTAATGGACTTTAACTCACCAATAGTAATTAGCTAAGACAATTTCAGGGCCCTCTGTAAACTATTCCAAGAACTTGCAGCGTATTTAAAAGCTTTCCGTACCTTGTCCTGTCTGAACCTTGGGGACCAGCATGTTGAATATTGTGTGAGTGCAGGCCATATTGGTTTTTGTCTTTACATCTATATCTATACAAATAAGACAGAACCAGCGTCCGAAAACACCACCGCCTCGTGCATCTCACCCTGTTGCTAAAGTGTGCTCCAGTGTGCCGGTGTCTGACGCAGGGAGGTGATGACCAGGTGTCTGTCTTTGAAAGTTGGGAGCGAGACGGGATTGGATATTGGTGCTGAATTTGGCGATTTGGTGTAGATGTGACGCACATGAAAGCTAGTTTGCTAGCTGACAAATGAGTGTTAGGAAGCTTGCTAATTAACACAGCAAAATGCGATGTTATTGATAGACTTTTTATTTCCTTGCCTGTTTCCTGTCTCGCTTGCAGCATCTCTCATATGGGCCAGTTTTTGATTTCATTGGCAGTATCGCACAATATCGCTGGTTAAACATGGCAACAATCATTGTTTCCTCCGGGATCAGCCACCCATACTTCTTTGCTATTGGTTGAAGCTGCGACTTTGCTGGTCAGAGTTCACCAGAGATGAATTCCACACGATGTGAAGCTGGGAATTTGTTTCGCCCCTGGAAATGAATGTTTAATTTGCCCCTCTGCTCGCATTGAATGGATGTAAACAGATGGGAAATATTCGCCTTTGTTAATTTCGTGCATGTGTGACAGCGCCCTCAGGCTTCTGAGTTTATAGGTTAATCATATGCTTTTACTGGACTTATCAGAGAGCCCACCACCTTTTGTCCATATATCTTTCCATATTAGCGCTGTAGCAGTTAGAGTACAATGCATGAAATTGCTTTTACAAAGTAATATTAATTTTCCTTGCAGGGAGTGGTTAATTTCAGCCTTAGTGGCAATATATGCAATTTCTTATGAGGAAAAAAGGGATAATTGGCTGGAATTAAAGTAATAAGAAATGAGTAAATCCCCTGTCTCGAATAATGATTGTGTGTGTGATTGTGTGAGTGTGTGTGTGTAGCTCCATTCATGTTCTTTTCCACCACATTGTTCTGACATTGGTACCAGCCCACACTGGACACACTCCAACGCTAAGAAAAATAGCCTTAAACTTTGTACATTCTACTCAATTAAATGTCATTACATGTGTGTAACCAATAAAAGTTAATAGAAAGTGTGATTAACTCGGTGTGCAGCAGTACACTGACTGTGGTTGGAGTCTGACTGTGCTCCCACTGCAGTAAACTCCATTCAAGGTCACGGTTTGCAGGCGGCGTTTGGAGGAATCTGGATGTGGGTTATGACTCTGAGCAGCAACTGAAAACAAGATTTATTTGGAATAGCTGATCTCTTTCTCTCAGGAATTGATTGATACTCAATATATCATACAAATTACTTTTTTCTGGATGATAGGTTGCTTTGCTCCTTGGCTGACACGGTAATCACACAGTCCCAAACCTTTCCTCCTTTTACTGCCCCAACACTTTTCTTTACTAAGTCTGACATTCCTGTTTCTACCTCACCCCACTGACCGCTATGTTGTCCCAAATATGGAGATACAGTAGAGTACAGAGGTGGGACAAGTCATTGTTTTGCAAGTCACAAGTAAGTCTCAAGTCTTTGCACACAAGACCCAAGTCCTGAACTTGAAGGTCTGACAAGTCATAATGCACTTCTCACCAAATGTCATTCAGCCGACACATAGAGACAGACAATCATTCACACTCACATTCACACCTACACACAATTTAGAGTCACCAATTAACCTGCATGTCTTTGGACTGTGGGAGGAAGCTGGAGCACCTGGAGGAAACCCACACTGACACGGGGAGATCATGCAGACTCCACACAGGGTTTAGAAAAATCACGATAGCTTTTTAAAATTTGCATTTATTTGTAAAAACAAGTTTGTTAAAAAGTTACCTAGCTGATGAGTTAGAATAATGTTAGCTAAGCATTAGCTTGAATTATTTGCTAATATTATTTCTCGACTTTGTGCAACCTAAACTGTTGAAGTTTAGGTTGGAAGTTGTTGCGTCTTCTTCTTTAATATTTGACTTGCACGTTTTGCATGCTGCTATTTTTTCTCGACCACCATGTACGTTTTGTACGTGAATGAAATTATCCTTGGTAATTTTTTCAAATGACGCTTGGCAGTGTGAAGCTGGTTCTTCACAGTGGTGTAGTGGCGTGTATAGCTCAAAGACATGGCCAAACACAAGCATGACTCTGAATGTATTTAACGGTGTGGACCTTGAACTAATTACTAAGGAGAAATCTGGATCCTGTGGCTGGACCAGTTGGGAACCACTGGTTTTGCAGTATACCCATCTATCAGCCATAAAGCTATTGGAATATTGGAATATATCGGAGAGTATACCCACATCCTCCTCAGTAACCTCTCTATCTGCCTGGTAGTACACCGCTACACTGCAGGTTCCTCATGGTTCTGTCCTACAGCTTGATTGAATGCTGTTGGATTGGTTCAAACAAAGTGCATCTGGAGAATTAAGTGTCAACTTGCTGTGATTGAATGGTGTTAATGTTAGTTGATTCAGGAAATGAATTGATTTGTAGCACTATTTTAAAATAACATACTTTTTAATCTTTGGGCTTCGGGGAAGGTATCAAGTATTTTCAAGTCAAAAGGCTCAAGTCCAAGTTCGGGCATAAATCTTTGGTGTTAAAGTCCAAGTGGAGTTGCAAGCCTTTTTTGATTTTGTCAGGTTGAGAAGTCATCAAATTGTGACTCAAGTCCAAGTCATACGCCTTGATACCACACCTCTGGTAAAATACAGTATATAAATTCTATGCTGTACTTCACACAAGAGAGCTTCATCAATATCAAAGCTGTATATGTTTCAGGGCTTCCTCTTGTGTCAAAATACTGTAGGTTGAGCGAAGTTCAAATAGGAGAGGCAAAAAAAATCTACTTTATTCCACAAGTGTTGCATTAAATTCAGTGAGTAAGCCGGGTGGAAATGAGGCTTACAAGAGCTTCAGCCTCCGCTGTCACAGGAGACGGCCGTGGAGCCAGAGTGCATTTAGTGTTTCTTTTTTTTTTCCTCCTTTAGCTTTCTTTTCACGCCATTTCTCCTCCTAACTCGAACCATTCCACCTTGGCTG